>JAFEMH010004536.1:0-204664 GCA_022495995.1 Adenophora triphylla var. japonica | reverse complement strand
TTTTATTATTGGTGAAAATTAAGCTTAATTCCTTTTGTTGAGTCTTTTATAACTCTAATTTCTGCTGCAGGAACCTAAGAAGCAGCCCGCAGTTGTTAAAAATGGTACTGTTGCAAAAAAAGCCAAAGGCAAAATCATCCAGCAGTGATGAATCAGATTCAGATTCTAAGTCTGATGACGTAGTTACTTTGTCGTTACATGTTACATAATAGCCCACGAAAATTAATGTAAGTGTGAGCGAAGGAGCCTCAGAGGACCCTATTGAAGTTCAGCGACAAGAAAGTAAAAGACCGCACATGCTTCATGCATGGACAGCATATATGAAGAAAATAGCCGCATGGGGCAACTTGTATTGAGCTTCAGGTATATTGATCCTCTCTGTTGTTGCACATTCGAATGTTTCCATGTGGTTTTGCAATCTAGTAAGTTCCAGGCTTGTACGACTGGCAAATCTGTATATGTCAGGAGGAAAATGTCAGTCATATTGAAGGCATTACAATTTGCAAAATGTCATGATTGTTTCTTTCAGGAGAGTTTGTTAAATAAGAATGGGAGATAGTTTGGAGATTTTTGCTTGTATTGCTGTTGTACATTGTCCCCAGTACATTCTTACCAACATGCTTTACAAACTGGTAATTCCTTTACCCCTGAGAGTTTTTGTTTTGGCCAAGATTTATGCAGAGTTATGTAGATTAAAGAGCTAAGGAAAGTTAAGTGCTGCTATGGTTGTCAATCTTGTACATTTAAACATGCATTAAAATTGTGATACTTTACTGGCTAAGTTAAGTAACTTGATATCTTGTCTAGTGGCGAGTTTGTCAATAATCGAGGAAGGATAGTTGTTGAAGAGAATATATGATGATTCTATGGTGGAGGGGGAAAGAGTCTTTATATACTCCCTCCATCCCATTTCACTTGATACTAATTTCCATTTTTGGTCTGTCCCACTTCACTTAATACTTCCCCAAAATGGCAAGTTCTTATACTCACATGACACCAATCAGAATTACTATTCCTCCCGCTCATTTTCTCTACTACTTTACTTTTCTTACAACAACCCTTCCACTTCAATTCTCTACTTTCCCTACTTTTCCTTAACTCTTGTGCCAAGATTTTTGGTATCAAGTGAAGTGGAACGGAGGGAGTATGTTGTTTTGTGCAAATGAGAGGTTGTAGCCTGCACCTGCAGCTCCATTGGATCATTAGCTATAGAAATACCATACTTCTATTGTTGTTAGCTATCCCTATAAGTTGGTGCATTATTAATTTTCATATAAATGTCTACCATCTATAGATTGGTGGAATGCAGCTTTTAACATCTTTTTTTTTTTTTTTCTATTCTGCCTTTGAAGCTAGTTTTTCTGTACACTATTTCTAATTTATGTTCAATTTGCACCTAGAAGATATCTAACATGTTGTGTTTTCCCCTAACTAGCCACAATCAAAGAATGGTGTTAATAGTTTTGGCGGTCTTGGAGCAACATTAATTGACGCTCTTAATACATTATATATAATGGGTCTAAACTAGGAGTTCCAAAGGGCCAAAGAGTAAGCTTCAGCATTCCTTCTTTATCAGTATAAAATGTCTCTTGTTTTTTTTTTGAGCATTATTTATTTCAGTAGGCATCTCATTAGACAACACTAGTTATGGCGAACATTTAATGGAAGCATATATAAGATAGAAAATTAAGATAAGAAGACGAATACAGTTAAGACGAAAAAATAAGAAGTAAGAGAGAGAAGAAGAAAAAAGAACACACAGTTAGCTTAAAGTTTTACTCAATTCAATAATTAATCCATAGTTTGAACAGCTTTGAAGCTTACATAATTATTTATAGGCTAAACTATAAAGTTATATTAGAGCTTCACATTGCTATTTCAAACTATTCATGGCAGGTGGGTTGCAAATTCATTGGATTTCAACAAGAACTATGATGCTAGTGTCTTTGAGACAACAATAAGGTTGCTTTGTAAGGTTTATTATGTTGTTGGGATCTTTCTCATGGTTTCCTAATTTTATTTTCAAATTGCCTTTCCTTGTGCTTTGAGCCGTACATACTTGAGGAGATATTTGTTCCCCCCCCCCCCCCAAAGTATACTGCTTATCACGTGCTAATTGATCATGTATATTTTGGGACAATGTAAAGTTGTTGGTGGGCTTCTTAGTGCATATGATCTCTCTGGAGAAAATGTGTTTCTTGAAAAGGCTAAAGACATTGCTGATAGACTGCTTCCTGCCTGGGATACACCTTCAGGAATACCTTACAACATAGTTGGACTGGTGTACGTTCTGGAATAAGTCTAGATTTAAATTCTATGTCAGATTCACGGTGAATTATTCAGAGCCTTATTTTATATAGCATGTCTACCAACTCAGACTTGTATGAATATCCCAAACTAGCATCTTTGTGTTGGCTTGGTGATCATACTACTGCCTTCGATTTTTTGCTTGTAGCCAGCGTTAGTAGGGGCCCATTTTCCATTTATATACTTCATATTATTATCATACAAACTGCTTGTTTTTGATGCTGAAGATCTTAACAATTTATTTATTTAATTTTATGAAGTATTTGTTTTTCTCAGGGCGATAGTATCCTGGCAGATTCTGGTACAGAGCAGCTGGAGTTTATTGCTCTTTCTCAAAGAACAGGGGATCTGAAGTATCAGCAGAAGGTATATCTTTGAATGTCAACTTGCTATATTTTTCATAGGCTTGTGAATAGATATCCATCCTATCATATAAAAGTTTTCGCCTATGTAAGGAAAATGACCACGTTTGTCTAGTTTTCGACGTGACTTTTGGGCACATTTAGTTTATTGTTTTGGCATAAAATTTAGTGGTGTACATTGATGTTTCAGGTAGAGAACGTTATTTTAGAGCTTAATAAGACTTTTCCTTCTGATGGTTTGCTTCCCGTCTACCTGAATCCACACACAGGAACAAGTTCACATTCTACCATTACTTTTGATTTATTGAAAATTGATCTCTGATATGCATCAGATGCTATCATATGGGGTAAACTGAAACTCCACAGCCCTACTTTTTGATATTTCTGTTATAGGCAGGGCAGATCTACCATACAATAACACTGGGTGCAGGTGGGCCCACTGATTTCCTCCATTTACTTGGAAGAAAAAAATATTTTAACTATATTTAATAAATTATGAATTTACATATGATAAAACTGTTGATAGAGCAGACCTGAATTATGAATTTACATATGATAAAACTGTTGTCACGTTGTGAGTGCTTCATTTGTTAATTAATTGCAGATGGACGAGTTAGCTTGCTTTGCTCCGGGAATGTTAGCATTAGGTTCATCTGGTTATGGTTCTGATGAATCGAAAAAGTTTTTGTCACTGGCAGAAGAGGTATTTATCTTATTATATGCTCCCTCTGTCCCGAAATGATCTTCCTACTTTTTTTTTTGTTATCACGAAAGTACTTTGAGCAATAATTTAAGGTTATTTTATTTACTCCCTCCGTCCCACTATAGTTGACACCCAAGGGGTGGGTTCAAAAACCAAGGAAAAAGAATAAAATAAAAAAAATGTGTGGTGGAAAATGAAGAGAGAGAATGAGTGGGGTAAATAGTAGTGTTGGTTGAATAAATATGTGGTAGAAAATGAAGAGAGAGAATGAGTGGTGGGGTAGAGTGAATATAAAAATATAAAACTTGGTTATTTTTGGAAGGTGTCAAGTATAGTGTGACGGCCCAAAATGGAAAGAAGTGTCAAGTATAGTGGGACGGAGGGAGTATTTGATAAGGTTACTCCACCTTATGACCAATCCACATCATTTTCTTGTTCACATATTCCTACAACATTGGGTGATGATGGCTCATATAAGGTTACTCCACCATAATAAATGTCACACTTTTCATTTTTAGTCTTCCCAATATGAATGGCACGTTTTAAAATAAGGAATGTGACATTTATTTCGAACGGAGGTAGTAAATATTTTTTTTATTGCTTTTAATTTCCTTAGCATAATTTTACTTTTACATATGCATGCATATATATATATACTGAATATTTGTGTTATATATTTTATTTTTAGGAGATTCGTGACAGAAAGATTCTACTTGTTGGCAAAGGATACATCTTCAACAGTTCCACCGCTAGTGACTTTAGAGTTTATCTTTTGACATGGCTCTATGGCTATAATGGCTTTTGGACAATGTTATATAATTAGCACATGTTTAGTACTATGGGATTATTTCTTTTGGATATTAAGCACTTTGAGATTATTGTGATATTATTGATTTTGGAATGGAAAAGTTCTCTTTTTCATATACATATTTTCTAGAAATTGTGATTTAGTAAAAATATACCACCATTTTAGAAACTATTATATATATATATATATATATATATATATATATATATATATATATATATGTATATATATATATATATACATACATATATACATACATACATATATATATATATATATACATACATATATATATATATGCATATATATACATACATATATATATATATATATGCATATATATATATATACATATATATATATACATATATATATATATATATACATATATATATATATATATGTATATAACTTTTAAACATATGACACTGTTTCTTTTGCATTGTTTCTGAACCGTAATAAATATATCAATTGTGACGGTTATAACCGTCGCAAAAAAGTGTATCATAACTTTTAAACATATGATACAGTTTCTTTTGCATTGTTTCTGAACCGTAATAAATGTATCAATTGTGACGGTCATAACCGTCGCAAAAAAGTGTAACATAACTTTTAAACATATGACACGGTGTCTTTTGCATTGTTTCTGAACCGTAACAAAGATCGTCACAAAAAAAAATTATGACGGTTTACCACCCGTCACAAAGTATTTGTGACCCGCGCAATTAAGTCGGACACAAAACCGTCACAAATACCTTTTGTGTCGGTCTTTGAGTTTTTTGCTACGGTCCGTCAACCGTCATAAAAGGGGTTATTTTTTGTAGTGTCAACAATAACACCACCAAATATCCTACACAAAAATTCAACGAAATAACCATTTAATCAACAAAGTAAAATCAATAATAAAAACATGATGACATATATTAAAAATTGTGGCGTGATTGACAAATAAATTAAAAATCAAACGCATACATATTTGAAATCAAACATTTAATCAACACATATATATAAATCACCCACTAAATCTGAAAAAAATCAAAGCCCCAAAACTATTTTCAAACCCTAAATTTATATTTTACTTGAATGAGAGAGAGAGAAGTCAAATGAGAGATTTGAGGGTTTGGGATACTTACCGGAGGACAGAGGATTGAAGCTTGACGAAGAATGGAGATTGGAGTCATCTCTCGTCGGTGTCGTCATCGCTCGGGGTCGCTGGGAAGCCGGAAGTGGCCGTGCCGTGCGTTGGTGAAAGACCGGAAGTGAAACAATGAAATAAAAGGAATTCAATTCACACGCCTCCTGTAACTTATTTTTTTGTTGGGGTTTACTAAGTTCACCTCCTTTTCTAAAGAGTCAATCCTTTTTGGGGGTGCACTAGTAAATTTTTTTTTTAAACTGGTAAAAAAATTTGACCAGGTGCACCGTGCACTGTAGATCCGCCCCTGTCTCCCAGTCTCGGTACTGATCAAAAGAGTTACGAGAAAGAGAGTGAAAATGAGATCGAAATGGTATGGGAAGTGATGTGATCTGATCTATCAACCCTCTTAAGGTTTACTTTAAATAATGAAGATCATTGACCTTAACTTCTCAATGTATAGCGCAACTTGAGCGTAATGTCCAAAAAATTTCAAATTTGCTTGTATCTCTTTGTTTGAATCTTCAAATTACTGTCTCAATTCTCGTTTGTACATATCATTGTTGTGATTTTTAATTGCTTAACTGTGCTGTTGAACTTTCGAATTGTTTGTTAAAGTTGATTTTTTCCCAAGCAATTTTGGTTGGTCATAAAACTTGAATTTTTATCCCAAAAATCAATAATTTTTCATTGCTGAGCTTGTACTTACGATTGTTGTGATTTCAGTGGGTAATAGAAACTAGAAGTTTCCAATAGAAATTTCACTTAATGTTATTTTTCTATAAATGCAGATTCATCTTCTTTAGAGTCAATATTTATTTGGTGCTTTTTGGTTCTTGAAAAATGTATGCACTATTTATTTAAGTTGTTGTATCATTAGGTGTTTGCGACTGCCAGCCAGGGTTCATTTTGCCTTTGAGGTATACTCTCCTTCCGTTCCATTGATACGTTTATAGATTGACTTTTTTGATCAACTTAGGATCTTTGATCAATACTCTATAGAAAATTTGATGATCCTAATAAAAATTTAAATTTTGTTGAGAATATTTGTAATGGTAAATCATTTTCTTATTTTTAAATTTTCATTAGGGTCATAATTTTTTTTTATAAAATCTTGATAAAAATGACCATAAGTTTACCAAAAAAGTCAATATCAATGAAACGGAACGGTGGGAGTACAAGACGAGAAAGATTGCAGCAACTCATCTATATATATCTATATATATATATAATGGCTAAAGTGATCTAAACACTTTTTTCCTCCAAAATTATATCAGAATTTGAAAAGTCGTTTTCATTATTTTCCATACATTTAATAATTACACTATTTTTTAACCATAATTATTACACTATTAAAAAGAGATATATGCTAAAGAAAAATTGTACAGGCTCATCATAGCATTTTATACCTTTTATGAATTATCTTAAGAAATATTGTTAAAAAAATAAAAATTGTTGCAATTTAAATTTTCTTCCAGTTAGTCATTAAAAATAACTTATAAAAGTGCACTTATTCCGTCCAAATATTATCCAATTTAGAGTGCTCTTTCAAAAAAATAAATTATTAGATTTTTTATTCTTTAATCAATGGAAGAGGTTATTAAAAGACAAAATATTAAAATTATTGATTTAGCTCATTCACAAAATTCTAAACGATGTTGAGTCTGCTCTAATAAAGTTGATTTTTTTTAAAAAGAATGGAGTATATCTTTTAATTTCTAACTAAGATTAACATTATAAGAAATTTGATTATAGTATTTTCAATTAAATATAAATTATAATTATAAATTAAATGATAAATATTTTAATATTCTTAAATATAAGTAATGTGTTATAAAACTTAACTATATTTAAAAAAAAATGTTAACTCATAGAATTATAAAATTAACTTTTAGTTAGTAGTATGATTAGTATTTTTTATTTCAATATTCATGGGTATAATTACTTAATAAAATATTTTTATTATTTATTTATATAGTTAGTTAGTTTTTTAAAGCACAAATTTATCAAATAATGTTCTTCTTTTAAAAGACAATATTTGTAAAAAATAGGTGATCAAGTGATGTTAATGTCACTTTCTTTATAAACATTTTAAAACTTTGATACATGTTATTGATATTGAAAATAAAGGTGAATATTTCACTGATAATTTTGTATTTTAATAAATATTTCAATATGTAAAATTCAATTTGTTAGTTATATGTGTAATATTATTGGATTAATACAATGACATATTTTTGTTGATATAAATATCTTTAAAATTACATTTTCTTAAATTATTATCATTTTTATATATTTTTAGTTAATTTTTTAAATTTATTTATCCGTACGTTTAACGCATGGGTGTAAAACTAGTTTGCAATAAAAATAACCTCACTTGCAATAAAAGTATTGTCCGACAATAAATAATCAAGAAATTCAAAACCCCATAAAATAAAATTGAAATTTATAATACATAATAATTAAACTAGGCGTTGAGAGAAAATCTCCAACTCTAGATCAATTCCTTTAATTAAATAAAAATATATACTCCCTCTCTATTCCATTCAGATTAGGCCATTACGTACGTGGATTTGGGTATCTCATTCGAGAGCTCTGGGCACCATTCTTATTAGGGAAGCTTTCCTAATCTTCCACCAACTTTCTCTAACACGATAAACGTGTAATGCCACGTGCCCCAATCGGGGAATCTACACCAAAACCATGACAAATTTTCATAACACTTTCGCCCGCGACATTAATGCAGTTTGCAGACCAAGCTCTATATATAGCTTCTCGCCCTGACCATAAATAGTCCATCACTCAAAGCAAGAGGCCACTCATGAGCCCGAATCTTTCGGGCCAAGCCCAGGATTGCTCTACTTCAAATCGAGCCTTTTAAACTTGAGGGCTCTAGATTGAGCTAACCCCAGACCACTAACACCGCGGTCTCACCCAGACTCCCGTTTCTTAACTTGGATCACAATTCCGTACGAGCTCTGATACCTACCGAAAGACCTATCCTTATCACAATAACTTGTGGATCATGATTTCGTACGATCACACGCGTTGTGGCGATGAACCAACTGTCACCTTCTCCCATGTCCTTTGTCCTTTCAACTACATCCACTCTAGTGGCAGTGTTCTTTATTGTACTCACCTATCAAGGCTCTCCACGTGTTTAGGTCAAGACAAACATGCTCAACGATTGAGATCATACACACTAGATCTCTCTTTGGCATATAAATATTGTCCCTTGTTCTTCAGGGCAAGGTAAGTCACATTATCCAAACCTAAACACACACTCACATACTAGGGTAGTCCAAGCCCTAATCTCATTATATTCCTCAGAGATCTTACTCTTACACCCGAGTTCCTGAGCCGAAATTAACTCCGGCTTGTTCTCTGATGGTATTCTTTTTTGTGTTGTGATAACAAGTTCTGATCATACAAAAGCCAATTATCCATAACTGAGACGCCAAATTATGTGGGATCATCACTTATATCTACATAGTTATCAATTCAAACATTGCTGGTGGTTGACATACCAGGTCGAATATTCACGATTCCATTACCAATCTGTCATGTCATGCAAAAAGAGAAATCTCAATTTATTACTATCTCCGTTTTGAAATGAATGTTCAAGAAAAAATTATATTTGCTTTTGATCAAAAGTGAACTTCATAAAAAAATATAGAAACTTTTCGATTACTAACGTTAAGCAAAATATCAATCAGTTTTCGAAGGGTTTGTTCTAATGGTTTTCACTGCTTCAAGGTGAAAATTTATTGAAGGCATGCGATAGAGCAATGTTGGTTCAACCCGCTTGAGGTATAATGCTGCATCATCTTCTTCCAATACCACACCTTTCAAATTGGCCAACTCCGCAAACAAATAGTGGCGGATTCAACTTTTTTTTTAAAGGGGGCAAGAGCATTTTCATGAAAAAGAAAACAAATATCTCACAAAATCTTGAGCATATAAACACGATTTCAGTTGTTGATGGGTTATTTAACTAATGGGTGGGACCTACAAAACAATAACTAATCAACTATTGTCAACCATGTTTGTAATCAAAATTTTGTGTGTATTTTTTTTATTAACTTTAGTATTATCTATCATGAAAATTACACTAACTAAAAAGGGTTAAAAACAAGTTAGTGTATTTCTTTCTTGAAATAAATTCTGGTATTTTGTACTGTTATTTTGCTATTATCGTGAAAATTACACTAACTAAAAAGGGTTAAATTTTCTTTAGAATAAGTAAATCAACCTAAAATTATTGATCAACGTATCTTTATAATAACGATGAAAAAAGTGGTATTAATTATGGGTGCAATTGCTCCCATAACAAAAGTTGTGGCTCCACCACCGCAGACTGCAAAAAATGCCATCAATTTTTTCCTTATTGTGCATTACCTTTAATACCACTCCATACGGCGGGCGAAACACAGTTGACCTGAATTTCGTGGTTTTGAATTAGATAATATTAATTTTGTCTCAGAATATATTGAATTTTTTATTTAATTTGTTCCAAAACAAATGACGCGTTTTCAAGAAACGGAATTGTTTTGTGCAATTTCTCCATAATGCAAGTGACGTAACAATATTTATTGTAATGTATCAATAACAAGTTTTAAAATTTCATTAAGTAAGTAAATTAACCTAAATTTATTATTCAAATAACTTGTTAATCTATATATATATATAAAAGGTGAAGTGATCTAACAACAAGCAAATTCAGCCAAAAATTTGTTGACATCTGCACTACAGCATGAGTGCATCCCATAAAATCTTTGAGTTATTTCATTGTATTTATAATGATGCGACACTAAAGTATGAGTTTGATAAAGACAAAAAAAAATTAGTACTAATTATGGGTGCAATTGCTCCCATAACAAAAGTTGTGGCTCCACCACAAACATGCATTCAAGTCCTTCCTTACTCATTCCAAGTGCATTACTTGTAATGCCACTCCATATGATGGACGAAACCCAACGAAACACAGTTGACCTGAATTTCGTAGTTTTGAATTAGATAATATTTATACCGTTTCAGAATTTATTGCATTTTTTATTTAATTTGTTTCAAAACAAATGACAGGCTTTCAAGTAACGAAATAGTTTTCACTACAAGGAAAACCGGAAATAGAGACGGAAAATTAGAGACGGACGAAGTCTGTAGCTAATTTGGCGACAGATTAGAGACATGCCCAAAAATTAGAGACGGAATCTGAATCCGTCTCTAAATTAGAGACGGAATCAGATTTCGTCTCTAATTTAGAGACGGATTCAACATCCGTCTCTAATTTAGAGACGGACTCAGAATCCGTCTCTAAATTAGAGACGGATTCAACATCCGTCTCTAAATTTTCGAGACGGGTTTTGTATATGTCTCTAAATTAGAGACAGATTCAGAATTCGTCTCTAAATTAGAGACAGATTCAGAATTCGTCTCTAAATTAGAGACAGATACAAAATCTGTCACTAGACATTAGAGACAGATGTTGAATCTGTCTCTAAATTAGAGACAGATTTTAATCTGTCTCTAATTTAGAGACAGATTTTTGAATCCGTCTCTAATTTAGTGACAGATTCAACATCTGTCTCTAAAATTTAGAGACAGATTTAGTGTCTGTCTCTAAATTTGACTTTTCTTCTATATACTTTCATTTGTTTAGTTTTTTTCTATCTTTTTTATATAACTCTTTCTAAAAAAAACCACTAATTAACCAAGGTTAAAATATTATTTTCTAGTCAATAAATTTTTTTAAAAAAAAAAAAAAATATATAGGGTAGTCCGTCCCTCTTTTGACTTGTCTTCTATATACTTTCATTTGTTTAGGTTTTTTCTATCTTTTTTTATATAACTTTTTATTAAAAAAAACCACTAATTAACAAAGGCTATAATATTGTTTTCTAGTCAATAAAAGTAAAAAATAAAATAAAAAATAAATATAGGGTAGTCCGTCCCTCTTTTGACTTTTCTTC
Source organism: Adenophora triphylla var. japonica (assembly GCA_022495995.1). NCBI lineage: Eukaryota > Viridiplantae > Streptophyta > Magnoliopsida > Asterales > Campanulaceae > Adenophora > Adenophora triphylla. Next base: position 193,380 of record JAFEMH010004536.1, on the reverse strand, counting down.
TATATACTTTCATTTGTTTAGTTTTTTTCTATCTTTTTTTATATAACTTTTTCTAAAAAAAAATCACTGATTAACAAAGGCTAAAATATTATTTTCTAGTCAATAGAAAATTTAAGAAAAAATAAAAAAAATATAGGGTAGTCCGTCCCTCTTTTGACTTTTCTTCTATATACTTTCATTTGTTTAGTTTTTGAGTGCGTCTGCTGAGAAACGCGTTTCTCCATAACTATGGAGAAACGTGTTTTTCATAGCCAGAAGCTTTACATTTGATAACCAGTAAAAAAAAACCCAAGGCCAAGACCAAAAGCTTCGGATATCCGTAAGCTTTGCATTTGATAGCCGTAAGCTTTGCGCTGATATCCGAAGCTTTGTATTTGATAGCCGAAGGATGTGAAATGTATATCCAGAAAAAAAAAACCCAAGGCCAAGACCAAAAGCTTCTGGATATCCGTAAGCTTTGCATTTGATAGCCGAAGCTTTGCTAGCTGATATCCGAAGCTTTGTATTTGATAGCCGTAAGGATGTGAAATGTATATCCGTAAACCGTTAGGTGCATATCCGTAAAACCGTTAGGTGCATATCCGCAAATGTGTTAGGGCATATCCAGAAATTGCTATTGAAGGTTTTTCGATATCTAGAAACCTTTCAAATGTATATCCGAGAAACATTTTGAAGGTTTCTGGATATTCATTTGAAGGTTTCTGGATATCACTTTCATAGGTTTCTGGCTATCTAGCTTATTGTCGCGCGACATGTCGGGATCCGTTTCTCCATAACTTATGGAGAAACGCGTTTCTCCCTAGATTTTGTGTTAGTTTTTTTCTATCTTTTTTTATATTACTTTTTCTAAAAAAAACCACTGATTAACAAAGGCTAAAATATTATTTTCTAGTCAATAGAATTTTTTAAAAAAAAATAATAAAATATAGGGTAGTCCGTCCCTCTTTTGACTTTTCTTCTATATACTTTCATTTGTTTAGTTTTTTCTATCTTTTTTTATATAACTTTTTATAAAAAAAACCACTAATTAACAAAGGCTATAATATTGTTTTCTAGTCAATAAAAAATAAAAAATAAAATAAAAAATAAATATAAAGTAATCCATCCCTCTTAGGGTATAAGGTATAAGGTTTAGGATATAGGAGATAGGGTATAGGGTGTAGGGTTTAGGGTTTAGGGCTTAGAGTTTAGGGTTAGGGTTCAGGGTATAAGGTTTAGGGTATAGGATTTAGGGTATAGGGTTTAGGGTATAGGGTATAGGGTTTAGGGCTTAAGGTTTAGGGTATAGGGTTTAGGGTATAAGGTATAAGGTTTAGGGTATAGGGGTTAGGGTATAGGGTGTAGGGTTTAGGTTTTAGGGCTTAGAGTTTAGGGGTTAGGGTTCAGGGTTTAGGGTTTAGGGTATAAGGTTTAGGGTATAGGGGTTAGGATTTAGGGTTTAGGGTGTAGTATTTAGGGTTTAGGGCTTAGAGTTTAGGGTTTAAGGTATAGGGTTTAGGGTATAGGGTTTAGGGTTTAGGGTTTAGGGTATAAGGTATAAGGTTTAGGATATAAGGTATAAGGTTTAGAGTATAGGGGTTAGGGTTTAGGGTTTAGGGCTTAGAGATTAGGGTTTGGGTTCAGGGTATAGGGTTTAGAGTTTTTTTAAGGTTTAGGGTATAGGGGTTAGGGTATAGGGTGTAGGGTTTAGGGCTTAGAGTTTAGGGATTAGGGTTCAGGATATAGGGTTTAGGATATAGGGTTTAGGGTTTAGGATTTAGGGTTTAGAGTTTAGGGTTTAGGGTTTAGGGTTCAAGGTTTAGAATTTAGGGTTTAGGGTATAAGGTATAAGGTTTAGGGTATAGGGTTTAGGATATAAGGTATAAGGTTTAGGGTATAGGGGTTAGGGTATAGGGTGTAGGGTTTTGGGTTTAGGACTTAGAGTTTAGGGTTTAGGGTTCAGGGTTTAAGGTTTAGGGTTTAGGGTTTAGGGTATAAGGTTTAAGGTATAGGGGTTAGGGTATAGGGTGTAGGGTTTAGGGTTTAGGGCTTAGAGTTTAGGTGTTAGGGTTTGGGGTATAGGGTATAGGGTTTAGGATTTAGGGTTTAGGGTTTAGAGTTTAGGGTTCAGGGTATAGGATTTAGGGTATAGGGGTTAGGGTTTAGGGTATATTGTTTAGGGTTTAGGGCTTAGAGTTTAGGGTTTAGGGTATAGGGTTTAGGGTATAGGGTTTAGGGTTTAAGGTTTAAGGTTTAGGGTTTAGGGTATAAGGTATAAGGTATAAGGTTTAGGGTATAGGGTTTAGGTTATAAGGTATAAAGTTTAGGGTGTAGGAGTTAGGGTATAGGTTGTAGGGTTTAGGGTTTAGGGCTTAGAGTTTAAGGGTTAGGGTGCAGGGTATAGGGTTTAGGGTTTAAGGTATAAGGTATAAGGTTTAGGGTATAGGGGTTAGGGTATAGGGTATAGGGTGTAGGGTTTAGGGTTTAGGGCTTAGAGTTTAAGGGTTAGGGTATAGGGTTTAGGGTATATGGTTTAGGGTTTAGAGTTTAGGGTATAGGGTATATGGTTTAGGGTATAGGATTTAGGGTTTAGGGTTTAGAGTTATAGTTCAGGGTATAGGATTTAGGGTATAGATGTAAGGGTTTAGGGTTTAAGGTGTATTGTTTAGGTTTTAGGGTATAGATGTAAGGGTTTAGAGTTTAGGGTATAGGGTATATGGTTTAGAGTTAACATTTTGCTACAAATTTTTTCGTAGCAAAATCTCAATTTTTTTGTAGTGAGTTTAGGGTTTTAGGTTTAGGGTTCAGGGTTCAGGATATAGGGTTTAGGGTATAGGGTTTAGGGTTTAGGGTTTAAGGTTTAAGGTTTAGGGTTTAGGGTTTAGGGTATAAGGTATATGGTTTAGGGTATGGGGTTTAGGGTATAAGGTATAAGGTTTAGAGTATAGGGGTTAGGGTATAGGGTTTAAGGTTTAGGGCTTAGAGTTTAGGGGTTAGGGTTCAGGGTATAGGGTTTAAGGTTTAGGGTATAAGGTATAAGGTATAAGGTATACGACTTTGGGTTTAGGGTATAGGGTATAAGTTAGGTATAGGTATGCGACTTAGGGTTTAGGTTTAAGGCTATAGGGTATAATGTTTAGAGTATAGGGTATAAGGTATAAGGGTTAGGATATAGGGTTTAGGGTATAAGGTATAAGGTTTAAAAATAAATAAAAAATAAATATAGTGTAGTCCGTCCCTCTTTTGACTTTTCTTCTATATACTTTCATTTGTTTAGTTTTTTTCTATCTTTTTTTATATAAATTTTTTTTTAAAAAAAAAACCACTAATTAACAAAGGCTAAAATATTATTTTCTAGTCAATAAAAAAATTTTAAAAAACTAAAAAATAAATATAGGGTAGTCTGTTCCTCTTTTGACTTTTCTTCTATATAATTTCATTTGTTTAGTTTTTTTCTATCTTTTTTTATATATCTTTTTGTAAAAAAAACCACTAATTAACAAATGCTAAAATATTATTTTCTAGTCAATAAAAAATTTAATAAATAAATAAATAAATAAGTATACAGGGTAGTCCGTCCCTCTTTTGACTTTTCTTCTATATACTTTCATTTGTTTAGTTTTTTTCTATCTTTTTTTTATATATCTTTTTCTAAAAAAAACCACTAATTAACATATGCTAAAATATTATTTTCTAGTCAATAAAAAATTTAAAAAATAAATAAATAAGTATATAAAAGAAAAAAAAGGAACGGTACCCTTAAATTTTGTTGATTAAAATAAAATTACAAAGAGACGGACAACCAACCTTACCCTTTTAATTTTTTAACGGTTTTGGAATAAAAAATTATCTTTTTAACAGTTTTTTTGAATAATCTGTTAACTTTTTAACAGTTTCTGTTAATTTGTATACTGCATATTAATTTTTTTTTTCAATTATTTTTTTTTTTTGGATAAAGAAGACTATTTTAAACTTTTTTTACTACATAGATTTTTTTGCAAAAAGTTATATAAAAAAAGTTATGAATTTTGATAGAAATAAAACTTAACTTCTTTCAAAATTCATAACTTTTTTTATATAACTTTTTGCAAGAAAATGTATGTAGTAAACAAAAGTCTAAAATAGTTTTCTTTATCCAAAAAAAAAAAATTGAAAAAAAAGAAGAAGTTAATATTCAGTATACAACTTAACAGAAACTGTTAAAAAGTTAACTGTATTTTCAAAAAATTATTAAAAAGTTAAATTTTTTATTTAAAAACTTTTTATGATATATTGTTATTTATTATTATTAAATAATATTATTTTATATTTTAAATTATTTTTGATATTAATAATTATTTTTACTAATATTATTTTTATTATATAATAATTACTCCCTCCGTTCCGCTAGTAACTGCACTGTTACTGTTTGCGCGGGAATTAAGGAAAAAAATAATGATATAAATGTTGTGAGTGTAAAAGTAAAATAGGAGAGAGAATGAGTGGAGGAAATAGTAAATTATAATGGTGTTGTGAGTATTAAAATAATGTAGGAGAGAGAATGAGTGGAGAGAATAGTAAAGATTCTTTGCCATTTTAGAAAGTGGCGGTTTATAATGGAACGCCCAAAATAGAAAGTGTGCGGTTTGTAGCGGGACAGAGAGGGAGTATTAAACAAAACCTACCCTTTATCTCCTAAAACCAAAAGCAGCCTCCCTCATATCTCTCTATCACACCAGAATTTACCCTTCTCTTCTCTCTCTCTCTTAACCACCACCCCTCTACCCTTCATCGGCTGACCACGAGGCGGCCGCCGAAGAAAACCGAGGTCGGCGCCTCAACACCAGAAAATCAGCTTATTTGATGCCCAGGTGATGCGGCCGCCTGGATTCATACGAGGCTGGCGCCTCACCTCCAGCTGTTTGGCCCCAAAACTTCCAAAGCTCATGCGGCCGCCTGAGAAGAAATGAAGCTGCCGCCTCACCACCATTACCCTGCCCCCATTTTTTTCAATTCCCGCCCTTTCCTTTCTCAAATATTTTAACATTGGCGCCCCTCCCCTTTTCCCCCAAATTACAACGCCCTCAAATATTTTAACATTCGGCCATTACCCCGCCCCCATTCTTATAATTGCATTTAGAATTTTAGATCTCTCCCCCCATTTCCAATCCTTCAATTTCAATGGCTTCTTCACTTGAATCAACTTCTTCTGCTCCAAATTTACAAAAGAATCTTCCTGTTCTCTCTCCTCTCCAGGTTTGATTTTGCTTTCATTTCAGTGTTTAGCTTGTGTTTATTCTGATCCTTGCCTAAATCAACGGAAGATGTCAGTTTTATCATAATATTCTGGTGCTCTGATATATTAAGTTTGTAATGTTGTTTTTTGATAGAGAGCAGAAGTTATATGAGAATGAGAGGAATGACTGAACGAAATTTAAGAAAACAAGACGGGATTTAAACCCTCAATAATAGTTGCTCACAGCAAAACTATATTTCATAAATCAAATATCAAAGTCTGATTTTCGAATTACAACTTTGAGGCTATTTTATAGCACTCATAAAACTTAGAAAACAAGAAATATCCTCCTAAAATAAAGCCTAACCTATAAGGTAACCTAATAGAAGTCTAAAACTACTAAATCAATGCTAAATCTACTCTAAAACCTCTTATAATCATCCTACTACATTTAATTCCGAAAATACTAATAAAATAACAATTAATTAAAATAAAACTCATATTTATCCCATCATACTGCATCATTCTCCTCTTCTTAGAAAAATTCGACCTCGAATTTGAGTCGTTGCTCTTCGGAAATATCTCTGAAAACATAAGCTTCAAACGTCTTCGAACTGTATACTTAGTAGCACTTCTCATCACATCCATCCAATCTGTCCATCCGTTTACTAAAAAACTCTCAATGAATAAACCTTTGAAGAACCCAGATTGCGAAATAAACGGAACTTCAACATAAAAGGGATCCTCATAACAATAAGAACCAAAAATACCTCCTTTCAGTAAAATAGATGAACCCAGAAAATCACAACCTGCTCCCAGGTTCGGCTGCAACACAATGGCTTCTGCTGGGTCAAAACCCTCAATATCATCTTCATACTTATCGTCATCAAAGATTGGTGGTTTTGACCAATCAATGACAACGTCGGAACCCGTTGAATCAACAAAGCAATCCACGGGAACAGGATTCAATCGGTCACAAAACTCGTCAAGAGTCAGAGGATCGGCCTCTCTCTTGCACTCAAGTTCTTGATCACGATCGAAAGGATAGATATCCTCATCATCATCAGACCACAGATCTGACTCCGAGCCCTCTTCATCAGACGATATGTCTGAATCTGAGTCCTCCAACTGCGCTAGTTGTCGTTGGATTCGTCGACCCTCCACCCGATCAAAGTATCTTTGGAGTTCTCGAATCTCGGAACGCAACAAACGAAGTTTGAGATCTTGAATCTTTCTTCGCAATTCGTCCTTCTTGATTTCATATAGGTCACGTTCGTGATGTGGATCATATTCCTGGGGATTCGCTTCACGAACCCTACTACGAACTCCATGAACACCATGACCACGCCTTCGTTCAGCCATCAATTCAACCAGGCAACTGATACCAAATGATAACGGAAGAAGGTTTATATGAGAATGAGAGGAATGACTGAACGGAATTTAAGAAAACAAGACAGGATTTAAACCCTCAATAATAGTTGCTCACAGCAAAACTATATTTCATAAATCAAATATCAAAGTCTGATTTTCGGATTACAACTTTGAGGCTATTTTATAGCACTCATAAAACTTAGAAAACAAGAAATATCCTCCTAAAATAAAGCCTAACCTATAAGGTAACCTAATAGAAGTCTAAAACTACTGAATCAATGCTAAATCTACTCTAAAACCTCTTATAATCATCCTACTACATTTAATTCCGAAAATACTAATAAAATAACAATTAATTAAAATAAAACTCATATTTATCCCATCATACTACATCATTTTTCATTAGGTCATGTTGAATCAAATTAGGACCTTATTTAGCTTGTGTTTAGCTTGTGTTTCTCATGTATAAGGTTGTTCTAAGAGATTCATTGATTTTTATTTTCTTTGTAATAATAACAATTATTATTATTAGGTTCAAGCATTTTCAAACGTGTGTGTATGCCTAGTGGGGAATGCTTTAAGCTGCAAATATCTTCTTCAATATGAAAGTGCTTTCTTTAGAAGATGCCATTCATTGGGGCGGAGGGAGTATAAGTGTTTATTGTTCTATTTTGCCCTTTTGTAAATGTGGCTTGAGTCTAATGAATCTGGCGTCAATTTTGTGTCGATTAACAAAATGTTATGGTAGTTTTAGAAAAGAGTTAGGCTGTCTTCCGTAGGACCACAACACTTGGAAAAAAATATCTCTTAGGAAATAAAAGTGCTCAATTTTAGCTGTTATGACGCCCAAGGAGCTATTAATCCAGTCGAACAATTAAGTTTTTGTGGTCGTATAATACTTCTGTAAACAATTAAAATCGTTGAGTCACATTTTCTTTAATTTACTTAATGAATCCTGTGCTTTGCCTTCAGGATCACATTGGAAACAATTCAGTGGTATTGAAATCTAACTTCACGTAATTCTATGTACATGTGAACGAGCAGATATGTCTTGCTTTCAAGGATTGTTCTTGTGCCCAGAAGCATTTTCTTTGCTAGTGCATAATTTCTGCATTTACCATAATTAGTCCTCCTGGGCATGAGGTTTGTAATCCCTCGACTTCTTATCTTAGTTGTTTTATAGCTAGTACTAATTATATCTGAAATTATTCATTTTGTATTATCTCTTATATGGCACAATCTTCACAAAAAAAACTTTGCAGTTAGGAGCTGCAGAAATGAGCTATGATGATCCAGTGTTATCCATTGATGACTTGGCTGATCAGGTTGCTGAGGTTCTTGACTATTTTGGGTAATTTAAGCTTAGCGATATAGTTTCGCTATCTTCTTTCTCGCTGAGAGTTTGGCAGCTAGGAGCAAACTTGTGATGCCTCATCCTACAAACAAATTTTGTATTTCCTACGTCCCAAAATGAATGTCTAATTTTTCAAAAAATTGGTCCCAAATTGAATGTTCAAATTTCGAGGAAGTTACTAAACCATCCATCATTATCAAACAACCAGTTCCAATTTGCACTTGCGCTCATGATGCAATATGGTGAGATCAACAAGGGTTTTTATATACTTGTGCGGTTATGTTACTAAAAAATCTTAAATCCCAACTTTCTTAAATCTCATTCATTCAAAGCTAAAATTTGACATTCATTTTGGGACGGAGGGAGTATTTTAATCTGCTTGGGCTTACAGTGGGGCTGCATTATGAGACAAAGTGCAGATCGATATGTTTTGTGAAAACGTGAGTTTTATGGGAACATAATTATGTTTCCTTATTTCAAAAGACTTCTATATGGTAAGAAGATTTTGGAACTTTCATGGAGATTTATAAGTATCTTACTTTTATTAAGAGATTGTAATTATGTAAATATCTTTTATTTATGTACATAGTTTTATATTAGGACTAACCTACTAATATTTGATTTCCTTGTGAGTGTGTTATATGTTTTCATATAGAAAAAGGAATCTCACAAAGGAAGAGGTCGATTGCATGAAGATCTTCTCAATGGTGCATTATAAATACAAGGCATTCAGCACAATGAGAAGCTACGGTTTTAGAGAGAAAAATATACTTACTTCATAGCATTCGATTGAGTTATGTTTAGGTTGTGAGCTTACATCCGTAACTCACATCTAGGTTTTTATAAAGTTCTCTTGTTTTACTTCTGATTGAATAAGTCCTACTTGGGAAAGGGGAGTTGTTCATATCATAGAAGGTGATTAGAACTTGTTTAGTATTTTCATATTTTAGTTTTTCACTTATTTGTTTTTGTAAGAAACATAAGTTTTTATAGTGAAAGGTTTTTGGGCGTAAGCCTAGTTTGCTGATCACACAGATCAGTAAGCGTATATAACTCTTGAGTTATTGCATTTTATTTACATTTAATTGTTTTATTCCGCTGCATTATCTGTGGATGTGTGGACAGTTGTGAGACACATCTGTACTCACATCCTTTGCCTATTGCGTGATCCAAGTTTCCTAGCTACACGAAACTTTCAATTGGTATCAGAGCCAACTCTCGAAATATTACTGAGTGTTGATCCAGAAAGTGTAGTCATTATGGAATGCCAAAATCACCAAAATAGGCCTCCTGTCTTGGATGGCACAAATTATTCTCTTTGGAAGTCTAAGATGCGAAATTACATCAAAAGTATTGATGAAAGAGCTTGGATGTGCATTCTTGTTGCATGGCAACCTCCTACCGTGGAGAAAAAGCCATCTTCTGGTGTTGGTGAGTCCTTCTTTGAAAGAAAACCTGAAGAACAATGGACTCTTGATGAAATACAAGCCGCAAATTACAATTCAAAAGCCATGGGTGCTATTTCCACCATGTTTCGGGAATATGTACAAGCTTATAACAAATGAAAGTATAGCCAAAACCGCTTGGGATATTTTGCAAACTCAATGTGAGGGAGCACCAAGTGTGAAGGCTACCAGGCTTAGAATTTTAATGGATAGGTTTGAGTTACTTCGAATGGAAGAAACCGAGGATATTGTGTCATATGCCGCTAAGATTCATGAGATTTCAAATGAATGCACAAGTCTAGGAGAATCTATCTCCAATGCAAGACTTGTTAGTAAAATTCTAAGAACCTTGCCTCGAAAGGTTCAACATTAAAGTAGCCGTGATTGAAGAAACAAAGGACACAAACACCGTAGGTCTTGACACTATCATAGGAATCTTGACCGTGTTTGAGCTTAACCTTGAGGCTCGAAGAAAAACAAAACACACGCCTTGCCCTTAAAAGTGCCGCTACTCTACCAAAAGAGCTTGTGGAATTATCCTCCGAAATTGACAAGTCTAATCTTGAAGATGAGGATGTAGCTTTTATTTCAAAGAAATTCGGTTCTATCTTGAAAAATAGAAGAATAAGCAAATTCCCCAATAGACCTACTTCCAGTATCACTGAAAAGCCAAAACCTAGCACCGACACCGGATTCAAGAAACCAAGTTTTGAAAATAAATCATCTGAATCTGTCCAATGTAGGGCATGTCGTGGATTTGGTCATTATGCCAATGAGTGTGCTAATACACTTAAAAAGAAGGGAATGAGCTTAACTGCTACCCTTAGTGACAGTGAGGATGAGGAAGAAGAAGTGGCTAACATGTTCTGTCTTAAATTGCCACTCTGTGTTTAATGCTTTTTCAAGTATATAGAAGAATACACTTCTGAAAAACCCTTGGATGTGGGCTCGTTGTGTACACATCCGGTGTCACATCCGAACTGGAGTCAACCTTGTTTCTCTATAAAAGGAGATTCAGATGATGAAGATGAAGAAAGAGACATTCCCTATGAGGAACTCTTTGCCACATACAAGGAGCCGCATACAGATTGATGAAAAGATTGGACAAAATTGAGGTACTTGTTAAGGTAAACAAATCTCTCTCTGATAAATTGGTCAGCTTGTGAAGATGAAAAAGCTCAGTACTTTCAAAAGAAAATGATGCTCAAAAGGATACCATTGCAAGACTTGAAGTCCTTGTGACCAAAAGAGAAGTTGACCTTGAAAAATTCAAGAATGAATGTGAAAAAGCCGATAATACTTTCACTAAGTTAAACAAAAGTAAAATGAAAATGGAAGAAGCTTTTTCCATGGGTCAACGTGACAAAATTGGTATAGGTTTTGAAAATAATTTTGTAAAGGAGGGATATGAGGTTCTACCTCTAAAAGTGTGAAAAACAAGCTTTTAAAGAAAAAGTCATTCTGAGTGAGAAGAGACCAAGGAAGAGGCATTACATTTGCCATTACCGCCTAGCTCCCGGTCACATTAGGCCCTTCGTTACAAACTCAAGGCCGATAAAAATCTGGTAATTTTAAATGCCTCGTATGTGTGAGAAGATGTATGCACATCCTAACACACATCCAAATAATCCGAGACCTCTCGCAACCCAAAAAGAAAATCGTTAAACAAAGTGGGTAGCCAAACCAATTACCACCTCGCAATGTTGTCTACTCTTCCCTCAAGAGTACCGTCTACGGCTCTTGGTATTTTGATAGTGGGTGCTCTAGGCACATGACTGGAAACCAAGCAAATTCTTCTTGATTATGAAGTGATAAATGGAGGGAAAGTAAATTTTGGTGGAGGTGCTCAAGGAAAGATTGTTGGGAAAGGAACCCTAGATGTCAAGGGTCTCCCAAAATTGCATAATGTGTACCATGTGGAAGGCTTGAAAGCCAACCTAATAAGCATCAGTCAACCGTGTGATGATGACCTATTTGTGAAGTTTGATAAGCACTTGTGTGAAGTGTTTGATAAGGATAATAAATGTGTGTTTACCGGTCCTAGATCCGCCGATAATTGTTACCAATTTGGTGACAATCTTTCTTGCCTAAGCTCAAAAGCTAATGATGTCAACTACGTGGCACCAAAAATTAGGGCATGCTAGCCGTAGAACTACGGAAGAACTTCAAAGGTTTGAAGCCATTAAAGACCTCCCTAAACTGAACTTCAAGAACCCTGATGTATGTGGTTCATGTCAAAAGGGAAAACAAACAAAAGCATCACATAAAAAGGTCCAACAATGCTCCACAACTAGATGTTTGGAGATGATTCACACTGATTTAATGGGACCTATTGAAGTAGAAAGCTTTGGTAGGAAAAAGTATGCCTTTGTGTGTGTTGATGATTATTCTAGGTACACTTGGATAATGTTCTTAAGAGAAAAGTCAGAAACAATTGGAGAATTCAAAAATTGGTACAAAAGAGTTAGAAATCTTTATTTAAGACTGTGAGGATTAGGTCTGACCATGGCACTGAATATGAGAATCAAATGTTCACCAACTTTTGCAATTCTAAGGGAATCACTCATGAATTTTCTGCACCAATCACCCCACAGCAAAATGGAATTGCTGAAAGAAAGAATAGAACCTTGCAAGAAATGGCTAGAGTCATGCTAAGTTCAAAGAACTTGTCCAAAAAATTTTGGGCAGAAGCTTTAAACACTGCTTGCCACATTGGCAATAGGGTGTTCCCAAGGATTGGTAGCACTGTCACCCCATATCAAATTCTCCTTGGAAAGAAACCAACTGTAAAATATTTTCATGTGTTTGGTTGTGTTTGTTATATTCTCAATGATAGAGAATACCTGTCCAAGTTTGATTCAAAGAGTGACAAAGCAATTTTCATGGGATATTCCACAAACAGTAGAGCTTACAGAGTTTTCAATCTTAAAACTAAGACCATTATGGAATCTGCTAATGTTAAATTTGATGACTCACTTGATCTTAACCTCAAGACTGCTGAGGATGATGTTTCAGTGTTGCTTGCCGGACTGGAAGGATGAAGAAACAAAGCCGAAAAATCAATAGAAGCTTCCAAAGGCCGATAAAAATGTTGAACTCCGATAAGGATGTAACCAAGGATGTGGACACATCTCGCCTCCACATCTGAACCCACATCCGCACCCACATCCACTCAAACTCCCGTAATCCGAGGACGGTTCCTCCGATTCCGATCGGGATGATGCTCCAGAAGGTAATATGAATGGGTGTGTGGATAGGTCAAAGGATATTCCTTCTAAAATCCAGAAGAACCACCCCACTTCACAAGTTGTGGGAGATGTGCATGCTCAAGTGAGAACTAGACAAAAGGACAAAGTTGATTATAGAAAGATGGCTGGTTTATGGAGTTGCTCCTCAAGATACTCCTGGTAAGCTTCGTTGTTTTGTTTCTAAAATTGAACCTAAGAATGTTCTTGAAGCATTGAAAGATGCCGACCGGATTATGGCTATGCAAGATGAATTAATTCAATTTGAAAAGAATGATGTATGGACTCTTGTTCCTAGACCCTCACATGGTAATGTCATAGGAACCAAATGGATTTTTAAGAACAAAACTGATGAGCAAGGTGTGATAACTAGAAATAAAGCTAGGTTAGTTGCTCAAGGTTATACTCAAATTGAGGGAATTGACTTTGAGGAGACATTTGCTCCTGTTGCTAGAATTGAGTCCATTAGGCTTTTGTTAGCCATTGCTTGTTACCTCAAGATTACTCTTCATCAAATGGATGTCAAGAGTGCCTTTTTAAATGGGATATTAAATGAGGAAGCCTATGTTGAACAACCTAAAGGCTTTGTGGACTCCAAATATCCTAATCATGTGTATAACCGAAGAAAGCTCTGTATGGGCTAAAGCAAGCCCCTAGAGCTTGGTATGGTAGGTTGACTGACCATTTGCTTCAACTAGGATTCAAGAGAGGTGAGGTTGACAAAACCTTGTTTGTGAGGAGAAACAAGAAAGAGATTCTTGTGGCACAAATCTATGTAGATGACATTGTGTTTGGATCAAATTCGATCCAATGCTAGCCGAATTTGTTGATAGCATGACTTCCACATTTGAGATGAGTATGGTAGGTGAGTTGAACTTTTTCTTAGGCTTACGTATTAAGCAATTCAAAGATGGTATGTTCATTTCACGCCTAAGTATGCCAAGAATCTTGTGAAAAATTTGAGCTTGAACACTCTTCACATCAAAGAACCCCAATGGGATCTTCCCAAAAACTAAGTCATGATTCGATGGTGAGAGTGTTGATCAAACCCTTTATAGAAGCATGATAGGAAGTTTGCTTTACCTCACCTGCAAGTAGACTCCGACATTATGTTCAAGTGTATGTCTCGTGCTAGATACCAAGCCAACCCTAAAGTGTCCCATCTTAAAGCATTGAAAAGGATCATTAGGTATGTAAGTGGGACTCGTGAACCTAGGTCTCGCATTACTCTAAAGAAACAAACACAAATTTGGTTGGGTACACCGATTCCGATTGGCCGGAAATAGTGATGATAGAAAGAGTACCACCGGTGGATGTTTCTACCTAGGTAATAATCTTGTGTCTTGGTATAGTAGGAAGCAAAATTGTGTGTCCTTGTCCACCGCCGAGGCCGAATATGTTGCCCTTGGGAGTTGCCGCACACAATTACTTTGGATGAATCAAATGCTAAAAGATTATGGATTAAATAGCAAAGTTTTGATGCTTTTGTGATAACAAAAGTGCCTTGGACATATCTAAAAATCCCGTTCAACATTCTAGAACAAAGCACATTGATATTAGACATCATTTCATTAGAGATCTTGTAGAGCAAAAAACCGTGTGTCCGGGAATTTGTTGGGACCGAAAATCAATTGGCCGATATATTTACAAAGGCATTAGATTTGGAGAGATTTTCCTCCTTGAGGAAGTCTCTTGGCTTGTGTGATATCTAAGGTTGTGAGACCAGATGTGTCTCACATCCTCTAACACATCTGTAGATTAGTTTAACCGAAAAAAAAAAAAAAAAAAAAAAAAAAATTATAAAAAGAAAAATCCAAAAATATCATGCATTAGCACGAAATTTCTCAGTGTGGTCACTTGTGAGTCTTCATCTTTGACATTATTTTTGATCACTTAATTGTGAGTATTTCCTGTCCATGTAATCTTTTGATTACTTGGTATAACCTTCCTAGGTATCTCACAGTGGGTGCTAAAAGAAAAAAAAATTTATGTGTGAGAAACAGCTGCTTCACCCTTAGTATGAAGCCATACCATTGTGATCAAGTGATTTTCATAAGAAAACTTGAAGTCAAACTTGATAAGATCATTGGGAAAAAGGGCTATCTTTGGGATCAAGTAAAGTGAAAGCTACTCACATTGCAAAAATCCACAACAAAAAATTGGTGGATGCATCCTAGAGGCTGTGCAGATTGGATTATTGCTCATTGACTTTTTATGATCTAAATGTGTCCCCATTTGTGACTCACATTCTATGCCACATCCATAAGCTGAGAATATTTCCTTCACTTGTGTGTTTGCATCATGCTAGGCATATTGCATTTTAGGACATATAGGAGCTTTGTAAATATGTTAGTTAATTAATTTTCTCTCTTAATTTACTCTTTGATTATATAGGTTTTTGATCTCCAATATCTTTCATGAAAAGAAAAGGTGTGTATCAATCCTTGTTTGAAAAGGTTGAAAAATTCTTTTGGGATTCTATTTTAAATAAAGATATGCCGAAGCAATTTTTGTTTTCATAAAAATCTTACAAAATCTTGATTTATTTTAATCCCTTATTTTCTTTGAAGGTGCTTGTGTGTTGTAACCTCAAAGGTTTTCTAGCCGTTGGAGGACTCTTAAGGATTTTGAGGTATGTTAAACCTCTTTGAAAAAGGATTCCTAATTTTAGTAGGAAAGGGGGAGCTGTGAGTATTTAATATATCTCACATCCGTCCCATCCCCCATAAACCTTCACAAATCCCTTTGTTCTTCCTCCTCTTTGCACACAATCTCACACACCTTTGCATTAATTTCCCTTTGCACTGTTCAACCAACTCCAATTCCTCTGTTAAATGGCCGAGCATTCGAACATTCAAGAGAAAGACATTCTTGACGTTGCTCCTATCTCAATAGCTAAAGGCGAGGGTTCTGTTGTCTTAAACCCTGTAATTTCCAAATTTCTTGCGGAATTTTCTTCTCCATCACCCTCGTCTGATCCAACAATGGAAGCTTCTTCTCCAAAATCCCCCTCATTGGAACCGGTTGCTGAAAACCCTAAAGCTCCATCCTCTCCGGTGATCCCACTATCGGATGTCGCCATTGCTGAGGAACCTTCTTCAACTAAGAAGAGGAAGTTGACCCAAGTAAAACCCCCAAAGTCTTCGCAACTCCGGTCCCCCGTGCTCTTCGTCGATCCGGGTAGGGTTCGCAAGCCGTCGATTCTCCGACAAAGCCAAGAACCGAACGAAACCCGGAAGGAAATCTTCAACTCGCTATTGTTCTTGAAGAAGAAGAAGAAGATGAGGTAATAATTCCCTTGTCAGGACTAGGGCTAAATCATCTATTTCCCCTTCCTCTCGTTAGTGGTCCCGCCGTTACCCTTCGTGGTTGTTCCCCTTGTTGAATCTCGTTATCCCTGTTGATTCTCCCCATGTTGAACCTTTGATCCATGTTGAGACCGTTCCCTGCAGAGTCTGTTGAGCCAATTGCTCCTATTCCTCCCATAATTTCTTCTGATCCCATTATACCCCCTATTGTTTCACCTTCTGAGGATATTTTGTCTGCTCCTGTTGTTGAGCCCTCTGCTCCCTTGGTTTCTAGTCCTGTTGAGGACTTTATATCCTTTAGTGATGAAGAGCCCTTAGCTAAAATTTTAATGGATTTAAAGGGTAAGAAAAAGATGGCTGCAACTGACCTAGAACCTTTTGATGATGAAACTGACTCAAGTTCAGATGATGATGATACTGCCTCAGATGAGAACTACAGGCTAGGAAGAGAAGAACTTGATCAGGAAAAAGAAGACCAAGAAACTGATTCCACTGATGCTGATGACACTGAAGTTGAACCCATTATTGTTCCATTCCCTGTGAAGGATGTGTCTAAGGATGTGCCCACATCTAGACGCACATCTACTCGAAAGAAAGCTGAACAGGGTATGTCATCTTCTGTTTCTCTAGTCTCTAACCCCAAACCCTTTTCCAAAAAGTTTTTATCCAAAAAGGCTGCTGATAGGTTTACTTTAATTTCCTCTAAAGCCTTTGTGGTTGAGATGAAAAGGGATTAGATAAAACTTATCCTCATTCTCCTGGTGTTTATGTTAGAGGAGTATTTGTTCCTTTTACCCCTTCTATCATCAATGATTTTCTTGGGTTGTATGATCATTTGGATGATGTGGTTTCTATTGAGGATGATGATCTTGTGTCTGCAATTACCCATGGCAAGGTAACCTCTTGGCCAGTGAAGCCTAAAGATTTAGGGAGTGGCTCTTTATCCTCTCTTTACTGCTTTCTCCACACTATCTTAGTTGCCAATCTTTGCCCCTCAAATAACAAAACCTCTGTCACTAGGGTGCAAGCTGATCTTCTGTATAGATTGGGACTTAAAAGGCACATTAATTTTGGGGAATTTATCTTTAGGAAAATTTGTGATTATGGTGAGTCTCCATCCAAGAAATGGTCATTACCTTACCCTTCTTTGATATCCCAAATTCTCATTGCCAATGGGGTAAAGGCTGGAAAAGGAGAAGAAAGAGTTGATAATTTTGCCTTATTTAAAGAATCCAAAACTCTGTTAGACCCTAAGCAAAGGCATGTTGATCTCCCTGTGGGTACCTCTCCTGAAATTACTATGCCAGATGTGGATACATCTGAACCCACACTCGTAGCTCCATTTGATGTTCGATGAAGGATTTAGATGCCGAGATTGCCAAAGGCCGAAGCTCAAGCTCAAGCCTCCACTGCCCATGCCAACAACCTTAAAGCACTTAAGGCTAATCTTCTCAAATGGCATGCTTCACTTTCTGTTCAAAAAGGGGGAGATGCTGATGCTGCTGCTGCTTTTGGAGGAGATAAAGTTTGGAACACTGCTGTGTCTGCTACTAGTTGGAGGGGCTGGGAACTTTAACTTAAGGGGAGAAAAGTTTTTTGAATTGATGGTTTCTAAAGACAATTTTAATTTTCTGTTTTAGTTGGTTAGTTTTAAAACAATGGTTTGTAATAGCTTTAAGTAGGACATGGCTGAATGGTTTTTGCTTTTGCTTAATGAACTCGCTAGTATTCCTCGTTCTAATTCTCGTTTTTGCGCTTTTTATGTGTGGATGTGTATACACATCTGGACACACATCCATTCAGGGGGAGTCATGCTCTTTTTATATTCTGTGGTCATTATATTATGTTTGTTATAAATCTTTGGTTTTGACCAGAAAGTCCAAAATAGGGGGAGATTGATAACGTGAGTTTTATGGGAACATAATTATGTTTCCTTATTTCAAAAGACTTCTATATGGTAAGAAGATTTTGGAACTTTCATGGAGATTTATAAGTATCTTACTTTTATTAAGAGATTGTAATTATGTAAATATCTTTTATTTATGTACATAGTTTTATATTAGGACTAACCTACTAATATTTGATTTCCTTGTGAGTGTGTTATATGTTTTCATATAGAAAAAGGAATCTCACAAAGGAAGAGGTCGATTGCATGAAGATCTTCTCAATGGTGCATTATAAATACAAGGCATTCAGCACAATGAGAAGCTACGGTTTTAGAGAGAAAAATATACTTACTTCATAGCATTCGATTGAGTTATGTTTAGGTTGTGAGCTTACATCCGTAACTCACATCTAGGTTTTTATAAAGTTCTCTTGTTTTACTTCTGATTGAATAAGTCCTACTTGGGAAAGGGGAGTTGTTCATATCATAGAAGGTGATTAGAACTTGTTTAGTATTTTCATATTTTAGTTTTTCACTTATTTGTTTTTGTAAGAAACATAAGTTTTTATAGTGAAAGGTTTTTGGGCGTAAGCCTAGTTTGCTGATCACACGTATCAAGCAAGCGTATATAACTCTTGAGTTATTGCATTTTATTTACATTTAATTGTTTTATTCCGCTGCATTATCTGTGGATGTGTGGACAGTTGTGAGACACATCTGTACTCACATCCTTTGCCTATTGCGTGATCCAAGTTTCCTAGCTACACGAAACTTTCATTTTGTTTACAAGGTGGAAAGATATTATGTTTATATTTTTTCCAGACTTGGTGCAGTGATGTGCATGGGAGTAACAGCTGGTGCTTATATCCTTACCTTGTTTGCTGTAAGTTGCATTGCTTGTGTATTAAACTCAAAAGTAAATTCTTGCTTTTATTAGATTTTTATGAGCTCTGTATTACTTGCCACAGATAAAATACACGCGACGTGTACTTGGTTTGATACTAATTTCCCCTCTATGCAAAACACCCTCTTGGACAGAGTGGTTGTATAATAAGGTAAAATCACAGTCTACTTACATAAGGATAAGTGATGAGGGAGAGATGAAGAAGGGGATTCTCATATTTAACTAAGAAGGTTATTATTGTGCAGGTTATGTCGAATGTACTATACTTTTATGGCATGTGTGGTGTAGTAAAGGAGCTACTGCTCATGCGTTACTTTAGCAAGGTATTCCACCCTGCTCATTGGTTATAGTTTATTTATCTTTTGAATCGTTTCAAAACTGGATGGACTGAATACCAAATGACAGGAAGTCCGTGGTAGTGCCGTAGTTCCGGAATCAGATATTGTTCAAGCATGTAGAGGAGTAAGCGATTCTTTTTATTTTTTGTTATGTTAATTCATATGGATGTGGAATTGGTTGTTGTATACAGAGTTGAAATTACCCGGGATCCGGCTCGCGCGCGGAGGGGCCCCGTGCATCTCGCATTTTCGTTTGCGTCGCGTTTCGGGAAGGTCGCCCGGATCTGAGAGGCACCGCGTTCGCGCCCCGGCATCTGGCTTATTCCGCTTTTCGCGTGAGTTGGGAGGTGTCTCGCCGTGTTTTTGCTTGTAGAGTCGTCACGCCATTTTTATTAAGCCCAAAACATTGAAAAAGGGCATCAGTTTAAAAATAAACTGTCTTTTTTTGTTGTGTGATGAGATTTTTGAGTTCGGAGGTCAGATGACTCCTCGGGAAGAGAATATTAGAATCTTAGAGCTCACCCGAGTCGCCTCGTAAAACGAGTCTTTCGGATACCCCTAATATTCTTTAACATGTTGTGTGTGTGTGTGTATGTGCTTTTAAAAATGCATGCTCTGTCGGATGTCTACATTGTACAATGCTTTATTGAAATGTATTGAAATAGTATAAGAAGGAAGCCTTACCAATTTTGGTTCGTGTCTATCTTCCGTAGGGGAATAGTATTTGAGGTTGGAATAGTGTTCGGTCTGAGGCAAAGATTGCTTCGGAAAAGGGGCCGGTTGTGCACGTGACAGAAGTTTCGACGTGCGTTGGGATCGCAGGGATCACTCGGGCAGAGGTTCGGCGTGCGTTGGAATCGTTGGTTGGATTCGGGCAGAGGTTCGGCGTGGTTTGAGATCGCCGGTTTGACTCGAAAAGAGCCGGGATGCCTCGGGAAAGACCAGGCAAGGCCTCGAAGTACCACGAGGGGTCTCAGAGTACCTCGAGAGTGCCTCGGGGTAGCGCGAGAGCGCTCGGGGAGGCTTCGGAGCACCGCGAGGGGGCTCGGAAGGATCCGAAAGGGGCCGAGAGTGCCCCGAAGGGTCTTAGAGGGGAGCCTAAAGGCTGGGGGGAGAGGAGAGAAGAGGGAATTGTGTGAAAATGAGGGAGGGGGAGCCCTCTATTTATAGTGCCAGAAAACTGCAAGAAGATCCGTACGGACCTTCTAGGTAATCTAGTTTTTTGGTTTTCCTCGATTTGAGGGAATCTGTGATAATTGAGAATATTCTGGAATGATGATGTCTCCTTTGCAAAGAGGTCCGTACGGACCAACTAGGCATGCAAAGAGGTCCGTACGGACCAACCATGTAGGGGGGGTAATGATGTTCTCCGGAATTTGAGGGAATCTCGTGGACTTTAAGCGGATTTTGCAATTATGATGTCTAGGAGCAAAGAGGTCCGTACGGACTTCCATGCTTTTCCACATTTTGTAATTGTGATGGCAAGCTAGTTCTCGTCGAGAGCTTTCCAACCATATATGGCACGTCTCAATCGGAGTTCGTATGAAGGAGTTATGACCTCCGGAAGTTTGCCCCTGGTTTTTGTCGTATGCTTGGATGGAGAGCGATCCAGATTGGGGTACTTACAGAAGCCCCTCGGCGACGTCACTTATGAAAGAAGTGGGGTCGTCGATAAGATAAGGGTCCTGATCTGGATCGCGTGCTGAGAGAGAAGGTGACCAGGTTGGTCGGATGGCTGGACCCTTTGATAGGATTCCTACGTATCCCTGAGTGGGAATCAAGCCAATCGTAGTTCGCGTATGGGCTGAGTGTTGTTGCTTACAAGGACGTGAGATGTCCTCTGACTGGAACTCTGTGTGCGGATGCGATGGTATCCTGTGGGTGATCGCATAGGTCGGTGGTAAGGACGTGGAGGCGTCCTGGGTGACCGTATAGGTCGGTGGTAAGGACGTGAAGGCATCCTGGGTGACTGTATAGGTCGATGGTAAGGACGTAGAGGCGTCGTGGGTGACCGCATAGGTCGATGGTAAGGACGTGGAGGCATCCTGGGTGACCGCATAGGTCGATGGTAAGGACGTGGAGCGTCTGGGTGGCCCGCATAGGTCGATGGTAAGGGACGTGGAGGCGTCTGGGTGACCGCCAAGTCGATGGTAGGGACGTGGAGCGTCTGGGGACCATATGGGTCGATGGTAAGGACGTGGAGCGTCTGGGGACCGCGTAGGTCGATAGTAAGGGACGTGGAGGCGTCCTGGGGGACGCATGGAGTCGGTGGTAAGGACGTGGAGGCATTCACGGGTGACCACATAGGTGTAAGACGCGTGGAGGCGTCCCTGGGGACCTATGACGTGGAGGCATCTGGTGACCGTATAGGTCGGTGGTAAGGAGCGTGGAAGCGTCTGGGTGACCGCATAGGTCGATGGTAACGACGTGGAGGCATCTGGGTGACCGCATAGGTCGATGGTAAGGACGTGGAGGCATCACGGTGGCCGTATAGGTCGATCGTAAGGGCGTGGAGGCGTCTGGGTGACCGTGTGGAGTCGATGGTAAGGACGTGGGCGTCACAGGTGACCGTATAGGTCGATGGTAGAGACGTGGAGGCGTCCTGGGTGACCGCATAGGTCGATGGTAGGGACGTGGAGGCGTCTGGGTGACCGTATAGGTCGGTGGTAAGACGAGTGGAGGAGTCTGGGTGGCCGTATAGGTCGATGGTAGGGCGTGGGCGTCACAGGTGACCGCATAGGTCGATGGTAAGGACCATATAGTCGGTGGTAAGGACGTGGAGCGTCCTAGGTGACCGTATAGGTCGATAGTAGGGCGTGGGCGTCTGAGGTGACCGCATGGTCGATGGTAGGGACGTGGGCATCTGGGTGACCGCATAGGTCGATGGTAGGACGTGGAGGCGTCTGGGTGACCAATAGGTCGATGGTAGGACGTGGAGGCATCCTGGGTGACCGCATAGGTAGATGGTAAGGACGTGGAGGCGTCCTGGGTGATCGCATAGGTCAATGGTAAGGACGTGGAGGCGTCCTGGGTGACCGCATAGGTCCATATAGGTCGGTGGTAAGGACGTGGAGGCATCTGGGTGACCGCAGGTCGGTGGTGGACGTGAGCGTCTGGGTGACCGCATAGGTCGGTGGTAAGGACGTGGAGGCGTCCTGGGTGACCGCATAGGTCGATGGTAAGGACGTGGAGGCGTCCTGGGTGACCGCATAGGTCGATGGTAAGGACGTGGAGGCGTCCTGGGTGGCCGTATAGGTCGGTGGTCGATGGTAAGGACATGAAGGCGTCCTGGGTGACCGCATAGGTCGATGGTAAGGATGTGGAGGCGTCCTGGGTGACCGTATAAGTCGGTGGTAAGGACGTGGAGGAGTCACAGGTGACCGTATAGGTCGATAGTGGGACGTGGACGTGACAGTGGCATAAAGTCGATGGTAAGACGCAGTGAGTCTGTCGGTGGTAGAGCGTGGAGGGCGTCCCGGGTGACCGTATAGGTCGACGGTAACGTGGAGCCGTCTGGGTGACCGCATAGGTCGACAGTAGGACGTGGGCGTCTGGGTGACCGCATGGAGTCGATGGTAAGTGACGTGGAGGCATCACAGGTGACCGCATAGTCGATGGTAAGGACTGGGAGGCGTCCTGTGACCGCATAGGTCGATGGTAAGGACGTGGGCGTCTGGGTCACCGCATAGGTCGGTGGTAGGACGTGGAGTCGTCTGGGTGACCGCATAGGTCGGTGGTAGGACGTGGAGCGTCACAGGTGACACGTAGGTCAGTGGTAAGGACGTGGAGGCATCCTGGGTGACCGCATAGGTCGGTGGTAAGGACGTGGAGGCATCCTAGGTGACCATATAGGTCGAGGGTAAGGACGTGGAGGCATCCAGGGTGACCGTATAGGTCGATGGCTGGACCCTGTGATAGGATTCCTACGTATCTCTGGCGGGAATCAAGCCTGGTCGTAGTTCAGAGGTCGTGAAATTGTGAGTGTATGCGGGCGTGGTGGTGCCCTGAAGTGTCGTGTGACCGCCGAGGTCGACTGTGAGGACGTGGTGGCGTCCTGGGTGTGCAATCTTACTAGAAGATGGGTAATCTTACGAAAAGATAGTTTGTGATTGCCGAGGTCGACTGTGAGGACGTGGTGGCGTCCTGGGATGTGCAATCTTACTAGAAGATGGGTAATCTTACGAGAAGATGGTTTGTGACCGCCGAGGTCGAGTGTGAGGACGTGGTGGCATCCTGCGATGTGCAATTTTACTAGAAGATGGGTAATCTTACGAGAAGATAGTTTGTGACCGCCGAGGTCGACTGTGAGGACGTGGTGGCGTCCTGGGGTGGAAATTTTACGATTTTCCGAATCGGGTGGTTTAAGGCCTTCCGGGCCGGAGATAGTGATTTGGGAGGTTTATACGGTCTTCCGGACCGAGTGGTTTAAAGCCTTCCGGGCTGAAGATAGTGATGTGGGAGGTTTATACGGTCTTTCGGACCGAGTGGTTTAAAGCCTTCCGGGCTGGAGATAGTAGTTTGGCTGATTTATGCAGTCTCCTGGACTAAGTGGTTTAAAGCCTTCCGGGCTGGAGATAGTAGTTTGGCTGATTTATGCAGTCTCCCGGACTGAGTGGTTTAAAGCCTTTCGGGCTGGAGATAGTGATGTCATGTATGAGGACTTGAATCGTCTTCTGACTGCGGTTGTGTCATGTATGAAGACTTGAGTTGTCTTCTGATTGCGGTTTGCTATGCGTGAGAACTTGAATCGTTTTCTGGCTGCGGTTGTGTCATGTATGAAGACTTGAGTCGTCTTCTGACTGTGGTTTGCCATGCGTGAGGACTTGAATCGTCTTCTGGCTGCGGTTTGCCATGCGTGAGGACTTGAATCGTCTTCTGGCTGCGGTTGTGTCATGTATGAAGACTTGAGTCGTCTTCTGACTGTGGTTTGCCATGCGTGAGGACCTGAATCGTCTCCTGGCTTCGGTTTGCCATGCGTGAGGACTTGAATCGTCTTCTGGCTGCGGTTGTGTCATGTATGAAGACTTGAGTCGTCTTCTTACTGTGGTTTGCCATGCGTGAGGACTTGAATCGTCTTCTGGCTGCGGTTTGTGTCATGTATGAAGACTTGAGTCGTCTTCTGACTATAGTTTGTGTCATGTATGAAGACTTGAGTCGTCTTCTGACTGTGGTTGTGTCATGTATGAAGACTTGAATCGTCTTCTGACTGTGGTTGTGTCATGTATGAAGACTTGAGTCGTCTTCTGACTGTGGTTTGCCATGCGTGAGGACTTGAATCGTCTTCTGGCTACGGTTTGCGGAGGCTTGGCTGCCTTGTGCTTTGATTGCGAGAGGTGTAGATGCCTCGTGCTTTGTCCGCTGGGGAGAAGGTTGGGCTTACGATAACTGCCGGTGTTTATCTGTTGGGGATCATCGTGGCCTTGTAGGGGCTTTTTCCGCAGAGGAGGTGACTTCGGGCTTACTTTGATGGCCAGTGCTTGAGTTGCCGTTGAGCGGGCGAGGATGATGGCCGGTGGTTGCTTCACCGTTTGGCGTTTTGGAGGCATTTTGTGCCTTGGGATTAGTGCTGGGAGGTGCGGGCTCCGTCTTGCGCTTGTTTCACCGTTTAGTGGGCGAGGTCCGGGCTTACACTGACGGCCGGTGGTTGCGTTGCCGTTTAGTGGGCGAAATCCGGACTTACACTGACGGCCGGTGCTTGCGTTGCCATTGAGTGGGCGAAATCCGGACTTACACTGACGGCCGGTGCTTGCGTTGATGGGTTAAGGACCAAACTGCATCGAATCTGCTGAAATAGGCCTTTAGACAGCCAGGGGCAAAGATTATAAGGGCAAAGAGATAGCCCGGCGGAGTTTGATCTACCCACCCGGGCTCGGTATGAGGGCGACGATTTCGAGGGTGCTCAGTGGTGACAGCAGCGAAGGAAGATCTTTGCGGGCGACTGCGACGTCATGTACTGGAGAGAGGGTCTTACGCGGCATGGCCGGGTATGCTTCCCTTGGCTCGAGGGACCCGCCTTTCGGGATGATGGATTCCCGGGATATGGATGTGCTGGAGTTTGAGAGGTATTTGGGCGGCGTGAGTGCCGATGAGTTTGTTTTGTATCGAGAGGAGTATGGGGCCTTCGTGAGGAGGAAGTTGAGGACGCCACAGGTGTTGGCGAGGGAGAGGGAGACTGGTCCGCCGGGTCCCCCAGAGGTTCCGGTGCCTGGGCCGGATTTCACATATGTTCGCGGGGATTCATCGAGGAGGAGGGTGTCTGCACTCCGTCCACTGGCGAGCTCAGTTGCCCTACCGAGTTGACCCTGATATGCCGGTGAGTGTGCTTACTCTTTTCCATCTTGGCATCTTTTCTGTATTTTTCTCTTTTGTTGAGTATGCCTGTATCTCTTTAGCTGAGCATTTCTTTGGCTGTTTGCTTGTGCAGGTCCCGGGGAGAGCCTATGACATGCTAACCCGGCGTTATGTGGCGATGCGGTCCTTCGCGAAGAAGATGGCGTCGAAGATGTCTTGCCGGTCTTCACGGCACGTGTCGGCGTACGAGCCGATGTCTTCGAGGCATTCTGTGGATGTTCCCCCTCCGAGAGCCGAGCCGGAGCCACTGCAGGAGGGACCTTCGCGGGGGCGGTATAGCATGGATGCCGGGACGTCTTCGAGAGCTCAGAGGTCGCAGACCCTTTGTCATTTCTTTCCTCCGCCGGATGCACAGGGTGAGGATTCGTCAGAGCATGCCTACTTTGATCCCTTTGTTGGGTTCGACCCTTCCGAGTATTTTGAGTACCCACCCCAGGAGGGGGTTCAGTATTCTGACGACGAGGGTGTGGCTGGCGACTTTACCGGGATGCCCGACTTCTCGCTTGAGGATCTTGGTGATGATGATGATGCTGAAGAGTCGGATTAGGGTTCATTTGCTTTCCCTCTTTCCGTATCTTCTTTTTTTTTTGTTTAGCAACAGACATTATATGTACCTAAAACATTTGCATTTGTATCGCAAAGCATTTTATTCTAAGATGTAATGTCTTTGTGATTCCCGGGAATTGTCCTAGGAATTGTTGCTATTATTATTTTTTTTTTGTGCATGCCACGTGAGCTGAGAGTATGTTTGTGGGTAGCGTGTGCTTGCCGGAAATGGCTTTGGCCAGAGTTTGGGCAGTTTGGAGCAAGGTTCTGCTGGGAACAGTGGTTGTTGGCCTGTTTGCTGGGAAAGTGGGGCCAGACTGCAAAGAGGTCCGTACGGACAGACCTAGCATGCAAGGAGGTCCGTACGGACTAGCTTTGCTTTAAGGGGAGGAAATAAATGTTTTCAGGATGTCTGAACTTCTCTCTCTTCCCATTTTGCAGTCCTTTCGAGCTTTCTTCCCCATTTTCTCTAGGAACCTCCATTTTTGCCATGGATTCTTCGTACGTTCCAAGAAATTTGCCAAGGCTTTCGCAGGAGCGGCAAGCACACTTCCTTGAGCGGCTGAAAACGTGGATGCGACGCCGTATGAGGCATCAGAGGCGGGCTTTCGAGGTAAGGTTTCGACTTTGCTCGGTTTGGTCCTTTAAGGAGTTGGTTCCTGATTGGGAGTTGTTGCGGGCTGCCGCGAAGTTCTGGGATGTTAGGAGGCATGTGTATTGTTTCTCCTACAATGAGGTTGTGCCCACCTTTGAGGATTTTCGGGCTTTGGTTGGAGGACCGGAGGTGGAGACCATCTCGCTTCTTTTGCTTGGCAGTGCTGCCGTGAGCGTGAAGCTTGCAGGCTTTCTTCGGACTTCGTTGGAAGAAGTGCAGGGCATGATCCTTGATTCGGGTCATATTGACATTTCTGCGCTGCCGGAGCGGTTCATGGTTGATGATGAGAGTGGTGTCTCTTGGGATGCATTTGCCTTGTGCGTGATAGCGACGCTTTTCATGGTCAGCTCCCTTGGGGTTTGCGATGGCGCTTTGCTAGGTGTGGTTGAGCACTGCAGAGCTGAAGAGGATATTGTCCCGTTGGTGCTGGGGGAGACTCTTCATGGTATTGACCATCTGGCGACTGGGGATCGGTTCATGAGAGGGGGAAGCCCCTGCTTTGCTTGGCAGCTTTAGATGCTCTTCTGTATTTTCTGAGGGTATGGAAGTATTCCGCTTTCCCTCCTGTGGTGCTCCTTCGACGCCGGGAGAGTGTTGTGTTGAACACCGAGTACCTGGATTGGTATGAGTAGCATATCGGGCAGACCCAAGTGGTTTTGGGGAGCATGCGTGAAGTAATTATGGGGCAAGGTTGCCGTCTTAGCTATAGCCTTAGGAGTGCAGAAGCTTGGTCTAACCCTCAGGATGTCATGGGAGACGCTTTGTTTGACTACAGGACTCGAGTTGACAGACTGGCGGTTTTGCAGACTCGTAGGGAGGAGATCCGAGCCGAGGCACGGGTGAACGATGCTCTGAGAGCGACTGGTTCGTTTGACACGACTAGGAGGACTCCTGATCTCAGAATGAGGGAGACAGAACTCGCTTATGTGGAATGAAAGAAGACTCGTTGGGGACGAGGGAAGAAAGGAAAGAGTGATGAAGGGTCAAACGCGAGTAGCATGGAATGACCTTCTGAAGCACTGAGTATCCATTCATCGTCATTGCAGACACATTGATTGTTAAATGTTTTAAGTTGTCTTTTAGCATGTTGTGAGTTTGAGAGTAGACCGTGCTTGAACTCATCAAGAAGTGTTTTAACTGTGATTATTTGTGATTTACTTTTAAAGCTTTGTCGAGACTCAAAATCTCTTGCTTGCTTCTTGCCTGAGCCTTGGTGGCGTCAATTTTTGGAATTTTGTGTATTCCTTAGACCGAACTAATGAAGGCTGCCTACGTTCCCCTTGAGGGGCTCAGGTCTACGTAGTTCGTCTCTCTTTTGTGGGAGAAATGACTCGTAATGTACACTCGCAAGGGCGTATTTGTTTTTGAAAAGGTGGGAACGGGTCCCCTTTTGTGTGAATGCCTTATTTGACGTAGGCACAAAAGAAATGCTTTTGGGTTTGACTCTTTTGAGAGAGTATGAGTACTGAAAAGCTTGTAAAAGTGTATGGAAGCCCTTGCTGACAGAAAATCAGTGTTTAGCTCTATTGTCCTATTTTGTAGAAAAAGAAGACTTGTCGAGACATTTGAAAACTTGATTTGTTCACAATGATCACTTGTTTGCTTAAAACCCTTTGTTGATGTTCGGGTTATTCAACAATAAAACTTGATATGCTTTGATTAATCACGAGGAGAAAGTCAACCGGTATCAAGGATCGAGTTGGTCTGGTGTGAAAGAAGGTTTGTGCATAGGATAGGTCGTTGATGAGACCGGGTTTGTGGATTTGTATGTGTTTATGACCGGACCATTTCTGGTTGCCTACGTTCCCCTTGAGACAAAGAGCTCAGGTCGACGTAGTTCAGGGTTGAACTGTGTTTGGCTTTGGGGCCAGGGCATGAATATTTGTGCGGCCTTTGGCGAAAAGGCTCGGAAGGTTGAATGATGAGGCGCGGGCCTTGAGGTGATTCCTTGACAAGTCGTATTTGACGGCAGTTTCAATGAATCCATTGCTTCTTGATCGTTGGCTCTGGGTCCTTGACCTCATTTATTTTTGTGAAGCTTCTGCTTGAGCTCTTTTTGTAGCTTACGCTGAGTTTTTTTTTTTTTTTTTTTGTAGCTTCGCTTGAGGTTTTTTTTTTTTTTGTAGCTTCTGGTTGAGCTTTTTTTTTTTGTTTTATTATATATATATATTTTTTGAGAGCCCTTGCTCGAGCTCTTTTTTTTTTTTGAAGCGCGTGAGGGCGAAGACAAGCCTCTGCTTGAACTTTCTTGATGCGCAGGAGGGCAAAGGCAAGCCCCTAGGTTGTTGTCGACATGGGGTCAATCTTTTGATGCTGAGTGACCTGTTGTTGTCCTTTGATGTTGCCGCCGTCGTTGACTTGGTCAAGGTGATGGTGGGGACATGTTTTGAAAAGTGTATGACTTGATGGAGGCCTTTGTGTGGGGTATGGTAAGGTGCATGGGGAGCTATCGATTGACTTTCTCACACCAATTAATCAAAGCATTAATCATTTGTGGAATTACTTGTTGAGCAATGCAAGTGATCACATAGAACAAAACTATTTCATTAAATGTAATGTGGGGTGCAAAATAATGTCTCAAGTCTAGCAAGAAAAGAAAGAAAACTTGCGTATGGAAAATTGAAGACTTAATTACAATGTCCGAGGAGGACTTGATTGAATGAGAACAGTACTAGAACCTACGAGGTTTGACTGTATGATTCTTTTTGTGTTTTTTTTTTTTAGAGTGTAGAAGGAGAAGAAGACTCGATATTCTTTGGGCGAAGTATCGACGGAGAATTCTCCGATTTGCGTCTCTGTAGGCCCTTCAGCAGTTCCCAAATTCATTTTGGTTAGAACATTCTCGGCAGCTTGGGCCCGATTTTCCTCTCGTTTGACAACATGCTTAAAGATTTGTTTAATGCATTGTTCATTAATGTGTCTGCGTCTTTATCAAGTGAATCATTATTAACTGTTTTGGTTAGTTAATTTATCATTTGTTAAAGTGGCAATGAGGGGATACTCAGAAAGGTCGAACTTTTATTCAAAGCATAGGGAAGCACATAATCTTTAGGCATAAGGCCGTCAGACGACTCGAGAGACTCAAACTTAGATACAATAGACTCGGGGTCTTTTATTTTCGAAGTTAGACTCTAGGAGACGGGGGGTTAGTCCAAGCTTCTCGTCCTATCTCTTCTTGCTGGCTGTGGGTCCGCGTTTGTGAAAGTCACGCCGTTTTTGACGCTGCCACTTGCTCGGCCTGTCTCGAACTGCCTTATCTCTGGGGAAGGCTCGATCCATCCCTTGGTGTGCCCCGATTCCGGAAAGGATTGTTGGGGAATAACCGTTCTTGGATTCTTTCTCTCGAATTCTTCATTGCGGAAGCCCCAGGTTACGTCTTCACGTCCCCATTCATCACGGGAATTTGCAGAGGACTTATCCACCATGCTTACCTCCTCATTTCTAGGGAAAGGATTTCCGATCGTGTTAGGACCGCGGGGGCGTTCCAACTTTCCTTCTTCGATTAGCCCCTGGACCACTTGCTTCAGCACGAAGCAATTGTCGGTGGTGTGACCGGGGTAGTTGTGGAAGGCGCAGTGCTTGCTCATATCCATGTTGGTCTTGAGAGTCTTTGGTTGGAAATTCTCGAGGGGTTTGAGAATGTTCCTCTTTATTAGTGTCTCGAGGACTTGGCTCAAGGGCATCCCGAGGTTATCGAAATGCTGGAACTGTGGTATGCGAGGAGGTTTGTTGCTTCGTTGGGTTGTGTTCCCCTTGTTCACCTCATTGTTCAGGGGGAACGGATTTCCGTCTGTATTGGGGCCGCAGGGGTGCTCCAACTTTCCTTCTTCAATTAGTCCCCGGACTGCTTGTTTTAGTATGACGCAATCGTCGGTGGTGTGGCCGCGGTAGTTGTGAAAAGTACACTGCTTGCTCATATCCATGTTCGGGTTAGGATTCCTCGGTTGATAATTCTCAAGGGGCTTGAGCATGTTCTGGTTTACCAACGCCTCGAACACTTGGCTTAGAGGCATTCCGAAGTTGTCGAAGTGCTGAACATGCTGCGGCCGGGGAGGATTGTTATTTCTCGGGGGCGCTTGATCGCGGCTTTCTTGGACTCCATTCTGGATGTAGTGGACTGCTCTAGCGGCCTCCTTTCCTTTTCCTGGAGGTGGATTGGTTGACGGGATTTGAGGCCATGAAGCAGCTCGAGCGAATGTAGGCTGTCCGAAGATATGGGTCGGAAAAGTTATGTGGGGGAAACCTGGTGAATTCTGGGCATATTGAGAGAAGGAAGTGAACACGGGAACATTTTGAATGTTATTTGGATTTGTTTGAGATGGTCCAGCGCTGCGCTGATGATATTGAGCTTGCCGCGCAAGGTCGGGAAATTTGTTGTGCTGCGGTTGACAGATCGGAGCCGCTTGACTGAGGCCTGAGTGGTGCTTTGAGCGGGAGTTGCTTTGCATTGCTGGGTTCCCGTATCTTTGTGAAGGAGTGACCTGCTGATAGCTTTGGGAAACCGGGGGAATAGGCACTTCTTCGTCTTCTATGAGGACAGAGGTTCCCTCGGGTTGGGGAACCGCGACGATTCCGTGACGGCGCATGGCGTATTCAATCCAAGCCCTGTTCTTCTTGGAGTTTTTCGAGAGCCTTGAAAGCTCGCTAAACTTCTTCCATCGTTTGGAAATTTCCCGGGGGCGGGGTTTCGTTTCCCTCACTGTTATCTGTTGATCCCGCCATGGGGGAATAGCGGAGTGTTCTGACCGCTGAACCGGAAGGGCTGTCGGACCTTGTGACCTCGAAACTTAAAAGGCGGCTCCCGGGTACTCTCAACCACTCTCGGTTCGCTGGAGGGGGTGACGGGTAAGGTTTAGACATGGAAAGGCCTTTTTTGGATAAAGGGGGAAAGCTCATGTGACATGCAGTTTTCGCTTTTTATTATATTTTTTTTATTTTGATTTTTTTGTTGTTTTAATTTACTTAAACAGTGTTTTCTCAGAATCCTAGGTAGGTTGGAAAAGATTGCTCTTGTTTTTCGCAACTATGCTAGATCCTGGTCAGTGGAGACCATCTGTGTGGCTATAAGCCCCTCATTTTGCACCTGTATTTCGACATCCGGGGTGGGCGGCCTGGCGAGGGTCCTATAGGGCAAGCGGTTTTCACCGGCCTAAAATAAAAATCGAACCTAAGGACCGAGCCTGTCATGTTCGTTTTAATGCGTTAGCCATGTGAATAGTGAGCCGAGCCGGCACCTGTGTCAAGATCGGGTCAAGAGTTCGGCATGACCTCTCTTTACCTTGCTTGCGCAAGGGATCTGTGACGTTAGGCGTTGGCGGGGTCATATCGTCATGACTGACGTATTAAAGGCTTGATGACATGGTGTCATGTGGGCATGAATGTATATTCGAGACGGAACATCGTCTGGGTGTAGCTTCGGAAAATCAAGATCAGGTCAAGATGACCTTTCATCACTTTGCTTGCGCAAGGGATCTTGAGTTTCGAGCTTCGACTCAGAAAATGGCCGGCATGGGATATGTATCCAGGCTGTATGACATGGACTGGGTAAAAACCAACCGAGTCTGGACAGAGTGTGACTCAAGACTCAAACGTGCAGGGTTGACGCTTGGCTAGGATGGGATGTTTGGAATGATCCCGTGCGCGTCCGAGAGGCGTAGGAAGGCCAAACGAACTGCAACTAAGACCACTCCGGGTTTAAGGGTTGTAGTGTGTAGTGTATCCGAGGCAGCAGTGCGCGTAGCGTGCGGTGTACCGAGGCAGCAGTGCGAGTAGCGTGCGGTGTATCCGAGGCAGCAGTGCGAGTAGTGTGCGGTCTCTAAAATTCTTTTTCTGAGTAAAACAGAAGTTTTTGAAGAATTTTAAATGTATGCACACAGATGTATATTGATGCATTTTTTTGTATTTTTATTTTTTTTGTAAATAAAAAGTAAAGCACATGCACACACACAACAGTTAAAGAAAGGGGTAAAATGAAAGTTTGACCCTCATCATCGTTTTAAAAATCTTTTGTTTTTTTTTGTTTAAAAGTTTTTAAAACAACATATCCCCAGCGGAGTCGCCAACTGAAATTACCCGGGATCCGGCTCGCGCGTGGAGGGGCCCCCGTGCATCTCGCATTTTCGTTTGCGTCGCGTTTCGGGAAGGTCGCCCGGATCCGAGAGGCAGCGCGTTCGCGCCCCGGCATCTGGCTTATTCCGCTTTTCGCGTTAGTTGGGAGGTGTCTCGCCGTGTTTTTGCTTGTAGAGTCGCCACGCCGTTTTTATTAAGCCCAAAACATTGAAAAAGGGCATCAGTTTAAAAATAAACTGTCTTTTTTTGTTGTGTGATGAGATTTTTGAGTTCGGAGGTCAGATGACTCCTCGGGAAGAGAATATTAGAATCTTAGAGCTCACCCGAGTCGCCTCGTAAAACGAGTCTTTCGGATACCCCTAATATTCTTTAACATGTTGTGTGTGTGTGTGTATGTGCTTTTAAAAATGCATGCTGTGTCGGATGTCTACATTGTACAATGCTTTATTGAAATGTATTGAAATAGTATAGGAAGGAAGCCTTACCAATGTTGGTTCGTGTCTGTCTTCCGCAGGGGAATAGTGTTTGAGGTTGGAATAGTGTTCCGGTACGGACCGGGATTGCTTCGGAAAAGGGGTCGGTTGTCTGCGGACAGAGTTTCGGCGTGCGTTGGGATCGCAGGGATCACTCGGGCAGAGGTTCGGCGTGCGTTGGAATCGTTGGTTGGATTCGGGCAGAGGTTCGGCGTGGTTTGGGATCGTTGGTTGGATTCGGGCAGAGGTTCGGCGTGGTTTGGGATCGCCGATTTGACTCGAAAAGAGCCGGGACGCCTCGGGAAAGACCAGGCAAGGCCTCAGAGTACCACGAGGGGCCTCAGAGTACCTCGAGAGTGCCTCGGGGCAGCGCGGGAGCATCGCGGGAGCGCTCGGGGAGGCTTCGGAGCACCGCGAGGGGGCTCGGAAGGCCTCGGAAGGATCCGAAAGGGGCCGGGAGTGCCCCGAAGGGTCTTAGAGGGGAGCCTGAAGGCTGGGGGGAGAGGAGTGAAGAGGGAATTGTGTGAAAATGAGGGAGGGGGAGCCCTCTATTTATAGTGCCAAAAAACTGCAAGAAGGTCCGTACGGACCTTCTAGGTAATCTAGTTTTTTGGTTTTCCTCGATTTGAGGGAATCTGTGATAATTGAGAATATTCTGGAATGATGATGTCTCCTTTGCAAAGAGGTCCGTACGGACCAACTAGGCATGCAAAGAGGTCCGTACGGACCAACCATGTAGGGGGGGTAATGATGTTCTCCGGGATTTGAGGGAATCTCGTGGACTTTAAGCGGATTTTGCAATTATGATGTCTAGGAGCAAAGAGGTCCGTACGGACTTCCATGCTTTTCCACATTTTGTAATTGTGATGGCAAGCTAGTTCTCGTCGAGAGCTTTCCAACCATATATGGCACGTCTCAATCGGAGTTCGTATGAAGGAGTTATGACCTCCGGAAGTTTGCCCCTGGTTTTGTCGTATGCTTGGATGGAGAGCGATCCAGATTGGGGTACTTACAAGAGTATATTTGAATCACTATCTGATTTTACCTTTGTTCTATGTTCTTTGCAGTTGCTTGATGAGAGGCAGAGTCCAAATGTCCTGCAATTTCTTGAAGCTATTAACGGGTAAAATCTCTCTCTCTCTCTCTCTCTCTCTCTCTCTCTCTCTCTCTCTCTCTCTCTCTCTTTTTAAAGAAAGCTTTCTTATGCTGTTACTGTAAAGGGGTGAAATAAAGTGGGTGCTTGGTGTGCATATAGGTTGTCAATATCCTAAAATTTACCATATTACTTCACATGCGTGATTCTTCCCTGATTCTGCCTTTGTTTCTGGCATATTCTTTCAGTTTAGATTAAGTTCTATTCCTAATGAAAGGACACACTTAACTTGTTAGTAGTTTCGTAGATGTAGGAATAATTGAATTAGTGAGTGCAGATTTATGGTCCCTGCATGAATTTTGCAGACTAAAAACTTGTAATCTAGAGAAAAAAAATTGCAGTTTAGGGCTATTATTGAACTCCATCATTTTGAGGTCACGGGTTCTAGTCCTTGAAGTAACCTCTTGCATTTATGCACGAGTAAGTTTTGCTTACGTTTCACCCTTGTAGTGGGGACCCTTCCCTGGACCATCGCTGCGCTGGGACGCCTTATGCACCGGGCTGCCTTTTAATCTGCGGAATGGTGGTGGGATGAGAACTTTAACATAAATCGAAACTATAGCAGATGCTACCCTTATATTTGAACTGCAACATAGGATCCTTTGCATTTTCTTGCTATCTACTTCAATTGTGTAATTTAGTTTGCCCATATTGATGCTGGATGACCCTTTGATTCAACTTTTAGATTTTCATTTGGACATCACCATTGTATTGGTACTAGTGTGTTCAATTATTCAATATGTTCATTAGAGGAGTAGATATACTTCATTGTCAAGTATTCAATATGGTTGCTTACATTGTGTTGTCTCTTTCTTTGGTCAGTGATGTGAGTGTATAAATACGATTTTGGGAATCGTAGAAGAGGCTCATCGTGCTACAAAAGAGGCTAATCGTGCTACAGAAGAGGCTCGTAAAGATTATGAGGAAATGCGAGAAAGATTGAAGGCAATTGTAATTGATTTTAAAATTTTTGATTTAGGAAATTTTATGACTGTGAATTACATTTTAGTAGTGGTATTTTGACATTATTAATTGATGTATATGACAATTTTTTCAATATAAGGTTATTTATAAGTGTATTTTAGTAACATTATAAATCATATATATATATATATATATGTATATATATATATATATATATATATATATATATATATATATGTATGTATGTATGTATGTATGTATGTATGTATGTATGTATGTATGTATGTATGTATGTATCTACAAGGAAAATGTATTTTAGAGACGGCAAATTCTGTAGCAAAAATGAAGATTCTGTCTCTAAATCGTGTTTAGGGACAAATTTGTTCCATAGCTAATCTGTGGGTGCAGGTTGGTCGCTAAATTGGGTGTCGTTGTTTTGTAGCTAAATTAGAGACGGATATGCCTGTCTCTAAATTAGAGACGGACGTCTCCGTCTCTAAATTAGAGACGGATACGTCCGTCTCTAAAACAGCTACAAAATAGCGACGCTCAATTTAGCGACGAACCTGCACCCACGGAATAGCTACGGAATAAATCCGTCTCTAAACACGATTTAGCTACGGAATCTTCATTTTAGCTACGGAATTTGTCGTATAGCTAAAATCGATTTTCCTTGTAGTGTTTGTGCAATTTCTCCATAATGCAAGTGACATAACAAGTAAGTAAAACCACATATTTTTGAAAATCCTGTATTTATTTTGGGAAGGGAAACTAATCCACATTTCTTAACATTTTCAAATAGAGTTAGGAAAATTAACAGTGTTAAAAGCTGTCATGATTTAAGGGGAAATTGAAGTTAAACATGACTTTAGAACTCCCCCTTTCACAAGATGAATCATTAATTAAGCTATTACAAGAGAGACACGTGAAAATATTTTCGATGGGAATTGAACCCCTGACATTTAATGTAGAAAGAGCTATTGGATGCCATTGGAGCTAGAACTCTTTGGAAACAAAATGTAATAAATAATCAAGAAATTCAAAATGTCGTAAATAACATTCACTACAAGGAAAACCGGATTTAGAGACGGAAATTTAGAGACGGACGAAATCTGTAGCTAATTTGGCGACAGATTAGAGACAGAACCAAAAATCAGAGACGGATTCGGATTCCGTCTCTAAATTAGAGACGGATTCAGATTCCGTCTCTAATTCAGAGACGGAATATGAATCCGTCTCTAATTCAGAGACGGAATCTGAATCCGTCTCTAATATAGAGACAGAATCCGAATCCGTCTCTAATTTAGAGACAGAATCCGAATCCGTCTCTAATTTAGAGACGAAATCTGATTCCGTCTCTAAATTTTAGAGACGGGTTTTGTATCTGTCTCTAAAATAGAGACAGATTCAGAATCCGTCTCTAAATTAGAGACAGATTCAGAATCCGTCTCTAAATTAGAGACAAATTCAGAATCCGTCTCTAAACTTTAGAGACAGATTTTAACCCGTCTCTAATTTAGAGACAGATTTTTGAATCCGTCTCTAATTTAGTGACAGATTCAACATCTGTCTCTAAAATTTAGAGACAGATTTAGTATCTGTCTCTAAATTTGACTTTTCTTCTATATACTTTCATTTGTTTAGTTTTTTTCTATCTTTTTTTATATAACTTTTTCTAAAAAAAACCACTAATTAACAAAGGCTAAAATCCTGTTTTCTAGTCAATAAAAATTTTAAAAAAAAATAAAAAATAAATATAGGGTAGTCCGTCCCTCTTTTGACTTTTCTTCTATATACTTTCATTTGTTTAGTTTTTTTCTATCTTTTTTTCTATAACTTTTTCTAAAAAAAACCACTGATTAACAAAGGCTAAAATATTGTTTTCTAGTCAATAAAAAATTTAAAAAAAATAAAAATAAATATAGGGTAGTCCGTCCCTCTTTTGACTTTTCTTCTATATACTTTCATTTGTTTAGTTTTTTTCTTTCTTTTTTATATAACTTTTTCTAAAAAAACCAGTGATTAACAAAGGCTAAAATATTATTTTCTAGTCAATAAATTTTTTTAAAAAAATAAAAAATAAATATAGGGTAGTCCGTCCCTCTTTTGACTTTTCTTCTATATACTTTCATTTGTTTAGTTTTTTCTATCTTTTTTCTATAACTTTTTCTAAAAAAAAACCACTGATTAACAAAGGCTAAAATATTATTTCGTAGTCAATAAAAAAAATTTTAAAAAATAAAAAATAAATATTGGGTAGTCCGTCCCTCTTTTGACTTTTCTTTTATATACTTTCATTTGTTTAGGTTTTTTTCTATATTTTTTTCTATAACTTTATCTAAAAAAAACCACTGATTAACAAAGGCTAAAATATTGTTTTCTAGTCAATAAAATTTTTTTAAAAAATAAAAAATAAATATAGGGTAGTCCGTCCCTCTTTTGACTTTTCTTCTATATACTTTCATTTGTTTAGTTTTTTTCTATCTTTTTTTCTATAACTTTTTCTAAAAAAAACCACTGATTAACAAAGGCTAAAATATTTTTTTCTAGTCAATAGAAAAATTTTTTTTTAAAATAAAAAATAAATATAGGGTAGTCCGTCCCTCTTTTGACTTTTCTTCTATATACTTTCATTTGTTTAGTTTTTTTCTATCTTTTTTTCTATAACTTTTTCTAAAAAAAAACACTGATTAACAAAGGCTAAAATATTGTTTTCTAGTCAATAAAAAATTTTTTAAAAAAGAAAAAATAAATATAGGATAGTCCGTCCCTCTTTTGACTTTTCTTCTATATACTTTCATTTGTTTAGTTTTTTTCTATCCTTTTTCTATAACTTTTTCTAAAAAAACCACTGATTAACAAAGGCTATAACATTGTTTTCTAGTCAATAAAAATTTAAAAAAAAGATAAAAAATAAATATAGGGTAGTCCGTCCCTCTTTTGACATTTCTTCTATATACTTTCATTTGTTTAATTTTTTTCTATCTTTTTTTCTATAACTTTTTCTAAAAAAAACCACTGATTAATAAAGGTTAAAATATTGTTTTCTAGTCAATAAAAAATTTTTAAAAAAATAAAAAATAAATATAGGGGTTAGGGTATAGGGTTTAGGGTTTAAGGTATAGAGGTTAGGGGTTAGGGTATAGGGTTTAGGGTATAGGGTATAGGGTTTAAGGTATAGGGTTTAGGGGTTAGAGGTTAGAGGTTAGGGTTTAGGGTTTAGGATTTAGGGTTTAGGGTTTAGGGGTTAGGGTTTAGGATTTAGGGGTTATGGTTTAGGGGTTAGGATTTAGGGGTTATGGTTTAGGGGTTAGGGGTTAGGGTATAGGGTTTAGGGGTTAGGGTTCAAGGTATAGGGTTTGGGGTTTAAACATTAAATCCTATACCCTATACCCTAAACCCTAAACCCTAAACCCTAACCCCTAAACCCTAAACCCTAAACCCTAAGCCCTAAACCCTAAACCCTAACCCCTAAACCCTAACCCCTAAACCCTATACCCTAACCCCTAAACCCTAAACCCTATACCCTAACCACTAAACCCTAAATCATATACCCTATACCCTAAACCCTAAATCCTATACCCTAACCCCTAAATAATGGCACATATTTGTAACTCAATTTCCATTTGGATTTTGAGGAAAGTCATAAAGATGAAAAACACTTTAAATGTCATTTAGAATGTATAAAAAAAATTTAAAAAGATAAACGAGATAGCCGTATACCATTTTCACAAGATCGGGACACATAAAACCCTAAAAACCATAAATAATGGCACATATTTGTAACTCAATTTCCATTTGGATTTTGAGAAAAGTCATCAAGATGAAAAACACTTTAAATGTCATTTAGAATGTAGAAAAAATTAAAAAAAAATAAACGAGGTAGCCGTATACCATTTTCACAAGATCGGGACACATTCCTTAAAACCCTAAATAATGGCACATATTTGAAACTCAATTTCCATTTGGATTTTGAGGAAAGTCATCAAAATGAAAAACACTTTAAATATCATTTAGAATGTAGAAAAAAATTAAAAAAAATAAACGAGGTAGCCGTATACCATTTTCACAAGATCGGGACACATTCCTTAAAACCCTAAATAATGGCACATATTTGTAACTCAATTTTCATTTGGATTTCGAGGAAAGTCATAGAGATGAAAAACACTTTAAATGTCATTTAGAATGTATAAAAATTAAAAAAAAAAATAAACGAGGTAGCCGTATACCATTTTTACAAGATCGGGACATATAAAACCCTAAATAATTGCACATATTTGTAACTCAATTTCCATTTGGATTTTGAGGAAAGTCATCAAGATGAAAAACACTTTAAATGTCATTTAGAATGTAGAAAAAAATTAAAAAAAAAATAAACGAGCTAGCCGTATACCATTTTCACAAGATCGGGACACATTCCTTAAAACCCTAAATAATGGCACATATTTGTAACTCAATTTTCATTTGGATTTTGAGGAAAGTCATAAAGATGAAAAACACTTTAAATGTCATTTAGAATGTATAAAAAAATTAAAAAAAATAAATGAGGTAGCCGTATACCATTTTTACAAGATCGGGACATATAAAACCCTAAATAATTGCACATATTTGTAACTCAATTTCCATTTGGATTTTGAGGAAAGTCATCAAGATGAAAAACACTTTAAATGTCATTTAGAATGTATAAAAAATTAAAAAAAAATAAACGAGGTAGCCGTATACCATTTTCACAAGATCGGAACACATTCCTTAAAACCCTAAATAATGGCACATATTTGAAACTCAATTTCCATTTGAATTTTGAGGAAAGTCATCAAGATGAAAAACACTTTAAATGTCATTTAGAATGTAGAAAAAAATTAAAAAAAATAAACGAGGTAGCCGTATACCATTTTCACAAGATCGGGACACATTCCTTAAAACCCTAAATAATGGCACATATTTGTAACTCAATTTTCATTTGGATTTTGAGGAAAGTCATGAAGATGAAAAACACTTTAAATGTCATTTAGAATGTAGAAAAAAAATAAAATAAAATAAACGAGGTAGCCGTATACCATTTTGACAATAACATCATTATTAGTCTTATTATTAAGTATTATTACTAATTACTATTTTCTTTAAAGATTAAATTATTGTTATTGTTAATAAGTATTTTTTATAATTTATTAATATCAATTATTACTTAGGTATATTAATATTTCTTAGAAGTTTAAATTATTAAATTATTATTAATAAATATAAAATAATTAAATTAATGAATATTATTATTAATTAATAACATTATTATTTTTGATGTTATATATTATTACTAGTTATTATTAATATTATTATTAATTATATAATAATAATTTTTAATATATTCTATTATATAATTGAATAATTAACAATAACATCATTATTAGTCTTATTATTAAGTATTATTGCTAATTATATGATAATGTTATTATTCTTGATATTAGGCATATTACTATAACTAAAATTTTGGATAAATCAATAAAAGCATATGAATATTTTAGATAACTTTTTATAAATTTCAGTAATAAAAAAAATCTAAAATATTTTTTCCTATTCAATAAAAAATAATAAAAATTTCTAATTATTATTAATACTATTATTAATATTATTAATGATTATATAATTAATATTAATATTAATTAATTATATAATTATATAATTAATAATTTATTAATAAATATTATTAATAATAAATATTATTATTCTTAATATTAGACATAAATATTTTAGTTATTGTATAATATAGTGTGAATAAATATAAGTACGTGTGATGTGGCATTCTTTGATTGGATTTTAAAATTTTACGCGGATTATGGCCAAAGCAAGATCCAACCGTTCATAACAATAAATCAAATGGCCCATATTAATCCACACAAACCCATTTACTCCCTTCCCTATTTCTCTCTCTCTCTCTCTCTCTTCATTTTGAATTACAAATTAAGAGGCACGGTTTATCTCTCTCATTTCCCTCAGC
The DNA here is from genome assembly GCA_022495995.1 of Adenophora triphylla var. japonica. NCBI lineage: Eukaryota > Viridiplantae > Streptophyta > Magnoliopsida > Asterales > Campanulaceae > Adenophora > Adenophora triphylla. Next base: position 152,173 of record JAFEMH010004536.1, on the reverse strand, counting down.
CCTCACCGTCTTCTTCACGTCGCCGGCGCCATCACAGATGCAGAGATCTTCGACCTCCGTCACTCTCTCTATTTCTCTCTCCATTTCTCTCCCTTCAACAAACACAAACGCCTCCCCTTCCCTATTATCTCTTCACCTTCCGCGCCGCACACTGCTCTGTGACCTATGGCGGCGAGAAGAAGCCGGCTGAGGAGAAGAAATTCCCATGTCGCCGAGAAAGCTCCGGCAGAGAAGAAACCCAAGGCCGGGATTCACGGCGGAGAAACAGTGAACTCAACCCTATCGGAGGAGGTAAAATCCCTAATTTTCGATCTCTCTATTGATCCGTATGTTTATATACTGTGTATATATTTCTTGAATCTTCGAAATTGAATTCACATTTCGCCGGAATTTGCAGCGGTGTCTCGCCAACGTCCTATTCCGCCGCCACACCGATTCTTCTTCACACGCCATGGCCACCGTCCCACGATTACACGCAGCCGTGGCATTCAGTTTGATTTTGGTTTTGCTTGAGATTTTGTAAACCCAGATTTGGGTGTTTTGATTTCAATTTTGCCTTAATTTTGGAAACTCAGTTTTCGATTTGCTTGAATTTTGATTTTGATTTTTTTGGTGATTTTGTAAAGATTCAAAATTTTGGAATCTTAGTATTAGTATTGTAATTTTTATTTTTACAGATTTGGTGTTTGATGGTGGTTGCTGGTGGTTCTTGGTGGTGATTGGTGGTGGATGTTTGAGGACTGATTTGTGTATAAAAGAAATTTGGGGGACTGATTTGAAAATAATAAAAGTTAAGGGGCTGATTTGAAATTAATAAAATGAAGGGACTTATTTGAGAATAAGAAAAGTTAAGGGACTGATTTAATATATATTTAAAAATATATATTAATATATTTTAAATATATACTCCCTCCGTCCCAGCGAAAGAGCCACAAAATTAGCCGGGCACGCAAAATAAGAAATGTGATGTAGGAAAGAGAAAAAGTTTAAATGTTGTGAGTATGAAAAATTAAATAGGAGAGAGAATGAGTGGGAGGTGATGTAAGAAAGAGAATATTGTGAGTGTAAAAGTAAAGTAGGAGAGAGAATGAGTGGAGAGAATAGTGATTTAAGGTTTCCTTTTTGGGAAAGTGGCTTTTTAAATGGGACGCCCAAAAAGGAAATAAATGGCTTTTTCGTTGGGACGGAGGGAGTATATATATATATATATATATTTAAAATATATTAATATATATTTTTAAATATATATATAAATTTTTTTTTTAAAAAATTCAATTTAGCTACGGAAATATCTGTCGCTAAAATGGTTCGAAAAATAAAATGACAAATTAAATAGAGACGGAAAATCTGTCGCTAATCCGTCGACGAATATATCTGTAGCTAATTTAGAGACGGACATATCTGTCTCTAATTTAGAGACGGACATATCTGTCTCTAATTTAGAGACGGCTATATCTGTCTCTAAATTAGAGACGAACATATCCGTCTCTAAAATAGCTACAAAACAGCGACGCCCAATTTAGCGACAAACCTGCACCCACGGAATAGCTACGGAACAAATTCGTAGCTAAACACGATTTAGCTACGGAATCTTCAATTTAGCTACGAAATTTGCCGTAGCTAAAATCGATTTTCCTTGTAGTGATTGAACTCCTTGGGTATAAAACTTTTACATTTTAATTAAACTAGACGTTGAAAATAAAATTCCAACTCTAGATCAATTCCTTTTATACAATATAGTGTTATATACTAGCCGTTGAGAGGGGAAATAATATCCAATATTTCACACTCTTTTACCAAATTTTATACGTTATAAACTAGCAATTGAGATTTGAACTATTCTTATTTTAAAATTTATACGTTAGAAACTAACCGTTGTTGAATTGGAAAATAATTTCTAGCTTTTGAACTTTTTCTTATTTTAAAATGGAATAATTACAATAATATGGAACCTACTTCACCCTCGTTTACAATAAAGGTAACATACTATGAATTAACAACATAATGTAACGTAATTTTGAATCTCGTTACAATTAAGGTAACTCAGTTTGATGACGTTAATTTTCATTAACAAAATGAACCATCTCGTTAAATTAAATAACAATCGTTAAAGAAGTAACACCACATTCATCTTCCTCCTCATTTCATCTCTACCCTTGAATTTTTCTCAATTTCAAACAAAACACAATGGTGGATGAACACCAAATTCAAACCCAAAAATTACAAAACAAAAAAAACCCGAAATCGAATCAAAACTCAAACAAGAATCTGACAATTTTGAACCCCAAGCAAAATCAGATCGAACCCTAGTCAAAATCGAACAAACTTTCAATCTCGTAACTCCAACAATCGAACCCTATGTTGTACTCCGACCTCTCTATCCTCTCTTCTCCACCATCCCATCATTCTCCTCCCCAACTCGATCTGTAAACCACCTATTAATCTAGTCCATCCATGGATTTCGACATCCAACATCGAAGGTCCAGCGCTGCAAGCTCCATCAATTTTGCCACGTTCTTACTACTTCTTCCCAGATCTAAAAAAGTGAGCGTAGATCTTCTAATTCTCATAAGTGGGTTTTGATGGGTGGGTTTGGGATTGAATGGGTGGGATTCAATGGAAAAGACGGTGAATCATGCATTAGCACGAAAAATCTCAGTGTGGTCACTTGTTTGTCCATTATTATTGACATATTTGATTACTTAATTGTGGTAATTTCTTATTAATGTTGTCTTTTGATAACTTGATACAATCTTCTTGGATATCTCATAATGGGTGTCTTATTAGCAAAGAGAAACAAATACTTCTCCCATTTGAAATCAAACTTGAAAAGATCACTGGACAAAGGGCTATCTTTGGAAAATAAGAAAAGTGAAAGCTACTCCAATTAAGCAATTTATCCATAATAAAAAGGTTGGATGCATTTTAGAGGTTGTGCAGATTAGATTATTGTCCATTGACTTTTTGTGATCAGGTGTGTCCCCAAATGTAACTTACATCCTATGCCACATCTGAAACTGAGATTGTTTCCTTCACATGTGTGATGCATCATGCTAGACATTCAGCATCTCAGATCATATAGGGTGCTTTGTAAAATATATTTTCTAGTTTATTTTCATTCTTAACTTATTTTTTTATTTAACATGTTTTTTATTTTCAATATCTCTTATGAAAAGGAAAGTTGTATACCAAGATCTTAATGAAAAAAGGAAGGACAATTTCAAAGGGTATTCGTGAAAGGGATATGTCTGAAGAGATTTTTTTTAAAGGAATTTACAAAAAACTACTTTAGAAAGATGGAAATTACAAAAAAAAAACACACATAAGTTCGAAATTACAAAAAAAAAATGGTTTTTTTTAATCAGTTTTGGTCAAACAACTGACACTTTCAGTTATCATTTGTTCAAACAACTGATAATTTCAGTTATCACTTGTTTACAACTGATAACTGAAATTATCAGTTGTTTGAACAACTGATAACTGAAATTATCAGTTGTTTGACCAAAACTGATAAAAAAAAACCGAAAAAAAATTTTGTGAAAAAAGAAAAAAAAGTAGTTTTTTGTAATTTCCCATCTTACATGTTTTTTTTGTAAATGCCATCTTTTTGAGTGAGTTTTTTGTAATAAACCCTTCTTTTTATCCTAAAAAGGTAAATAGAATTTTGATTAAAATTAACCTCTAATTTTTTTATGGTTATCTGTGTGAAGGCCAAGGGTTTATATCCATTTGGGACTCAATCACATCAAGCCGCAAGCCTACACTACAACAAAAATGGGCTTTTACAACGTTTTTTAAACGTCGTTAAAGACCTTTGACAACGTTTTTGAAAACGTTGTGTCATCCACCGTTGTCTTAGGCCCCCGTCTAAGACAACGTTTTATAAAACGTTGTAATAGGGTCTAAGACAACGTTTTATAAACGTTGTAATAGGGTCTAAGACAACGTTTTAGAAACGTTGTAGAAAACCTTAAAACAACGTTTATAAAAACGTTGTCCTATCTTTGACAACGTTTTATAAACGTTGTTTTAAGGTTTTCTACAACGTTTCTAAAACGTTGTGAAAAGATTTTTTTTTTTTTAATAAATTTTATTTTTATGCTCTTACCCCAATTCACATTCAACCTACGTGCTGGAATAACTCGTAAAAGCATTAGTCACATCAAATATAAATAAAATTTATTTCTTGTTACTTTACAAATTAATTGCACGTACAATTCATATAGAAACAAAATTGTAAAAGTAAACCAACATCACAAATATGTCCTAAAGGGAAATTTCAAGACAGAACATAAAGAAAATGTAAGTTCTTTTAAATATCTCAAATTTTCTACCTCCAAATGTGCTTGAATTGCGAAACCCGTATCCCATAGTTGACTTCCAAAGCTCTTCATTTTCATTCCGTCTTGACAACCCATAAATAATCTGGGATCCTAGCAAGATGCTTCTTGAAAGAATCTCCTTCGGATCTTCAACCCAACAAGCCGGCGTACATAGCACCTATACAGATACAAGTTTCACAAAAACATCGGTTCTTTTCTTGCTTCTGTGTGAACTGTGTGCGTGTGTGTGCATAGTAATGACATTTAGTTTATGATAATAAAATGAGCAACAACAAAAAATTGGTAAAAAAATGTTTTGGGACAGTTTTTTACAAAAAGACATTCACTTTGGGACAAAAAAAAATCTTGCATTTGGACATTCATTTGGGGACGAGAGGGAGTAATATTGTATATTTTTAATTGTGATTTCTATCAAGTATAACCGAAGCAAAAATGATCAAAAGTCTGTTTTGAGAAGATAATTTACCAAGTTCCCACCAGTCCACTTCACTACTATGCCTGCTCCTGTTATAATTTCCTGCATATTACAAAGCAATGTAATTCCATATTTAGATACTTTCTAAATGGAGAGCGGTTAAAATACCAATTAGATACAAAACGAGGCTTTCACTAGCCACCAATTTAGCAACTAGAACTCTTTTATTACATTATAATCACTTTGTCCTATTTGGCATCAAAGAAATCACAAAAGCTTATGCCCCCCATCAAGATAAAGAATAATTTCAGGAGTTATATTAATTATTAATCTTTTAAAACAGATATCCAGTCGCATAAATGTGTGCTTACAGTGAGAATTAAAGCAAACATTAATCTGATAAATGCCATACAAACATTCCCATCTTACCAAGCCGAGCACCACGGCATGTTAGGAGTAAGGGGGAATCATAGTGTACTTACTAAGGAGGCTCATGGAAAGGAAAAAACAACTACCCACTTCCTCTAAAACAACATCCTAGCTTGCTCTGTAGTTGCAAGAGCGGATCTATTTTTGCTCGAAGTTCTTCCCATTCTGGAGTAACCAAGTCACCGGTAACATAAAAGGGCACATCATCCAAGTTAATTTCACAAATATCTCAACATGTCAAAATATTTACAGTAGATATTTAAAAAATTCAGTCTACAAGACTTACCGAACTCCAAAAAAAAAAACAAGTCTGTACCTTTGCACGCCTTTGATATTACAGTGCGAGAATCTCCAACATTGGCAACATACGGATGGTCACCAACTAAAGCTGAGTTGAAGCGGTAGAACCATCATCCGGAACCTATCCTTTAAAGACTCCAAAAACTCCATGTCAGTTTTTGATATGTTTCACCTGCAAGTTCATAAAAAAAAAAAAAAAAAAAGTTTGGTTGTCATACATGATGCAAAAAAGAAATTAATCTTCACGCCTCGTTCGGCAGGAAAAAACATAAATTAGTACTTACTTATTGCCAATTACAAGAACCAAGCTGCAAAGTCAAGATATAAGAAGAAAATTAATGGATGCTCAAACAAGAATAGTCAACAATTTAATCTTTATATGGAATTTATTTCGAAATGAAAAGGTTAAAGGAAGTAAATGAAGACATACTTGGTAGATCCATCCCCAATGAGTGGCAGAAAGTTCCACTTGTTTGCAAACTGTGGAACTTTGTGAGAGAAACATCAAATGTATCAAAGTTCCCCTAACTAACATCAATTTCAGTTAAAATCATGAACACAAACGCGAGATCAAAATTAAATAGATAACAATTTCGAGTGAAGTCAAAGGAAAGCAAAACCTTGGGTTTGAGATCCGGCTCAAAATTGAACTTCCAATCGCGGTAATAAGGAAACGAAGGAGAAGAGCTTTGAGCGAGAGAAGAACAGTCGGTCCGAGATACGGTTGTAGGGAGAGGAGAGGCATCCATGCCGGGAAACTTGTGAGATTCCTCCGGTGACCAACGAGAGATTGGATCGTCAACGCCGCCGCCTCGACATTGGAGGACGAAGGCGAAAGCTGCTAGAGTGTGAGGAAGGAGAGTGAGGAGGAGAAGTAGCTTCGAGGCGAAGGAATAGTGGGTGGTTGGCTCGGCAAAGGCGATTTGGGGAAAAAAGGTCCAATTGAATTTTTGGGGGGACGGTGTGCGGGAAAAATGCCCGCTTGTTTTCTACCGTTTTTATTTTGTTTTTCTTTTTCTTTTTCTTTTTCTTTTTCTTTTTCTTTTTCTTTTTCTTTTTTTCTTTTTATTTTTCTTTTTTATAGAATTTTTTTGTCTTTATTAATTGGGCAAATTGCAATTTGGTTACCCAACGTTTACCAACTGTTGCAATTTGATTCTCAACATTGAATTTTTAGCATTTTCATTCCCCACATTGACATTTTGTCTCAATCCAATGTAAATTTCTTTTTCTTTTTCTTTTTTTAATTTTTATTATTATTTTAATATTATTTTATTATTATTATTATTATTATTTTAATATTATTTTTTTAAAATTTTGTTATTATTATTATAATTATTATTAATATTATTATTATTATTATTATTTTAATATTATTTTTTTTAATATTATTATTATTATTATTATTTTAATATTATTTTTTTATATTATTATTATTATTATTATTATTATTTTTCTTTTTCTTTTTTTAAATTTTATTATTATTTTAATGTTATTATTATTATTATTATTATTATTATTTTAATATTATTTTTTTAAAATTTCAGTTTAAATCATGAACACAAACGCTAGATCAAAATTAAATAGATAACAATTTATTTTTTTTATTATTTTTTTATTATTTTTATTATTATTTTTATTATTTTATTATTATTATTTTATTATTTTTATTTTTTTTATTATTATTATTATTATTTTAATATTATTTGTTTATTATTATTATTATTATTATTATTATGTTAATATTATTTTTTATTTTTATTTTTATTATTATTATTCGTTATTATTATTATTTTGTTATTTTTTTATTATTATTATTTTTGTATTTTTTTGTATTTTTTATTATTATTATCATTATTATTTTATTATTTTATTATTTTATTATTTTATTATTTTATTATTTTATTATTTTATTATTTTATTATTTATTTTATTAATTATTTTATTATTTATTTTATTATTTATTTTATTATTATTATTTATTTTTTTATTATTATTATTATTTTAATATTATTTTATTATTATTATTATTATTATTTTAATATTATTTTTCTTTATTAATTTGAAAACAATGTGGAGTTCGCAACGTTTATAACAAAACGTCGTAAAAAGTAGGAGTTTTCACAACGTTTTTTAAAAAACGTTGTGAAAAGTCGGAGGATTCACAACATTTATAACAAAACGTTGTAGTCTACGCAACATTTTTTTAAAAAACGTTGTAAAAATTCCATTAACACAACGTTTTTTATATAAACGTTGTTATAATGAATATTTTACAACGTTTTCTCTAAAAACGTTGTCAAACCCAGTAATTGACAACGTTTATTTAAAAACGTTGTTAATAAAAACGTTGTCAAAACCCATTTTTCTTGTAGTGCTAGAATTCTAGAGGCAAGAATCCTTAATTGAGTAGGAAAGGGGGAGTTGTGGGTATAAATGTGACTCACATTCATCACATCATCTTTAAAATCTCACTGTATTTCTTCCCCTTTGCCCCAAATTTTTCTCTCTCACACACACGCACCATATCTGTTATTCTCTCTCTCTTTCTAACCTAATTGCAGAAACAATGGAGCCTTCAAACCCCATTTGTGATGACGAAAATATGGATGTGGAGCCAATTTCTGTCGTATTGCCTGTGGCAAATCAATCTGAACAAGTGGCTCAACCTCCCACTCCTTTATTTGTTCCACTACCATCGGAACAGTTACCATCTGAAGCTCCATCAATGGAGGTGCCTCCTCCACCTGAACCAACAATCGAGGAACCAACCTCTATTCCCTCTCCAACAAAGGTTCATACTCCTCCACCAACTCCAATTCCACAAACTAGTGAGAATTCTCCACATATACCCTTTGCTCCTTATGTAGTTTCCCCAATCTCAAAGAAAAGGAAGGTACCACCCCCCATCTCCAAAGGGAAAACTACCAAGACTACACCCCCCCTAAAAAAAAAAAGGTAAGGAGATCCTACAGAGTCAGAAAGCTTTCAGAAGCTGACAAAACAAAGCACCAGAAATTGCCTGGTGCGAAACCCTCAACAGCAATCATGCTTGAGGATGAAGAAGAAGAGGAGGATGACTCATAGTTTAAGCTGGTCATAAGGTCAAGGGCACAGAAAGATACATCCTCTCACAATGACAAAGAAGAGGAGCCCCTTGCCAATTTACTGCTGGCACCGAAAGGAAAGAAAAAGGCTGCTGAAACTGAGCCTGAACAAATAGAGGAGGAAGAGGAGTCTAGTGAACAGAGTGATGAATGAAGATGAAATTTTTAAACTTGGGCCTGAGGAGCTAGAACAAGAAAAAGAAGACCATGAAGTGGAACAAGTTGTTAATGAGGAGACAGCTGCTGAAGAAGAAAGGGAGCCATTTCCCTCAAAGGATGTGACATCAGATGTACACACATCCAAATGCACATCCTCCAGGCTAGCAACCTAAAGGGGTAAATCTATCTCTCTCCCCTCATTTAATTCTATGATCCTTGTCTCCCCTAAATTTCTGTCTCTAGATGCCTCTGAGAGGTATAAGCAAATAGTCAATAAGGTGTTGATCAAAGAGATGAAGAGGGGTAGGGAGTCTTTTGCTAGGCTAGGATTGGTACAATTTTTTGAGGATAGGGGTCTTTTGATGACTATAGATCACCCCAAAACTTTCTTTCCCAAAGTTGTGAATGAATTCTATGCCAACTTGTCCAAAGGCTTGAACAACCCTGCATCCCCTATGTTTTGCACAGTTTATATCTGAGGGAAGTTCATATCTTTTTCCCCCTCTATCATGAATACATTTTTAGGGCTAGATGAAGTGGTTGATGAGGATTTTGAGGTTTCTGAGGATGAGATAGTGTTCACTTTAACCCATGGGAAGCTAAAAGCTTGGCCCACAAAACCTAAAGACCTAGGTAGTGGATCCCTCACCTCCTTTTACTATTTTCTCCATCTCATCATCACTGCCAACCTTTGCCCCTCCAATAATAAAACCTCTGCGACTAGAGTTCATGTTGTTCTGTTGTATAGTTTGGGAGCCAAGAAAGTAATCAATTTTGGGGCTTTTATCTTTAAAAAGATTTGTGTGTACTGTGAGTCCCATTCTAAGAAATGGTCCCTTCCTTACCCCTTTCTCATCTCACAAATTTTGATTGCTTAAGGGGTTAAGACAGAAAGGGTGAGCCTAGGGTGAGTGAATTTGAGCTTTTAATAGAGTCCAAAACCCTATTAGACAAGAAGCAAAGGTTTGTGGATCTGCCACTGGGAAGTGAGCGTGCAGATGTGAGTCAAGATGTGACCACATCCAGTCACACATCTGAAGACTCTATCAATGCTCAACTGGAAGCTTTAGATGCAGAGATTGTTGCAGCTGAAGCTCTCTCCACATCTCTTAAAGCTCAGCTAATTGCCTCCTAGACACATGCTGAAAATCTCAAAGCTTTGAAAGTGAATCTCCAGAAATGGAAGACTACACTTTCTAGTCAAAAAGGGGGAGAAGAAGGTGAAGCTGAAGCTGATGAAGCTGTTTATGTTGTTGCTGATAATACCACGGGATGGGAAGTTGAAAAGATGTTTGAATTCAGGGGGAGTTTATTTTGTTTTATGCTATGATTAAACTCTTACACTGTTTTGATATGTCTAATTGTTAGGTTTTGATTTTGTTAAAGCTGAGTTGGTCTGTAACCTCCTAAACATTTGCTGGATGGTATGTTGCTTTGGTTTGTTAAACTGCAAATTTTTGTTTCATCTAATGTGTATGCAGTTTTTGTGTGTACATGTTTACACATCCATTTCAGGGGGAGGTTTGAAATTTAACAGATTTGGTTATTTGATATAAAATTGCTAAATCTTTGTTTTGACCAGAAAGTCCAAAAATGGGGGGAGATTGAAAGAATTAAATCTTTGTGATTTACAGCCGAACTTACATCTAGATTTACTTCAAGTTCTTTGTTCTAATTCTGTTTAGAATATACTCTGCGTGGGAAATGAAGATTGTTCATGGTTTAGAAGTTGGTTAGAACTTGTTTTAGTATTTTAATCTTTTTGTTTCACTTATACTAGTTTTCTTCTATAAAACAGATTTTAATAGTGAAAACCTTTTTAAACTTAAAGCCTTGTTTGCTGAGATACAACCAGTAAATATTTAATTTTTTGTGTTCTTTATTTTATTCTGCTGCTTATTGGTAAATGTGTGAACAGATGCAGCTCACATCTGTACTCACATCCGTAATCTGTTTGGTTGAAACTGATTTCCTATCTAAACTAAACTTTTGTACTCCTTTCGTATCGGAAATATAGTTTATTTGATTTTTAATGGTCAATATAAGTGAATTTTGATCAAACATTAATGTCAATTTAATCATTTCAATAAAATTCTAAAAATTGTACTGAAATAATTAGATTGACATTAATGTTTATCAAAATTCACTTATTTGTCGTCAAAAGTTAAATGATACTCCCTCTGTCCCGAAAAATTGTCCCATTTGCCATTTTGACTTGTCCCATTTCTAAACTTAGGCATGAATGTTAGTACAAATCTACTAAGGTACAAGAAGGTGAAGCTCTTCCTTAATAATTGCAAAATGTACAGCAGGACAATCTTTTAGGAACGGAGGGAGTACTATTTTTCCGAATGAATGGAGTACATAATAATTTAGGAATTTAATGAGAAATGTCAAAATCATAACTTAATGTTATTTTTCTTCAAGAAGAGTAGGTCAAAACTGAGAGTATTTTTTTAAAAAGATATTTTTCTAGCTTGTTTCAAAGTGGTAAAATGTTAACTCCAAGACAAAGAGGTTCAAATGACCCCTTGCCTATAACAACATGGTTTCGCCATTGAGATCGTGAACAACTTGAGAGAGAGAGAGAGAGAGAGAGAGAGAGAGAGAGAGAGAGAGAGAGAGAGTGTAATTAAACACTGAGTAGATAATAATTTACTATCTATATACAATGCCCATTATATTTTGATGTTGCTGTAAAAGATGGCGAAATCATGAACTACATTTGGAAATGGAATTGGCTCTTGTGCAGAAAATTAAACACTGAGTAGATAGTAATTTACTTCATATTTTCCAAGCATAGCAACACCTTGATCAAGTGAACAGCAACGGACCGGACTGAAGGAGCCTTATTGTACCCTCTACCGACGGAAGCTGGGTGGGTCCAGTTGGATTGCGGCCAGTTCAGTTGGATAAAATGTCCGAATTGATCCCAAACAAATCAAGCAGCCCTTGATTTGAAGCTGTATTATTTATATTTATAGTTCACTTCGTCCACAATGTTCAAAACCATTAATAGTTTTTACATGCACAAAAACAGGGGTAGATAATCTAGCTCCAAAAACCATTAATAGTTTTTACAAAATTCCAACACTAAACTGACAAAAACCCGAGAAAATAACAACTAGAAAAACTCTAAAAATGAGAATATTCAACACATTTCAGCTGGAAATAAAACCCAAAGGTGTCAACTTTATTTTACCTCTGCTTTCTTTCTCCACTCCGTGCGACCTCGGTTTATTTCAAGCCCATCACTGGATAATCTTAGTAAATGTAAAAATCGACGATTGTCTTTGGATGAAGTAGCTGAACCATTACTTCCATTGAGGGAAGGTTCGTCTGGTGATTCTGGACTGGTGAGAGAATCAACTACATCACTATGCTGGCATTCGCGTCTATAATCTAACGTAAGAGTTTGCAGCTCGTGGGTGTCAATCACTTCTTGAGGTATGCTCTGTCACAAAATAAACAATACCCAAATTGTAATACGGAATAAGTTCATATACTCCAGTTCATATACTCCCTCCGTCCTATAATAAATGTCGCATTTATAAACAAGGAAGGTGAGTTGGTGCAATTTTATCATTGTACAAGCAGTGTAAAAACTAGTGAAAAAACTTCCCTAAAAATGTTGACAAGTCAAATGCGACATTAATTTGAGACGGAGGGAGTACAAGGGACCAATATAACGAACATAGATCTTGAAATTTATACGGACCTCAAGAACCCATCCTATGTAGGCAACATTGTTAACGTGCTGGTTCATATCAAGATCAGATCTTCTTGGCTGGAATTACCAAAGGATATGGTTAGTACATGAGAAGAAATTGAGCAGTTTTCTATGAGGCTGGCTATTTGATCAATCTTACCACAAGACCTAGCCTGGAATATTCAGCCGGATCTTCAAGTTTTGATATTTTCTTCAGGCTGCTGCTGTTTTCTTCTGGGAAAGAACACCTAAAAGCCAAAGGTAATTAATAAATAAAATAAAATAGACAGCAGCAAGAACGTTTTTAAATAGTTGCAGAGGACAAGAGGAGACAATTACAAGGAAAGAAATGCCTATTGCACGGAGATTCTCAACAGGTACTATAAAGAGGTGTTTGGAAAGCCAAATAGGGACTTTTTGCTTGGGCAGCACTTGAGCCGAAACAAAGACCAAAAACCATTTTCCTTTTCTTTGTTCTTACAGAAAATAAGAAGATACATACAAACTAAGCAGTAGCATAGCACTACTCAACATAATCAATGGACTACCATATGCATGGTTTCCATCATTGTTGTTGAAGGCTAAAGGAGAGGTACATTGTGAAACCGAGAGGCAGGCAAGAAAAGGTGAACATGATAGCCATTGAAGAAGAAGTCAAAAAACCAATTAAAAAATTCCTTTATCATTGACGGCAATACATAAATTAAGTTCACAAAAATCAAATTCTTGAGCGAGAGACTTAAAAGTGTTTTTTTTTTTTAGGCGAAAAGGGCAATGCCCCCTAAATTTTATTAAAAATTTAAAAAAGGTACAATAATTAAGGAAAAACAGAAAATAAAATAAATAAAAAGGGACTTAAAAGTGAGACCAATGAAATGAAATCAATGTCAACTAGGGGGGGTATGCTTAGGAACTCAATCCCATTTGAAATTCGAAAGCAAAGGGAACTCCACGGAATTACACTTTCAATTCCAACTTTAATGCTTGGAATTAAGTTGCCAAATACGACCCAACTGGATAACTGAAAATGACAGAAATCTTTTAGTCATAAATCAATCATTTCTTTTTAAAAAAAAATCCCATATGGCCGGGCATATTACTTGGACAATAAATTCAAACCAACGCTAATGTTTCAGAACTATTGCTTGGATAGGTAACTTAAACCATGAGACTAGGTCGAAAACCAAAGAAGAACACCAAAAAAACAGCTCAAATCTCCCAAATCTGTAAGCCAGCAATGTACAAAGCTGTCAATGAACCGGCAGCCAAGTCTGTGCAGGTCCCGGTGAATAATTCCGGCGCCGGTGTCAGTGCATGGGGTACCAATGCACGATCTGGTGACTTCTAACGGTGTTGAATCATCGAGCAAGGCCACCTTCTCACGGTGCTATGTGAGAGGGTCTACTTAACGAGGACTTACCCCAGAAGCAGAGACTGTTAAAGTTTGAACATGCAGGGGATATTACTAAAGGCAAGAGTACGATGCGCTCTGACCCAAAGTGAGCTTTTGTTATTTTTCATGATCATGAACCAGAATGGGGACTCATTTTGGGACGGAGGAAGTAGGTTCTGAAGTAGTTGTTGCATACACTTTAAACCCATTTTCATGTAAAATTGACTGAGTATTGAAAAATATGTTAAAAATAGTCACATGATACTTCAAGCCGAAAGAGAGGCTTACCGCGGTGTCTTTGGACAATAATCTAAAACTTCAGATAGGACATTATTGTCCACTTTCTGGAGGCGCCTAGTATCTTGGTTCATCATCAACCACTTGCTGCAAATGAAGTGAGAAAAGATTAAGTTAAGATTATCAAAATGCTAACCTGCATTGGTGCAGCTAATATTAAAAAACTAAAACAGAGCACCTAGGCCGAATCATAATTACCAGTGTCCATGGAGAAATTTTATGATCATGTAAAGTAAACTTTTATAAATGCAAGACAAGAATCTGTTGATTGTAAGGTACACATGAACTAGACTGTACAAAAATTTGATGCCTAACACTGACCTATTCAGAGCCTTTCTTTTATACTTAAAGAGGACAGACAAAAATTCATGATGTCCAAGAGGATTTGTATGGACAAGTACCCACATTTGGATCCTTGTAACATATGCTAGATAAAATCAATGCTTCACTGGCACGATTCAGAGAGTGTTTCTATGAATACAAGAAGTTCGAAAATCACGCACAATTAAATGTTGTGCAACATAAGAAGCATGAACCCTGTAAATTCCAAAACTCCATATCCAATTTCTTTTTCATTTTATACGTAAAATCATTTCAATTCACCATGAGGAATATAAACGAAGAAGAAAGTGCAATGTACCTAGTAGCCCTTCCTATGACTTCACCAGTGGCATAATCTTTGAGAATCCAGTCACGTCTAATTCCAATCCTTCCTTCACTCTGACACCAAGTCTCTATTTCAACCACATCACTCCTATACCACATACCAACATAGGAATGAGAAACAATATAATAATTTGCGCTAAATATGAATTGAAAGATGGGACTAAGTATTTAACCAAGCAGGGTATTTGAAAACTTCAATATGCATTCGTGCAGTAACCCATATAAGATGTAATTTTCGCATGGTGGGGGTTGTCGCAAACCCATCAGTTGAATATCCAACACTCTGAGCATGGTTGCCTCCAACCTCCTGCATATCATAGAACATATTCAAGAAGGTTATTGTAATAAACAGCATCGGTAAATGCTAATTCATTCCATGAAATTCATGCCTACAGGGGAAAAAAAACAAACTAATGGCTGCTAAAACGATTTGACTGTTTTCATAAAGATAGTGAAGAATTAATATAAAATCCATCAGGACAACTCCAATACAAAAAAGATGATCCAAGGAATACAACACAAAACATTTGCAAGGATTTGAAGGTTTAGCAATCCCTCCCTGCCTCTCGATTATATTTATATCAATGGAATATCAAGAAAATAGCTTGTTGAAACCAAACTGATTCGCCAAAAGCCAGAGAAGAAAAGAGGCACATGATTCATATCAAGAGAAATTCCAAAGTAATGAAACCAAATCTTATTAGGTTCTAAAATTTGCCTCATTTACATGCTTGCCTCCCATAAAATCTGCACATTAAATCCGAATGACTTATAGCAAAGAGCAATTTGATAAGGAAGCAAACAGATGCCTAAAAACATGTTAAGCACCAACGTACAGCATGTTTTGTCCAGACAACTACCCTAGAGGCATCAAAATTTAAGATGGGAGATAAAGCATACTGGGAAAATGCCGACAATTTCCCTAAGGAGATCCAAACTTGGAAAGATTCTGCCATGGAATTCTCCTAATGGCTTTGTACACTTTTCCAATTCCATTGTAGTGATATCCTCTGCATGCTTCTCTAAGCTAATCACTTGAAAGTCATCAGTGTATCATTTACACCTATGCAGAAAATCATCACAGTTTTTGTGAATCTGTGATATTTAGGAACTGCAGAAATTACCGGTCTCATAATAAAATCTAATTGCGATTTTAAGATCATAATGTCACAATCGAGAGAGAGAACTAGGTAATAAATACTCCCTCCCATCTCATTTGCCTATTCAAACATTTTATTAACATATTTTCATTTCCATCATTAACCTTAACAATGATTCCGACGACATTACGTATTACTTAATTACTTCCTCTTCTTCCTCGGTTGGCTCTCATCGTCTCCTCTCTTCCGCTTCTTCCTTGATTGGTAATTTTAAAAGTTCAATGATTTAACCTAACAATTTTGGAAATGATACTATTGGGACTTTAAAAAAATGGAAAATATGATAATCTTTATGGGACGGAGGGAGTATCATTATTCTCTTCCATCTCTAATCATTCAAAATAATTAACTATATAATCAATCATCGCAGAGAAAGCCAAATTCCATGTAAATGAGAATCATGCAAAAACAAATGAATAGCTTGTCCATAAATTTGCATTATTACAACACAAACACACCACAAGCAAATGAGAAATCGAGAGAGAAAGGGAGTAAGACCTGCAAGAGATTAGCAATGGTTTCAACGGTAGCAGTTTTATTGATCCCAACCTCATAACACCTAACAATAAACTTTTCCTTATACGACAACCCATCAGGCTCCAAGCTCCCCATCCTCAACCTATCCGCCAGGCTCTTCTCCTCCTGCTTCGCCGTAACCACCGCCGAATTCGGAGCAACTCTGTGACAATACAAAACTCCGGAATTTCCCCGTCGAATCAAAGCCGGATTGAACAATCGGCATTGCGTAATTTTTAGGGCTTTAATGTATTCCGCCGTTGTAGGCACCGCCGCGGCATTGCATGCCGTCCTCGTCGCAGTCGTCCCTCTCAACATCATCTTTCTCTCTCTACACCAAAAAATTCAGTTCCCCTCTCTCTCTAGAAACAGTGAAGACGACAGAAATTCACGCTGTCGGTCTCACTTTCTCTCTCACACACAATTGTGTGAGTGTGAGATTTGTAGAGAGAGAAAGAGACGCTTGAAATTGAATTCAGCTTGTATGTGTCAATTATTTGGGTTTCGATGGCAACGAGGGAGGCGTCCGTTTAGGAAAGTGCCACTGGTTTTTAGATTTATTAACGATGCTGCCAAGTTAAATTTTCAGGAGACGAGTTTTTAAAAGGGGCAATATAGTAAATACATTGCAAGCGTTCATGCGGAAGAACTGAATTGAAGCTGACTTGGAAGCTGGATTGGATCCAGATCTGGTAAGCCAAGTGGAAACTAGTGTCTACAGTCTACACTCACCTTTTATTTACTCTATTTATTTATTATTCTCTTATTAGTAAGCTCATAATAAATATTTCTTCGCACGCGGGGTCTTAATCTGATGGTTAGAGTTCATGGCTTCCAATCTGGAGGTCATAGGTAGGCGCCTCTGTGAAGTGCATCAAGGGGGGAGCGGTATCAAGGGGGGAGCGGTGAAATGTGTTGATCCCCTTTAAAAAAAAGAAAAAAAATAATAAATATTTCTTCCGTCTCAATATATATTATACATTTATTATTTACACAATAAATTAAAAAAGTGTTTAATAGAGTAGATTTTTGGTATGAAAAATAAAATAAAAGAAAAAAATGGATAAAAAATAATAATTGAATTATTGGTGTAAGTATCATATGTGAGTCTAAACTAGGAGGTATAGTATATAAAATTAATAAAGCATTTTTATTTTAGAAAGTGTATAGTTTGTATTGCTTCATGAGGAAAACTTGTACTAGTTTGTAGTGGGACAAAAAAAATATACAACTAGGAGTACATAATATAAATGTACAAAATATATTCAAATTTATTTTTGATTAAAAACAAATTTGAAATTCTTTTGAAGATTCATTTTGATACGAAATGAGTGTTATTATTATTATTATTATTATTATTATTATTATTATTATTATTATTATTATTATTATTATTATTATTATTATTATTATTATTATTACTACTACTATTAATATTAATATTATTATTATTATTATTATTATTATTATTATTATTATTATTATTATTATTATTATTATTATTATTATTATTATTATTATTATTATATGTGTCTCTTAAACTGATTTCTAATTTAGTTTACTTATCTTGTTCTGAAATTGGGAAAATATATTTCCTCCACTTAACAAAAAAAATAAAATTACAAGTTACCATTTGATAATAATAAATGTCGCTTTTCTGACGAGTTTTCGAATAAAAATAATTATTGAAAAAAAATGTGAATAAAAATAATTATTGAAAAAAAATGTGAAACTACACATTTTTGTTAGTAATAAGATCTCTATAGTAGAGAATTATACAAATATCATTTTCTTTTCTGTAACACGCCCCAAACTACGGGTCCCAACTTCATAAACACGAAGTATGGACATGTCACCACTAATTTGAAACGGCGAACTAAGTTTGCCCGAAGGCCAAATTTCAAATATACCCCGCCGAAGCAGGTTGTCTAACTTAGTGATCATTGATAGAACACAAAATTATATCATATCAAAACTCATTTTATACAAAATAAGAACTTTCACAAAGACAATAAAATTTTCGTATTTACGAAACCAAAGAACGATTCAGCAAACGAACAACAAAAGATTAGCAAATAACGGTAAACGAGAGAGTCAAAACAAATACTGACGCGAGGTCAGCTTTTACGTATCAAAGGAACGTACATCGCTAAGAAATACTCCCTCCGTCTCACGTTAGTTGAGACTAACTTTTTGGGCACACCAATTAAGAAAAATGAATAAGATAATGAAAATGTGTGGTAGAAAATGAAGAGAGAGAATGAGTGGAGTTAATAGTAGGTTGGTTGAATAAATTGTATGGTGAAAAATGAAGAGAGAGAATGAGTGGATGGGGTAGGGTGAATATAAAATATTAAAATTTTTGCCATTTTGAGCAGTCTCAACTAACGTGGGACGGCCCAAAAGGGAAAGAAGTCTCAACTAACGTGGGACGAAGGGAGTATGCAGAAGCCTAAAAATGAAACGGACCGAAAATCAATTAACTTAACAATGCATAATCCCTTACCTCGGTTGCTTGCACTTTCCTTGCAATGAATCCTCGCACGAATTTACAATCATGCAAAAAATTCTCTTAGGGTAAAAATATCTTTTATTTACTTAACCGAAAAACTAACTTTAACGGCCTTGATAACCTAAGAGTTATTCTTCTTTCTCATAAAGATTACTCTTTCACCCTTTCAGGTTTACTAGTTCCTTCCTAGGGTTTTTAGGTTCAAACCGCTTAGCCTCTCTTTCAATCCAATTCACACACACTAAACACACCTATTTCAGCACCTATAAACACACACAAACACACACACTAACCCTAATACACACACACAGAGCCTACTACACACACAGCCTACTACACACACACGCACACAACAGGAACACACACACACACAATGCACACACAACACACACTTTAAACCCTAATCTCTCCCATAATCCTTTCATGTAATAGCACCCATAATCAACATGTCCTACCCTAATCTTAATCAACATTGAAGGGTTTTCTAGGGTTTCAATATCAACATCAAAAACAATAAAGGTTTCATGATTTATATCTTAATAATTTGATTTCTCAACCCAATCTCACTTTTAGATTTCTAGGATTTTCTTCTAGGGTATTCAATCTTAATAACCCAAATCAAGATGAGTTGTTCTTACCTTGGATTGAGTCTTGAACCACAATAATGGAGCTTTTTTCCTCCTTCTTCTTCTTCTTCCTTCTTCTCCTAGCAGACCTCTCTCTCTGTCCGCTCTCTCTCTCTCTCTCTCTCTCTCTCTCTCTCTCTCTCTCTCTCTCTCTCTCTCTCTCTCTCTCTCTGCGCCCCTCTCTCTCATCCGTTTCTCTCTATTTCTTATGCGGCTCCCTCTCTTTGTTTTCCTAGGCTGCTTAAGACAATGAAAAAGCCTTCACCTATTTGGCTTCCATCATTTAAAACAATGAAGAGGCTCCCTTGGATTAATGCAATATAATATTATTATGGGTTTTCTAAACCTAAACCCAAAATAATCCAAGTCCCAAGTCCAATGAGAAAAATCCAATTTAGGTAACCCAAGTTGAATAGACTAAGTCCACAAATCCTAGTCCATCTAGGAAAAGAACTAGTCCAATATTTAATCAAATAACACAATTAATCAATTTAGAAAATAATAATTACTAAATAAATGAAATAAATATTAGGGTTATTACATTCTTACCCCCTTAAAAGAAGTTTAGTCCTCTAAATTTTCATAATTTGATGCAACAACTAATCTTATCATATCAATCTACACTAAACACTCCAAGAATGATGCTGAGGTCAAACCTAAGGCTCAAATCAAACTTATCTTTGCACATTCTAAACTCTCAAAGATCTAAAGCCAAAGCTCTGATACCACTTTGTAACGCCCCAAACTCCGGGTCCCAACTTCACAGGCCCGAGTATGGACACGTCACTACTAATTTGAAGCGGTGAACTAAGTTTGCCCGAAGGCCAAATTTCAAATATACCCCGCCGAAACAGGTTGTCTAACTTAGTGATCATTGATGGAACACAAAATCATATCATATCAAAACTCATTTTATACAAAATACGAACTTTCACAAGGACAATAAAATTTTCGTATTTACAAAACCAAAAGAACGATTTAGCAAACGAACAACAAAAGATTAGCAAATAACGGTAACCGAGGGAGTCAAAATAAATATTGACGCGAGGTCAGCTTTTACGTATCAAAGGAACGTATATCGCCAAGAAATATGCGAAAGCCTAAATAATGAAACGGAACGAAATTAATTAACTTAAACGATGCATAATCCCTTACCTCGGTTGCTTGCACTTTCCTTGCAACGAATCCTCGCACGAATCTACAATCATGCAAAAGGTTCTCTTAGGGTAAAAATATATTTTATTTACTTAACCGAAAAACTAACTTTAACGGCCTTGATAACCTAAGAGTTATTCTTCTTTAACTCTCCTAAAGGTTACTCTTTCACCCTTTTAGGTTTACTAGTTCCTTCCTAGGGTTTTTAGGTTCAAACCGCTTAACCTCTCTTTCAATCCGATTCACAGACACTAAACACACCTATTTCAGCACCTATAAACACACACAATCACACACACTAACCCTAATACACACACACACACATACACATACACAGCCTACTACACATACACGCATACAATAGGAGCACACACACACACACTGCACACACAACACACACTTTAAACCCTAATCTCTCCCATAATCCTTTCATGTAATAGCACCCATAATCAACATGTCCAACCCTAATCTTAATCAATATTGAAGGGTTTTCTAGGGTTTCAATATCAACATCAAAAACAATAAAGGTTTCATGATTTATATCCTAATAATTTGATTTCTCAACCCAATCTCACTTTTAGATTTCTAGGATTTTCTTCTAGGGTTTTCAATCTTAATAACCCAAATCAAGATGAGTTGTTCTTACCTTGGATTGAGTCTTGAACCACAACAATGGAGCTTTCTTCCTCCTACTTCTTCTTCCTTCTTCTCCTAGCCGACCTCTCTCTCTCTCTCTCTCTCTCTCTCTCTCTCTCTCTCTCTCTCTCTCTCTCTCTCTCTCTCTCTCTGTGCCCCTCTCTCTCATCCGTTTCTCTCTATTTCTTATGTGGCTCCCTCTCTTTGTTTTCCTTAACTGCTTAAGACAATGAAAAGACTTTCACCTATTTGGCTTCCATCAGTTAAAACAAGGGATTATGCCCCATAAGTTCCATTTTGGAAGATTTACTTCCCCTTAAGTTTCCTATTAAATTGAAATGTCCCATAAGTTCTCATGTTGTATTATGTATAATACAACATTTAGTTATGCAGTAGTTTAAAATTATAATACTGCATCCGCACCACCGCCTCCGCCACAGCCCAGCTCCGCCGCCGCCGTTTGCTATCGCCGCATGCCGGATTCCGATCAATTTTCGCCGAAATCCGGTCAATTTTCACCGGAATCCGGCAATTTTGGCCGGAATCCGGCCTCCAGTCGTCGGAGGTCGGAATCTGTTCGCCGGTCCATGGGCTTCGGACTTCGATCACCGGCGGCTGTCGGAATGCAGTATTATGGCCTTAATTGATGTTGTATTTTCGAAACATAATACAACATCATAATAGAACATCATAAAAGGAACTTATTGAGCATAGATTTAAAAAAAAAAAAGAACTTATGGGGCAATGACCCTTAAAACAATGAAGAGGCTCCCTTGGATTAATGCAATATAATATTATTATGGGTTTTCTAAACCTAAACCCAAAATAATTCAAGTTCAAGTCCAATGAGGAAAATCCAATTTAGGTAACCCAAGTTGAATAAACTAAGTCCACATAATCCTAGTCTATCTAGGAAAAGAAATAGTCTAATATTTAATCAAACTAGTTTAACTCCCGTGCGATGCACGGACAGTTACTAACGAATAACTGATCGAAATCGAAACAAATATAAATGAAAATAGATATATTTGTATACATTGTAACAAAAATTTTTAAAAACTATATTGTCAGTAAAAATATCAGATAAAAGGTTACTAAAATAAATCTAGTGGTACAAACGTGCGATGCACGGGAGTTATTGATGCTTAAAAAGATGAAAATTTTATAAATAACGAAAATTATCAAATAACTTGAAAAATTGAGAATGCCAAAAAAATATAATTGAGAATGCCAAAAAACATAGTATCTATTTAAAAAAAAAAAAAACCCAACAAAGAATAAATATCTACCTTGACTTTTTAATAGTCTTAGCATAAGAGGAAAATAATAATACAAATATTGTAAAATGAAAAATATATTCTCATACAATTTAAAATATTTATTACATACAATTATGATACATTAAATAATGAATAAGTGATTCACTCAATTATTAAATAGGAACCCAAATCCAAATTCAAATTCATCATCCCATATATGAACAATCCATAAATTCTCTCTTCTATCAATTATATTAATTCATCTTCATATATATAATTTTTGTAATTATTACGCACACCTACACATAAACAAATTAAACTAATACATAATAAAACCGGAAATTTTGTAAATAACGAAAATTATCAAATTACTTGAAAAATTAATTATTATTATTGTGTATTAGTTTTGTAAAATAAATTAAAAAATTTTAAATAAACATTTTAAAAATCTAAAATATTATATATATACATATATACATATACACATATATACACATATATACACATATATACATATATACATATACACATATATACACATATATACACATATATACATATACACACATATATATATACATATACACATACACACACACACACACACACACACACACACACACACACACACACACACACATATATATATATATATATATATATATATATATATATATATATATATATATATATATATATATATATATATATATATATATATATTTATATATATATTTATGAACGGGTCCAACTACGCAAAGGGGTAAATTGGCCCCCCTCCCCCTCAAAACTCTACATATATCCCATTCTTTTTTATTATTATTTGAATCGATATCTCATTTTTTTTTATTTGTACAACAAATATCACTTTGAGAATATGCTTCTGAATTACCCAAAATGCATGCTCAAAAGAAGAAACTTAAAGTAAAACAAACAGAAAAGCGAGTTGCTTTTATATATTGTGAAAATCTTTCTTGAATACTATATTCTCAGTACAAACATCAGAGTTGTCAGTATTATCATCATTACATATCAATATTTAAAATTATTAACCTTTTAACTCTGGACATAGCGACATATAATTGGTCATGGCTAAATTTTGATTTCTTTAAAATAAAGACCAATTTTTAAATTTTTTTTTTAATAACTTATTTTGGGATGCAGGGAGCTGTAAATTTTTTTTTTAACATCATAAGTAATATACATTTCTCTATATACAATTCCGTAGTTATTTATTTTTGGCAAAAATTACATAAAACACACTAACATGTTTTCTCACATACGAAATAAGTTATTGAAATCAATAAAAAAAATGGAGAGTGGAAATCTAGAAAAAAAAAAAGTGATATTTTTTTTCTTTTTGATAAAGAGCATTTAAAAAAATCAAAAGATTTTTTCATACCAAAAGGATAGTACAGTTATGTAATAAAAATTAATATCATTCTTTTTCAAATGAAAATTTTCCATTAACTCATGCTCGTACATCTACAAAAATATGTCATATTTATTTACATTAACTCATTATAAATACACATTTTTTTGAGACACATAGAAAAATTGAAATATTTATAATACTTTATTCACTAATGCTTGAAAGATTTTTTTTTTAAATTAAATAATTTGTTTTATGTATCGAAATATAATAAACCCAATAATCATATTACCCCATCCCACTTATTAAAGAGAAACTCAAACCACATTCATCACACTCCACCCTATATATATATATATATATATATATATATATATATATATATATATATATATATATATATATATATATATATATATATATATATAGATAAGATTATTATTATTATATTAAATAACACTATATACTTTATAAATACACAATGATTTTGTTTATACATATTCAACACCATTTCAACTCATCATCCTATAACCCATCAATTTTATTTTATTTTATATTATATTATTAATTTTTTTTATTAGTGAAATTATTATTATCATTTATAACAAAAAAAAATGAAAGATCAAATGAAAGAAGTCTTTATTTAGAGAGAAAAAAAAAGACAAAAATTGAACTAAAATAAATCAAAAACTCAATTCGTTTATAACTTATAGAATACATCCTTAAAGACTACATTGTCAATACAACTGTCGAAAGAGAAAGAAAGATCATCATTACATATCAATATCTTTGGACCATCGGGATTGTGAACAGTTATCAAAAAATATAATTGAGAATGTCAAAAGACATACTCCCTAAGTCCCAATCTAAATGTCCCAACTTTCCTTTTTGGGCATCCCATTTAAAATTCTCAACCCAAAAAAGGAAAGTTTTTTTTACTATTCCACCCACTCACTCTCTCTCCTACTTTACTTTTACACTCACAACATTATCTCTCTTAACTATTCCTCTCACTCATTCTCTCTCCTATTTAATTTTTCATACTCACAACATTTAAATTTTTTCTCTTTCTTACATCACTTTCCTTAATTCCCGCGCCGAACTCATTTGAGACATTTAGATTGGGACGGAGGGAGTAGTATCTATTAAAAAAAAAAGAACAACAAAGGATAAATATCTATTAAAAAAATTAAGAAATTTATATTTAAAAAATGGATTTTTTTTCTGTGTCCAAATCAAATGAAAATAGTCTCTATTTAAAGAGAAAAAAAAATTTAAGAATTTTGGTGTAAATTTTTTTTTTTAAAAAATTAATTTATTTTAAAATAACTTAGGTAAAAGAAATGGGTGAAAAAAAA
Source organism: Adenophora triphylla var. japonica (assembly GCA_022495995.1). Classification (NCBI taxonomy): domain Eukaryota; kingdom Viridiplantae; phylum Streptophyta; class Magnoliopsida; order Asterales; family Campanulaceae; genus Adenophora; species Adenophora triphylla. The sequence goes on along the minus strand of JAFEMH010004536.1, from coordinate 126,761 downwards.
AAAACAAATCCAAGCAGCCAATAGGAGAATGCCAAGTGTCCAACCAAAAAAAAAAAAAAAGAACAAAATGCATCAGCCTTGAACATCCGCACGCTGCCTTGTCGGCGCGTGACTCCGACGCGCCATTGAAATATCCAAAACGCCCTTCACCCAAATTCCGACACATGGCCAAATTTTCCAAAAAAATAAATAAATTAAATGAAGCCCAATAACAGCTTGACACGTGTCGTTTCAGTTGGGTTTTTTTCACTTTTGCCACCATGTGAAATGACGAAAATGTCCCTCATACCCCCATAAATTACCAAGATCTTGTTATTATATATACTAGATAACACAATTAATCAATTTAGATAATAATAATTACTAAATAAATGAAATAAATATTAGAATTATTAGAATTATTACATTTTCATCCTAAAATATCACTTATACCATGATAAAATTACATTAAAATTATCTTTTTATTTAATTATGCAATTTTTAATTTGAGACGAAAAGCTAAAACTCATTTATCGTACTCCCTTTGTCCCATTTAAGTTACAATTTTTTACTTTGCACATTTGTTTAAAAAAATCAATGCAAGCAAGGGCGGAGCCAGGAATTGCCCCAGGGGGGGCAAGATTACACGGGCCCCCGAAAAAAAATTTCGGGTCGGACAAGTAAAAAATGGGTCGGATTTATGAAATACAATGTATTTTAGTTAAAAATGTAAATAATTAAGAAAGTTAACAAAAATGATAAAAGTAAGTAATTCAAGGAACGATTGAAATAATGTTGAAGTATTTAACGCAAGCAATTTATTAAAATATATTACTCGTACAAAAAAGAAATTCAAATTTGCTAATTAAACTTGGGATAATAGGAAGAAAGACCAAAAATAAAAAAAATGGGAAAAGCCTAACTAATTAATTAAAATTGAAAAAATGTGAGGAAATTAGGAGAAAGAGAAAAACAAAACTGTTAAGAGAAAGAAATGGAGAGAGAGAGAGAATAACAAAGATGGAGGACAAATAAAATTAATTGAAAATGTAGGTAACAGGGCTTGAACATGGATTTTAAAGGAAATACCAAAGGCTTTAACTTCACCCCTTCTACCGCTGAACCGTACCACTCACTGGTGTTAATTTTGAAATTAATTATATATAACAAAAAAATATGAGGGGAGGGGGGAGCAAAAAAAAATAATAAAAACTTCCACTGCACTTCCGCCGTTGGGGGACAAGTGCCCCATGCCCCCCCCCGAATGCAAGCTAGATAATAATTCAAGTGAGTTGAGTGACAATAAATTTCACTGCACTTCCGCCGTTGGGGGACAAGTGCCCCCCATGCCCCCCCCCCCCCTCCCCCGAATGCAAGCTAGATAATAATTCAAGTGAGTTGATTGACAATATACAGTAGTGTTCAAAACAATATTCGTCATTAATGTGGATAAACCTTAATGATGAAGTACAAAAAAAAATCTAAATATTAAACTGAGACGACTAAGCAAATATTTGCAAGTAAGTTAAGGAAAAATTGAAGAAGAAGTTTGATTAAATACGCAAATCTTATCAAGTTCTACAAAATATTCCTTTATTTCAAAATAAATATTTGTTTTCTCAAAAGTAAAAAAAAAATAAAAAATTGTCTCAACTAAGTGTCTATTTTTTTTTTTTTTTTATAAAACTTTGTCTCTAAATCATTTTTTCCAGTTTTCAATGTTTATTATATTTTTGGAATATAAAAAAATAAATTTAAATTGTAAAAATATTTATAAATCTTTCTCATAATATTCACAAAATACAGAGAAATATTTAGATACTTATTTTGAGACAGATGAAATAATATATACTTTCTTCATCACAATATAAATAATATTTTTATTATATTAGGTATTATAACTATGAAATAATATTTTTACTATATTAGGTATTATAAGCGGTAAATACTAAATGGGCAAATGACAATTTAGGGCCTGAAGTATAGGGGGTAGTGTCGGTTAGGGGCCCCATATCTAATTTTCGGCAAATCAGGGCTCAATATCTAAACTTTTCGTCAATTAAGGGCTTTTTGACGGATTTTGTTAGAAAAGTCAGTTAAGTGACATGTGCGACGCACGTGCTGGACTAAATTGAATTGACACTAACTTTTAAGGGGTTAAATGACATATTTTATAAATATGGAAGTTAAATGAAATTATTTTAATTTCAAATTAAAAAAAAAAGCCTCACTTTCTCTCTCTTTCTCTCTTTCTCTCTCCTTGCCTCACTTTCTCTCTCTCTCTCTCTCTCTCTCTCTCTCTCTCTCTCTCTCTCTACTTTCAGGCCGGCGACCTCTGCCATCCCCAGATTCCGGCGACCGTCCCCTTCAATCCATCTGACGGAAGGAAGGCAGAGGGAAAGGGTGAGTGTGTGAACCCCAACGTAGGCCGGGATCGCCCACAACCCTAACCGATCCTTCATTCCTCCGAACAACTCCAACACCGAATCTCTGTCCAATGATTCAAATCAAATCCCATACCTGAGCGCCGCCGCCGCTATCACAACGGCAACTGCCACCAATACCCCCAACCTTCCAAACATTGCCTCTAACACACACTCGCACAGCACAGGCAACAACTGAGGAATGGAGATGAAGAAATTGTTTCAGTTAGGGTGCGCTCCGGAGTTTAAATTATGAGAGAAAGGATTTGATTTTTTTATCAAAAAGCCTCCGATTGTTTTATCTTTGATTTTTGATTTTGTTAGAATTTGTGGGATAAAAGCATTTTGATTTTGTTGTAATGGTGGTTTGGTGGCAGCAGTAGTGGAGGCAGGGTGGTGTTGGAATGATGGAGCGATTTTTGGGAGTTTGCTGAATCTGGGATAGATCTGCGGTGGTGGGCAGCACGGTGATCGGAGGAGGGGTAATTGGTGGTGGTGGTGATGAAGAAGAAGATGTTCTCTCTCTCTCTCTCTCTCTCTCTCTTTTTTTTTTCTTATTTTGAGACGGAGGAACTATTTAAGGTGTTATTATTTTTATTCAAAAAATATATTGCATAAAATAAATATATTGCTTCAAAAAATAAAATTGCTTCAAAAAAAATTTATTTCAATTCTAATATATTAATATTTCCAAAAATATGTTTTTATTATATAATGCTAATTCAATGATTTAATTATTTTCTAATTTTTTGTTTTATTTTATAATTTTTAACATTTATTTTTTATATAATTTAATTAGTTAAAATGTGTTTCATTAAAAAAAATTTGATTAAAAAAAATATTACAAGATTTACGTTAAAAATTAATTAATTTATGTGATAAATATATTTAATTTATATATTTTTTAATTTATAATGTGATAACTATAATTTATTAAAAAAATAAAAACAAAGTTGTATTTTTTAAAAAAATACTACACAATTTATGTGAAACTTTTATATTTTAGAAAAAAAGATTACATAAATCATAAACAATTTATTTTAAAAAATTAGTAAAAAACGGTATTTTACAAGAATTTTTTCATTTCTAAATTTTGCAATAAAAATTTATTACATTTTTTAAATAAAATTATCTTTTTTAAATAAAATTATCTTTTTTAAATAAAATTATCTTTATTAAATAAAAATTGGCAATTTTTTAAATAAAATTTTCTAAATCAAAAAGATTTAAGTGACATGTCACTTACTTTTATTTAAAAAAAAAATATTACAAGATTTACGTTAAAAATTAGTTATCATTTTTTTAAAAAATACTTTTTTCCTTTAAAAATACATTTATTTTTATATTTATAACATTTATTTTACAAGATTTACTTTAAAAATTAAATAATTTTTTTTAAAAAAATGCAATTTTTTTATATTTATAACATTTATTTTAACATATTTTAAAAATTATAAAAAAAAATTATATCTTTTCGAAATATATATATTTTCAAAAAATATTATTTTTAAAAAAATATTTTGTAATGATCATCAATTTTTAAAAATTTACATTTCAGTCCTCAATAACTGATTTACTTTTCAATTTAGTCCCAAAACCGTCACTTAACTGACTTTTCTAACAAAATCCGTCAAAAAGCCTTTAATTGACGAAAATTTTGGATATTGAGCCCTGATTTGCCGAAAATTAGATATGGGGCCCCTAACCGACACTACCCCCTATACTTCAGGCCCTAAATTGTCATTAACCCATACTAAATACAGGAAACGATAAATACAGGGAACGAAAAATTCCAAACCTGCCCTTCCCCGTCTCGTGTGTATATACACGAGATGTACTCACTAATCTCGTGTGAATCTACACGAGATGTCTCCACCCCACTTTCTCCGATCCTCCGAACCGCAAACGCCGTCATATCTTCAAGAACAGCTTTGTACACAATACCCGACTACTCGCTTGTACCCAGTATATATGCCGAAGCTTTCAGCAACGTATCGACTTTGAGTTCAGTCTCTCCGTCCACCATTATATGCGCCCTTTCATTTGATTGAAGATTCACGTTTTGGTAATCGGTTGTTTCGTGTTGATGATGATGATGATTGTTGATGTTTTGGTAATGGGTTTTGCCTAATTCTTCACTCATCTCGTATGGATCCACACGAGATTTGTCTCGTGTGGATCTACACGAGATGTGTCTCGTGTAGATCCACACGAGATGTGTCTCGTGTGGATCCATACGAGACACATAACTTAAAACCCTAAATAATGGCACATATTTGTAACTCAATTTCCATTTGAATTTTGAGGAAAGTCATACTGATGAAAAACACTTTAAATGTCATTTAGAATGTATAAAAAAATTAAAAAAAAAATAAACAAGGTAGTCGTATACCATTTTCACAAGATCGGGACACATTCCTTAAAACCCTAAATAATGACACATATTTGTAACTCAATTTCCATTTGGATTTTGAGAAAAGTCATAAAGATAAAAAACACTTTAAATGTCATTTAGAATGTAGAAAAAAATTTAAAAAAAAAATAAACGAGGTATCCGTATACCATTTTCACAAGATAGGGACACATAAAACCCTAAAAATCCTAAATAATGGCACATATTTGTAACTCAATTTCCATTTTGATTTTGAGGAAAGTCATAGTGATGAAAAACACTTTAAATGTCATTTATAATATAAAAAAAAATTAAAAATAAAATAAAAGAGGTAGCCGTATACCATTTTCACAAGATCGGGACACATAAAACCCTAAAAACCCTAAATAATGACACATATTTGTAACTCAATTTCCATTTGAATTTTGAGGAAAGTCATAGAGATGAAAAACACTTTAAATGTCATTTAGAATGTAGAAAAAAAATTAAAAAAAAATAAACGAGGTAGCCGTATACCATATTCACAAGATCAGGACACATTCCTTAAAATTCTAAATAATGACACATATTTGTAACTCAATTTCCATTTGGATTTTGAGGAAAGTCATACTGATGAAAAACACTTTAAATTTCATTTAGAATGTAGAAAAAAATTAAAAAAAAAATAAACGAGGTAGCCGTATACCATTTTCACAAGATCGGGACACATAAAACCCTAAAACCCTAAATAATGACACATATTTGTAACTCAATTTCCATTTGGATTTTGAGGAAAGTCATAGAGATGAAAAACACTTTAAATGTCATTTAGAATGTAGAAAAAAATTAAAAAAAAATAAACGAGGTATCCGTATACCATTTTCACAAGATAGGGACACATAAAATCCTAAAAATCCTAAATAATGGCACATATTTGTAACTCAATTTTCATTTGAATTTTGAGGAAAGTCATACTGATGAAAAACACTTTAAATGTCATTTATAATGTAGAAAAAAATTAAAAAAAAATAAAAGAGGTAGCCGTATAACATTTTCACAAGATCGGGACACATAAAACCCTAAAAACCCTAAATAATGACACATATTTGTAACTCAATTTCCATTTGGATTTTGAGGAAAGTCATAGAGATGAAAAACACTTTAAATGTCATTTAGAATGTTGAAAAAAATTTAAAAAAAATAAACGAGGTAGCCGTATACCATTTTCACAAGATCGGGACACATTCCTTAAAATCCTAAATAATGGCACATATTTGTAACTCAATTTCCATTTGAATTTTGAGGAAAGTTATACTGATGAAAAACACTTTAAATGTCAGTTAGAAGGTAGAAAAAAATTAAAAAAAAAATAAACGAGCTAGCCGTATACCATTTTCACAAGATCGGGACACATAAAACTCTAAAACCCTAAATAATGACACATATTTGTAACTCAATTTCCATTTGGATTTTGAGGAAAGTCATAGCGATGAAAAACACTTTAAATGTCATTTAGAATGTAGAAAAAAATTAAAAAAAAATAAACGAGGTATCCGTATACCATTTTCACAAGATAGGGACACATAAAACCCTAAATAATGGCACATATTTCTAACTCAATTTTCATTTGGATTTTGAGGAAAGTCATAGAGATGAAAAACACTTTAAATGTCATTTAGAATGTAGAAAAAAATAAAAAATAAATAAACGAGGTAGCCGTATACCATTTTCACAAGATCGTAAAACCCTAAAAACCCTAAATAATGTCACATATTTGTAACTCAATTTCCATTTGGATTTTGAGGAAAGTCATAGAGATGAAAAACACTTTAAATGTCATTTAGAATGTATAAAAAAAATTAAAAAAAATAAACGAGGTAGCCGTATACCATTTTCACAAGATCGGGACACATTCCTTAAAATCCTAAATAATGGCACATATTTGTAACTCAATTTTCATTTGGATTTTGAGGAAAGTCATACTGATGAAAAACACTTTAAATATCATTTAGAATGTAGAATAAAATTAAAAAAAATAAACGAGATAGTCGTATACCATTTTCACAAGATCGGGACACATAAAACCCTAAAACCCTAAATAATGGCACATATTTGTAACTCAATTTCCATTTGAATTTTGAGGAAAGTCATAGAGATGAAAAACACTTTAAATGTCATTTAGAATGTAGAAAAAAATAAAAAAAAATAAATGAGGTATTCGTATACCATTTTCACAAGATATGGACACATAAAATCCTAAAAATCCTAAATAATGGCACATATTTGTAACTCAATTTCCATTTGGATTTTTAGGAAAGTCATACTGATGAAAAACACTTTAAATGTCAGTTAGAATGTAGAAAAAAATTAAAAAAAAAAATAAACGAGGTAGCCGTATACCATTTTCACAAGATCGGGACACATAAAACCCTAAAACCCTAAATAATGACACATATTTGTAACTCAATTTCCATTTGGATTTTGAGGAAAGTCATAGAGATGAAAAACACTTTAAATGTCATTTAGAATGTAGAAAAAAATTAAAAAAAATAAACGAGGTATCCGTATACCATTTTCACAAGATAGGGACACATAAAACCCTAAAAATCCTAAATAATGGCACATATTTGTATACCATTCTCACTCTTTTCTTTGCCCTATTTCAGGTCTAGATCTGCATTCATTGCATCAACCCAAGCGAGTTCGGAGTCCACGCGCAAACGGAAATCAGCTTCAGAACACACACCATCTACCCCTGCTACTACTCCTACGTCTCATCCACCACTAGCTGCTTCCGGTCGTGGGAGAGTACGGGGTCGAGGGCGAGGTCTAGGACGAGGACGGGATCAGGGTCAGGGTCGTGGAGAGGAAAATGGACAGCCCAATCACACTAGTATATACAGCTCTACGTATTTGACGTCTTTTTCACCTTTCATTATCCCATATATTGGAGGCATCACAGATGTGGCATCTGATGGACATTGTGGCTATAGAGCCGTAGCAGCACAGATATATGGAGATGAGGAGATGTGGGCTCGAGTGCGCTCAGACTGTTACCATGAGGTGCATGCTCGCCAAGACCTTTATCAAAGAGTTCTAACTTGGATAAATGTAAAGGAACTCTTACGTAGGATTGCTTGCTATGTCGAGCCGGCGCCGGACAATACTTATTGGATGGAACACTGTGATCCAAGCGAACACTTGGAGGGAACACTGTGATCCAAGCGCAAGTCAACTGATCCTCCAATACCGAGATAGGATAGCAGCATTTAATGAACTCTATGATCAGGATAACCATGCAAGAAGAGAAAGATTACGTAGGGGATAGTATATGTGTAATGGTTTTTGAATTATAAAGTTTGTATGAATGTTTGAATGTTTGAATTATATGCTTATCCTTGTTAACACTTTTATTTCGTATACAATTTTTCATCAGTATGACTTTGGTGGTGTTGTTTATTTGGTGCTGTTGTTGTTGCTGATGTGTCTCGTATGGATCCACATGAGACACATCTCGTGTGGATCCACACGAGGTGGATCCACACGAGATGTGTCTCGTGTGGATCCATACGAGACACATCGGCAAAGAATATGAACGACACAATCGACACAACAAAGACCAAGTAAACAACAAAGAACAACACAATCAGACACAACAACAACAACAATACAATCAGACACAACAGCAACACCAAATAAACAACAGCAACAAATCCATAACTCCATAATCAGTACTACAAATCCATAACTCCATAAACAACAACAATACAATCAGACACAACAACAACTATTCATTTCCTACTGAAAATAAATCCATAACTCCATAATCAGTACTACAAATATACCAAAAATTCATAATCAGTAATACATAAATGCAACCTCCTAAATGAGACGACCTAAAATCTCGTGTGCCTGTCTAAGACTAGCTATGATGTCCTCGGGGAGCCTCGCATCTGTCAATAATGGAAGTATGATATCTGCAACCTCTACAACCCCAGGCTGCGGTGGAACATCAACTGGGGGAGGTGGAATGTCAACGGGGGGATCGTGTATCAGATTAGATATCCGAACATGACTCATAGCCAGAAACCACTCCATATAATCTCCAGTCATGGGAGAAGATGTAGTCACTAGTGGTGGCCCCCAACGGGGAATGGGCCTGAACTCCTCCATGTCGCACTCCACCCACGAGTCCCAAACATGATCTCCGTCACCATACTCCTTCTGGTACCCCTTCTGACCCTTTGACAAAATGCATCTCGTGGGAGCCACGGGGGGCTGTCTGGGGATCCTCTACTGGTACCCGAACTGCCTAGTAACACGATCAGGCATGTACGCCTCAGTGATGTCACAAAAGTGTATAACCCCCCTGAAGTGTGAAACCGGCATAATCGAGTCCGCTCCGGTACCATAAGATGTCCAAACAACCTGTGAGTAGACTTTGTTAGGCAGAGTCTACATAATAACAGAGGGAGTATAACAATTTGAAACAGTTTTAATATGAATAACTCACCCTGTCAACATGCATCCTGTCAAGAGTGCGGCGATACTGCACTAGATAATCTAATCCCCTCCCACCGTATCGAAGACGTGACCATCTACGGGCTCTACGCCAGCCGCGCCGCTGGTCAGAAAGTCGCCGGAAATCCGGGAAGTACTCGTATATCCAGCCCTGAGATGTATGTAAAAAAGTATTAAATACTAATCAAATGCAACATGTAATTACAGAGGGGGGGGAGTCGACAGAGTAAAATGAAAGTGAATAGAGTAAGATGTACCTCTAGCAGAGTCGCACAACCACCTATCTGCTTGCATCCGGATCTGGACGCCTTTCCCAACTCTCGGTATAAATATGCCAATGTAGCTGATCCCCAGGAGAGAGTGGGGAGTCTCTCAAGATCCATGCATAGAGAAAGGTAGCCGGGCACCTTATCTCGACTCTTGTCCACGAACATCGTGGAACCCAAGAGGTGCAGGATATACGCGAAGCACGCCGGGCATCGGTCATGTGCCCTATACGGGAAGAAAAGAGACGTCGGACATCCTTTAATAAGTACCTGCCGCCCAAAACGAGGTGTCTAGTGATGCGCGATAGGTCGTGCACTGGATCCGGATACCGAACAGTGCACCTACACACCGATACCGTGAAATTGAAGATGAAATAACACATTTTAGTACAAGAGATGAATGTAGATAGTTAATATAGTCTTGAAATTGATAATATATAACAACATACCTGTGGATATGAAATACGCCGTGTAACGTAATGGTCATCTCCCCACGCGCATGTGGAACGAGTTAGTCTCAGAGACCACCGTTCCATAAATGACGCCGCAGCCGCATGGTTAGGCCTCCGAATGGTGGCATCGTGCATTGCTGGATGCCCGATGCATCAACGAGGGTCGGCTGTGCTCTATCGCAGCCTCCGGATCATCATGCTTGAAACCTCGTTTATTCCAAACAAAAAATATAATCAATACTCGAGATCGAGAAAAGTACGAGATGTATAATTAATGGAATATTTAGAGTGTGTGCCAAACAACTTAAAGATTTTAATAAATTCATATAAATGATTATCTTACTTTTGCAGATGCAGCAGTCTCATATGGAAAGTCACCACTGACTCACTAGTGGGGTCCCTCCAAATCTCTCGGGCTCTGTGATCACCAAACCCGTATATAAGTGAAACATTCTCCGGGCCGCCACCGGGTCACTCGACCCTGTCATGATGGTGGCTCCTCCTCACCTCGCACCCGCCTCCTCCTCCGTCCCTCGCTCTAGCCACATCCCTCCCTCCCCCTCCCATGCCTCAAAGGTCTAACATCACGTATCTCCTCCTCCTCCTCATCATCATCATCATCCCTCCTCCTCATCATCATCATCCCCACCCTCCTGCTCCGCCTCCTCATCCTTCTCACCACTATCATCAGAATCAGAAGATGCCTCATCATCTCCTACATCCTCCTCATCACTATCATCAGAATCAGAAGATGCCTCATCATCTCCTACATCCTCCTCAATCTCATGCTCAAACCCAGTATCAGGCTGCTCAAGCTGCAAAGTCCTATCATGATCATCTCCTACATCCTCCTCAATCTCAAGCTCAGACCCACGCACGATAGTCTTATCATGTATCTTTTTGCTGCGTTTATCTACCTTAGCTGCCGTCTCGGCCTTCCTATTTCTATTGGATGCGGTCATACGTTCACGTGCCTACAAAAAAAACAAATAAGAGACAATAAATTAGCTATTTAACATTTATAACTGAATATGAACGATGTAAAGAAAAAGAGTGGACACTAGCACATCTCGTGTGAACTCACACGAGAAGAATCTCGTGTGAACTCACACGAGAAGAATCTCGTGTGAACTCACACGAGATGCATCTTGTGTGAGTTTACACGAGATGCATCTCGTGTGAACTCACACGAGATGCATCTCGTGTGATTTTACACGAGATGCATCTCTCCAATTTGGTTATGATCTGTTGGTTAGGTATGGCCTTTCCAGATTCACACAGCAGTTTCTAAATAAGTTAGCAATTTTATTACTAAAAGGTTCTCGTGTAAATTCACACGAGAAGCATCTCGTGTGAACTCACACGAGAAGCATCTCGTGTGAACTCACACGACATGTGCCATTAGACATTGGGATTTTAAGTAATGTAAAATTAGGTTAAAATTAGGTTCAAATCGGATTACCTTATTTACAGGCACGGTGGTAGAAGCGGAGGCGGCGGCGATGGCAGTGGTGGTGGTAGCGGCGGCGGAAGTTCCGACAGGGACGACCGAAATTTTGACTCGAGCCATGGAAATGGTGTCTTTTCTTCGTTCCTCGTACGTATTGAGAGAGAGAGAGAGAGCAAGGGAGAGGAAGAGCTCGAGCTCTGTTTGAATTTGAAAAGAAAAAAAAATTATATATAAATGGGTATTTTGATAAAAGCGTTGATTTTCTGTATTTTTTAAGTCGTGTATTTAACTATATCTATTATAAGCAGTACCTCCTGATCGCAAATTATTCGGATGGAGGGTGAGGGGAGCTTATCCAATCAACATTTTAAAATTAGAAATCCAAATGTTAGGATAAGAATCATTTAGAATGATAGAAGTTATTTTTAATAAAAATATAATAGAAGTTAGATTATGCAATTGGTTAAGAGAATCATTTTATATAATATGAATTCAGTATGGAGTACAATATTTTTAATATTTTTAAGAGTAGGTTTTGGGAGAAATTAGTTTTTTTCTAACATTATAAAAAGTCTTATTTTAAAAACTGAAACAAAAGCACGTATAATTTTTTTTAAAAATAAAAAATAAGACTTTTTATAATATTTGGAAAAACTAGTTTCCCCCAAATTTTTTTGTATTTTTAATTAATGAGGGATAAGGGATGATGAAATCAGTATGGAGTATAATATTTTTTTAAATTAATGAGTGATAAGGGATGAGAAAGTTAGATAACAAAACAAAATCAATACAGTAGTTAAGACAAGGTGGACATTCATATTTCACACGTTTTATATTTTTATAAATAAAATAATTAATATATTTACTAAAATTCAAAACTACTTCATTTTGAAGACGAGTGTTAGAGATATTATCTCACATCGGGAATTGACAAACCTTGCATATAATATATAAAGATTCTGGGCCACTCCCCTTATCACCAATTGGTTTTAAGGTGGAACCTCAGACTTTAAGATGGTATCAGAGCAGGTTCTTTACATGTGCAGGCCCAACGGCCCACGATGTTACTCCGCGCCACCCGATTGATAAGTCCACATTGTATGCTTTGGCAAAGCCCGCTACACGTGAGGGGGCGTGTTAGAGATATTATCCCACATTGGAAATTAACCCCTTATCACCAATTAATTTTAAGGTGAAACCTCAGATTTTAAGAACGAGATCACATGTATCACTTTTGTGTATCACGAGTGATTCAATGGTTATCAATTATTAGCACTGATATTATTATAACATTATTATTAATAAATAATTGTTAAATCATTTATAATACACAATATAATAAATAAAAGTGGTACAAGGGAACTCGGATATTCACTTCACCAATATTGAAAGGGGTTATCACATGATTATGTGCTGTGAGATGATGCCAACTACCCGATAATAAAAAATCCAATCATTATGATTTATGATCAGGCCAACAGATTATGACAGGATTTTGAAATGTTGGAGCCTCTGTTACTGTACTGAATTGGTTGAGAGTTTGTACCGTAAATCAAAGGAGTTGGCTATAAGGAATAGGGATAATCAAAATCGGTTTCGAGCCTGATTTTGGTTCGAAATTGTCGATTTTAGTTTGGCAAATGGATGAATTTTAATTGGTTCTTATTCAAAATGGTTTCGATTATCTCGATTCTGATTTTTGTGGCGGTTCATGGTGATTTCGGACTTTTTCAATCCGATTCCGATCAATAATGAATAAAGAAACTAAAATTTATTGAAAAACAAGCCGGTTCCGATTTCGGTTCGGTTCACCATTTATGTGAACCTTAACCGGCCCTTTTCCAAAACGGTTCCGATTACCCCGGTTCCGATTTTCATGGCGGTTCCGAGCTTTTTCGATCCGATTTTTCGGTTCCGGTCCGATTTGGCCATCCCTAGTAAGGATCTCTAATGAGAAAGTTAAACATGGGTGTCAAAATCAAATTTTGATATATATGAAATATTATTTGTACGATATTAAATTTTCATCTATCAAATTTTCATTTGTAAATATCAAAATCAAATTTTGATATCTATATGTAAAAAGTATTAATATCTCCAATTGTATGTATCAGATTAACAATTTAATATTTTATTTTTATTTTGTTAAAGTTAAAATATTATTTACAATAAATATAAATTGTGTAGAATAATAAATGAATATAAATAAGAAAAATATTGAATAAAAAAATACACAATATATAAACATGCATAAACTCAAAATTATGAACTGAAAAAAAAAATGTACTCCCTCCGTTCCACACGTTCCACACCAAGGTTAATTTTTTAAATTTGTGCAATTAAGTAAATGTATAAAGTGTTGACTTGGCGGACTCATAAGATTTTTTTTTTAAAATATAGCTTTTTAAAAATTTATACTCCCTCTGTCCCATCCGACTTGGAATTTTCTCTCCCGACACGGGGATTAAGAAATACTAATATAATAAGAGGAGAGAGAATGAGTAGAGGAGGTATTGTGAGTATGAAAAGTAAAATAGGAGAGAGAATGAGTGGGGGGAATAGTAGGGAGATTGTTATTGTGAGTATGACAAGTGGGTCCCATTGAATATAAAAATAATATAAACTTGTCATTTTGGGACGTCCTAAGTCAAGCGGGACACCCAAAATGGCAAATTGTCCTAAGTCGGGTGGGACGGAGGGAGTATACCAAAATAACATTTTCAAAAACTTAAGTACCAAACTAGCACTTTTGACTTGAAATCCGGAATTGGTAATTCCGGATTATGAATTCCGGAATTACCAATTCTGGAATTGATTTTTTTTTTTGTTTTCCAAAATTGAATTTCCCAAAATAATATTTCCGTAAATAGGGGGCGATCGCGCCCTGAAATAGAGCGATCGCTCCTAGTGTACTCCGGCGTTACCAATTCCGGATTCTATTTTTTTTTTCCAAAGCTGATAAAATGAGGAAAATATTATTTTCTCGAAAAATAGCGAGCGATCGCACGTTTGTGGGGGCGATCGCTCTTAGTGTAATCCGAAATTGATAACTCCGGATTTTAATTTTTTTTTTAATACTAAATATAACTGAATTGAATTAAGTAATGTTTTTTTTTTGAAAAATTCAAATCCGGAAATGCTAATTCCGGATTTGCTTTACAAAACCCATCTTCCCCGGCAAATCTGTAAAGAAATCTAGCATAATAAAAATCCAGTGAAGAAGAAGGAGAAGAAAGTAGGTGAATTTTTTTCAAAAAATATTGAAAATTCAAGAAGTTGATTAAGAAGTTCAAGAAGAAGAGAAGAGAGGTGATTAAGAAGGTACATTTAATCCTCTTATTTTTTGTTCGAAATTTAAATTTAGTATTTATTTAAATTTTTTTGTGAATGTAGTGATATTGTTAAATTAGATTTTTTATAATTTTTTTTTCAATTTTTAGGAATAAATATGGCTGGAGTTTCACTTATTTTCATGTGTTATTGGGGAGGAAATGATGAACACCCGTTTGAAGGTGAACATTTTGAAAGGGGACCAAAATGTGCACTTAGGGCTAAAACTCGGTGGAGTTACAAGAAGTTGATTAAAAAGTTAGCTAAAAAAATTGGGGTAGATCGAGCTATTGTTCAGTTGCAAGTTACATGTAGATATCCTCATCTTGTCGCTCCCGGGATTGCAAACTACATTCCATTTGTAATCGACAATGATATGGGTATGGAAGTCATGTTTGATGTTTCTGCTCAGTTTGGTGGGTTGAGTAGCTTACAATTGTATGTTAAGATAAATTTAGTTGATAATGTGAATGTTGAGGAGTTTGAAACCTATGAGGAGCCATTACAAAAATGTGTATGTTAATGACATGGATACCTTTCAGATGGGTTCTTTAAGCTGCTATAGTCAGAGGGATGCTGGAACAAGTGCACAAACATATGTGGAAGAGGAAGAGGGAGAGGAAGAGGAAGAGGAAGAGGGGGAGGAAGAGGGAGAGAGGAAGAGGGAGGGGGTGAGGGTGAGAAATTGTATAATGATGATGATAATGATTCAGATTATGAAGAAAATATTGGGTTGCTTCTAAATGAAGATCTTGACGATGGATATGATGATTGCAGTAGTCCTACTGATGTTAGCGAGAATGAGGGAGAAGATTTGGCGTTACATTTGGTTGCTTACGAAGAACCACAACATCATGTGCATGAGAGAGTCGGGTATCAATTTTATCGTGATATTGGAGAAGGATCGGAGATATATGATGATAACCAATATGACTTTGCTGAATGGAATGTAGAACATCATGACATTGCCAAAGGTATTCGGTTTTCAAAGAAGTCAGAGGTGCAGCATAAAATGAAGTTGTTTCATATTAAGAAAAATCTGCGCTTCAAGGTAAAACGAAGCACAACCCGAAAGTGGACTATTGAGTGTTTGGTGAAAAATTTTCCGTGCAATTTTTATGTGAATGTGAGTTTGAAGAATGCCGGGTATTGGGAAATTATCAAATACAAGGGTCCTCATTCTTGCTTGGCAACTGAAATTAGCCATAATCATCGAAACATGGATGCTAAGTTCATAGGGCAGGAAGTTTTGGAACTGGTTAAGGCTGATCCCGAGTTGATGATTGCACTAGTGAAGGCGACAATAAAAAAAACCCATGGGAAGGAAGTTTCATATAGAAAGACATGGTGTGGCAAACAAAAAGCTATTGCAGAGGCATATGGAGACTGGGAAGAATTTTACATAAGACTGCCACGTTTGTTAGCTGCCATCCAAAAGTGGAACCCTGGAACCATTGTGGAGCATTCTGATCCTCCTCCACCCGGTGCTTTAGGTATGTTTGATCGTGTGTTCTGGGCATTTGGCACTTGTGTGGAAGCATTTTCTCATTGTCGTCCTGTTATTTCTGTTGATGGCACATTCCTGCATGGAAGATATAGAGGGGTTATTCTTATTGTCATGGGTGTCGACGCAAATGATAGTCTACTTTCTCTCGCATTCGCTATTGTTGAAAAAGAGGACTATCGAGCGGTGTTGATTTCTGCATCTTCTTTGCAAACATATTGTTAAGGGTCGTGAAGTTTGCTTGATATCTGATCGGCATAATGGCATCCTTTCCACGGTTGGAGACATTGCCAGCTGGCCACGAAATGTTATTCACAGATGGTGCATGTTGCACTTGCGAGCTAATTTTCTTAAAGCTCACAAGGGCGTTGGATTGAAAGATCTTTTTTGGCGTGCTGTTAGCACCACCCAAGATAGAAAGCTTAAATGCTATCTGAGGCAAATTCGTATCATCAACCCTGAGGCAACTAAATGGTTTGAGAACTTGGATGCTAGAAAGTGGACAATGTCTCACGATGGTGGATATAGGTACGGCATTAAGACTACTAATTTGTCTGAAGTTTTTAATGGCGTTATGAAAGGAGCTCGGGGAATGCCTATTTCAGCAGTTGTTGAGACCTCATTCTATAGGTGTGTGGCATACTTTCAAGATAGACTCACTAAAGCAATTAGTGCTTTAGGGGGAGATCCTAATGGCATCCCACCACCAAATGCCACGCTACAGTTCAGTGAGAGAATCGATCGAAGATACCGATACAACTTGGATAAGGCTGGGTTTCATCACGTGACAAGGTTTAACACTACGTCTGTGGGTGTTTATAGTGTGACGACCAGGGTACGTGGTGACAAAGGTGGACACATTCAAGTTGTGAGATTGCGTGATCGAACATGCACTTGTGGCAAATGGATGCAATATCATTACCCTTGTTCGCATGTGCTTGCGTGTTTCAAATCGCAAAGTGTCGATGGTATGAGTTATATTCATCCTTTTTACAACCTTGCCTCGTACTACAAGACGTGGAGCTGCTCTTTTCATCCAATCCATGATGAGGCCTATTGGAATGTAGATCATATTGTCCCACGTTTTTACCCTAACCCGGAGCATCGACGTGACCAGAAGCAAGGGAGACCCAAGTCAAGGCGACTGAGAAACTCTATGGATTGGCAAGTTGCAAAAAAAAGAATCGTTGTGGAATTTGCAAGTTAGAAGGTCACACGCGAAGGAGATGTCCAACTCTTAGGCAGTAAGAGTTAATTGTTATTTTTATTATTACTTCTTAAATTAAGTGCTTTGAACTTTTAAGTATTGTTGTTTTATTTGAACTTGTAATATTGTTTTATTTGAACTTGTAATATATTGAACTTGTAATATATTTAACTCTTGGTGGAGTATGACATCAAATATATTTGTAGTTGCGGAACTTAAAACGACCTTATTTGTCAACCGCTCCATTTTATAGCAAATAAAATATGAATAAAAACTGAAATAACATTAAAATAAATAGTTAAAATTAGTGATCACATCCCGATCACATAGGATAGAAATACAAGTTCAACAGTTCAACAACACATACATTAATCAAACATTAAAATAAAGAGTTCAAATTAGTGATCACATCCCGATCACATAGGATAGAAATACAAGTTCAACAGTTCAACAACTTTTACATGAAAAACCCCTTCATGGAAAATCAGATGGGATGAAATCCTTATGGAATACCTGCAACACAAATAAACTAATGTCATTTGTTGAACAATCACCCACTCACAGTCTGTACCTAACAATTTTACCTTGAATACATTGGGGAGTGTGATGTTGAGATAATGTGATTTACGTGAGGGGGAGAAAACAACAACCTAAAAATTACAAAACAACATGATTAGATGGCAATATTAATAATAGGTTCCAGCTGTTGCATTTTTAATACATCATACCTGATGAAGTATCAGAACAGAACCAACAACTATGTCATTTCCGAACTCACTCTCAGTAAACACCTTATGATGAATTGAAGCACCTATTGTTCCCGTAGGATCCTATCAATTTTACCTTAATTAGTAAGATAAGACACATACTAATCATGCTAGAAAACATACAAAACTCATATGCTAACCTTCAAAGTCACCATAGCGTCACCAAATTCATTTCGTGTGATGGTCTTGACAACACCAACGGCAACATTAATCCTATCAAATCCATTAGGAAATCCGCCCTTGACAGTATTCAAAGGGGTAGCAGGAATCATACCATCGCCATTGAGCAGTTCAAGTGCGGAGAGCCAAGGACTGCGTTCGAAATCTTTATCCTCCTTGGGATCTTCAATCGCTCTCCTCACATACTCTTGGGTCGGAATTAGAGGTTCCTGAGAGGATCCCCCCCTCTGACGATCGAGGTTTCTCTGGCGCATAGCCAACTGCACGTCACCAGCTGGACCAGGAATCAGACGCTCTGAAGAGGGTTGAGACAGATTTATTTGAGAGAGGTGAGAGGGTTGAGGGTTAGATGTTTGGCCTTCAAAATGAGGACGGGGATTAGAATGGCGTTTGAGTCTGCGATCCATATTTGAGTTTTGTATGAAGCAGGTTGTAATGAAACCACTCCTTCCTTTTAAAGGGGAATTCAGATTTCATAAATCCGGCATTAGCAGTGCCGGATTTGAAAGTTAAGATAAATCCGGCATTGGCAGTGCCGGATTTGTCAGTGAAGATAAGATCGGCATTGGCAGTGCCGGATTTGAACGTATATTTAGTAATCCGCTTGTACTAAAAAGCCAATTTATTTCGGAAATTATTTTATTAACTCTTAATAAATAATCTTAAGAGTTTCTCGTTGTATCGTTTAATTAAAGCATTACAAAATTTAAGAAAAGTTATTACAATATTTTTTAACAAAATAATAAAATGTATGAAAAGTTATTACTCCCTCCGTCCCAAAATTGTCATATATTAGTGGTTAAAGTTCAACAAAAAAGTCAAATGGGACAAACATTTTGAGACGGAGGGGAGGGAGTACAATATGTTAAAAAGGTAAATCAAGACAGATGGGGCGATCGCCCTCTTCCATTCGGGCGTTCACGCGAAGTTACTGGAATTTAGGAGCGATCGCTCCATTAAGAGGGGCGACCGCTCCCATATCAAAACTGAGCCAATCTTGTTATACTCCCTCCGTCCCAAAATGTTTGTCCCATTTTTGACTTTTTTGTTGAACCCGTTATTGTATAAAATGAAAAATATTATAATTACAGTGATTGCACATATACAGTGTATTATCAAAATGTCTAATACATTTTGATCAAAAGCTGGACATTTATTTTAGGATAAATAATTTCAACACTTGGTATAGTTTCTGTGATTGCAGCGATCCAAAAATAAATTTTTAACATAACACAATGTTTGCTTAAAATAAACAATGTTTTGCTTAAAACAAACATCAGCCATACCACCATGCACACTACAAGAAGGGAAGAAATAAAATAGATTTAGCGAATCAAACCAAAGATGAAATTAACAACGAGTTTGTTACAAACAAAAAATAAAGATGTCTTTGGGACACACCCCAACATAAAACCAAGTTTGCATGCCAACAAAGGCATGACGAATTAAAATACAAACCAAATATGAAATATTGTTTATGAGGATCCCCTCATCAAATTAAACCACAAACCAAAGCTGAAATTAACAAAGAGTTTTAAAATTCAACAAAAAGCAGTAATCTTCAATACTGTCCACCATAGCCCGACCCATCTCCCGGTGGTGGTGGCATCCGTCCTAGGATATTCTGGAGCAACCGAGTCTGCTCCTCCTGCCGATGATCATGTTGTGACATCCAAACATTTTGTTGTGCCCTCCAAGCCTGAGCCGTCTCAATCTCTGCATCCACGCGGACAGATAAATGTCTAAAATCTCCCCTCAGATCGCTAATCTGACTCTCCACAGAGCCAATCTGCTCTGACAGATAATAAGAAGCCTCGGCCGGGTCTGCTCGCCACTCCTCCTCCTCCTCCTACTCCTCCTCCTCCTCATCATCATCATCATCTCCAGCATGAGGTCTCCTAGATGACCCCTCACCCCTCTTTTCATTCTGACATTTAGTGGTGAGGGTGAATAAGTTAATCTTTGGACCTCCTCTAATGTCCTTGTTAACTAACCTGAGGTTAAATCCCGATTTTGTTATCAGGGATGTGATCAACAATGGAAAATTATAGTTGGTATTGGCCATACCCTTAGCCGTCTTCCATATCTCATTACTGATTATTTTTCCAAAATCAATTGTTTTTCGTTGAACTATCATGTGCATCAGAAATGCACGTCTCCAATTGACCACATCCCGGTCACGTAGGCTACCCGTCAAGGATAATTAGACGGGGTAAATTCATCAGGAGGATTGCGAATCCTACTCCCTCTCCTCGGCATACGACGACCACCTGATCTAGATTGTTGAGATGAGGATGATCCATCGGGACTTTCTGAAAACTGCACATGAGGCAAATGGAAACTAGGCCTAAATCCCGGAATCCCGAATGCCTGCTCAGGCGTCTGAGTATAATTGCTAGAAGAAGGGAAGGAGCTCTGAGGCGGTTGCGTGAAACCAAACTGATTCATCAATTCGGTAAAAGAATTACCCGGTCCTGTCTGAGTGAACTCTGTCTGAGTGAACTCTGTCTGACTGAACTCAAACTGATGCATATCACCGTATTGATCCCGCATCTCTGGCTCATCCCGCAGCTGGTATCCTTCACGCCTACGAACCCGATTCTCCCTCCGTGGCTCCTCTTCAGCAGTATGATCAACCATTGGAGGGGGAGCTTGGGCTTGCATTCGTTCCTACTCCCTAATATGTGTCAGTGTGTTACTGACACATTGTTGAGTGTAATTCACCAGGTCTTCCAAGGATGTGGCATTCTGGCTATATATGTACATCCGTTGGAGACTTTGAATCTGTTCAAAACAATGAACTAAAATTAATTAATACGGAAAAATGGTATTTTTTTTTGTAAAATCATTGTATGTAATATATAACTTACGACACCCTCATAACCAGTTGAACGTGGCCTGAACCCTAGTCCCTCCACATTAGACGAATTGTGGATGAGCGATCGAGTAATACGCCTATACCATCTCAAATAGGGGTGATGGTAACTCATATCCACTTCACCAAACTCTCCATCAACGACATTAAACTCCCGTTCATTCCACTTTGCTATGTGCTGACCATGTTCTTGCATCCGCTAACGCCCGACCGACCTTGCCGACTAATCCGATGCAAGTCCAAGCGAGTGTCGCAGTCATCGAGGCACACCTTGAACCATCCCAAAGCGTCGCATTACACGATGCGGAAAGTGCCATTCAACCCTCTCAAAGCGAGATGAGGGCACCTTCGCCCTCCATATAGCTTGGCCCCGAAGGCGAGATATTCGCCGGCACACCGTTGTATGGCCGCCACACAACCCGATCCTTGTCTAAATATGACAACCGGGTCTCGATAGCCTTGCGAGGTTATGGGCGATCACGAAGTATACGACAATGGACCCTTCCACCTACATATGAAACCATTGACATAAAAAATAATGAGTAAAAAAACGATATATTACAAAACAGATCATTTACAAAATGAAGTAATTGAAATATACCTGTAACCCACTGGTTGCAATCCATTAAGTGTTATTTCTGTATGTCTCCTAGGTTGTCTACACAAAAACCTCTCCCATGCCCAAAGCTATATAAAAAAATTATCATTACGTACAAAACAGATTAAGTCCACTAGCATAATGTAATCATATATAATTGACATACCTGTACAATGGTTAAGAAGCCACCACACCCTTTCGAATCGTGCTGAGATGCTACACACATCTCCCTATACAAGAAGGCCAACGCTCCACTACCCCAACTGTACTGACCAATATTATTTATTTCCCTAAGAAGTGCGAGGTACATCAACTTCACTAGGTTATCAGACGAGACGGGCATAATGTATGACCCCAATAATAAGAAAATGTAGGCTCGAGTATATGTCTCAATCATATGCTCGGACGCATTATTGGGAAGCTGTTCAAAATGAGGGAAGTGTCCTAGAACCCATCTCATTGATATCATTTCACCTCTTTTGATGTCTGCAGTTGAGGGTGCAACCCCAAATAACTCCTCAACAATCTCAACCCATGCCCCCACACTCCTACTAGTTTCTGAACTAGTCACCGCCATTCCGTCTACAGGAAGACCACACAACATGCCAATATCCTCTAAGGTGATGGTCATCTCCCCTACAGGTAAGTGAAAAGTGTGGGTCTCTGGACGCCATCTTTCAATCAAAGCCTCAATCAAATGCCAATCATATTGTAAATGACCTAATAAATACACTTCATAAAATTCAGTATTTATAAGCTTATCTTCTATCCTCCAATCAACTCTAGCTGAAAGTACTGGACCACGCCTAGGTCTTAAATTGGTTAACTGTTGTCCCTCCCAAATATATTTAGATCTATGTGTATTCTGAGAAGTCAATACATGTGGATCGATTGGCCCAGGATCAATAAATTGTTGTTGTTCATGTTGATTCATCTGAAATACAAAAAATTTAATAGTAATTAAATTTAAATGGGACTTAAAGTTTTGCTACATTTAAATAGAAAAATTGCAACATGTTTGTCAAAGTAATTTTAACAAACACTTTATTTTAAACCTAACTTAAGAAAATTCTAACTAGGCAAAAATTAAATTACAATTGTTTAATTCATTGACAATCAAAAATTAAGTACATAAATCACAATAGTTTTAACAACAAATTATATAAAAATGCACAAATAAAAATTCTTAGAAAAATTTATATAGCTAAAATTAACAACTCAAAACAAATTAAAAAAAGAAATATAACTAACCATTCTTAAGTACCAAACTAACACTTTCTCTCACAACTCTTTAAACTTCTTCTCTTCTCCTTCTCCTTCTCCTTAATTCTTTCTTTCTCTATCTCACTGCACTTGCTCCTTCTTCTTCCCTTTCTTCCCTGTGTTTCAATCGGAAAAATGGTAGGTGGGGTAATTCAAAATTTGAATCCGAAAATGGCATTACCGGATTCAAATTAAAGCAAATTCGGAATTTGCATTTCCGAATTTGAAGATACGCCACTAAGGAGCGATCGCCCCATAATACGCGCGATCGCCCTCTCCTTTTTTCAGAATATATTAATTTGCTTTATTACTTTTTTGGAAAAAATAAAAATAAAAATAGAATCCGAAATTGGTGACGCCGGAGTACACTAGGAGCGATCGCTCTATTTCCACGCGCGATCGCCCCCTATTTACGGACATATTATTTTGGGAAATTCAATTTTGGAAAACAAAAAAAAAGAAAAAAACTCAATTCCGGAATCGGTAATTCCGGAATTCATAATCCGGAATTGCCAATTCCGGATTTCAAGTCAAAAGTGCTAGTTTGGTACTTAAGTTTTTGAAAATGTTATTTTGGTATATAAATTTTTAAAAAGCTATATTTAAAAAAAAAATCACAATTAAACACTACATACATGTTATTTTTTTTAGACAAATCTATAGAAAATACTCTTCATAATTTGCATATAACCATTTAACGGGAAAAACTAATCTCGTTAGTAAAAATGATCATGAATGCAAAAAAAAAAGTAGTTTAATGTGTTATATGCAATAATAAGTTAGTTTAATGTGTTGTATGCAATAATAAGTTAGTTTAACGTTTAATCATTTTTAGTGCAGTTTTTCCATAGTATATGCACCACCAAAAAGTTTATAATTGAGTTTTCTTGATTTTCTATTAAAAAGATTTGTAAAACTCATTTAGTTGGAAAGAGATTTTTTTATTCTTCCTTTTACATGTCAAAAAAAATCTCGCCTATTATACATTTTACAAAAATTAAAATTACCAGCTTATTCTTTCTATGCTTTTAGGTCCCTTGCCTCAATAAGTACGTCTCACACATTTCGTGTGGCGAAGAAACATTCAAGGCGTTTGTTCCACACATATTGTGCCGCTAAGATGCATCCATGGCCATATTCACCATGTCACATTTTCCTCCCTTGTTAAAAAAACGTTTGTGGTTGCATAAGCGGACCTATATGGGGGAAAGTAAGGGGCAGCTGACCCCTTAACTTTATTTTTTTTTTTTTTGCAAAAAGAGGTTTTCACTATATAGTAAAAATACATCTGATGATGCAGGAAACGGTTCAGATCAGCCTCAGCTCAGCAATTAGGTTAATCTCCAGCTAATAGACCTGAAACCACGAACACACGACTAGCCGGATTGGTCTCCGGCTAAAACCCTCCGGCGTGATGATGAGATAACGTGTATTAGGCTTATAAACTCAATTGAATAAAGTAATTACTCAAATAGCAAATAAGACATTACCCGTTCACGTTGGATGTTGTAGGGTATTTATAGTGTTGATGTAGTTTCATGTTGAATCCCTAGGATCACGGAGCTAATATAGTCGTAACTGACTCCGAGAAAGTAGGAGACAGCTACAAATAACGACGTGGATTGGCGCACGCGTTGGTAGGTCGAGGTTGACTGAATAGTCAAGGACGACATGAGTTTGTGACTTGGCTTGATATGAATTGCACAAGTATATGATTGTATGTCGGACGAAGCTAGGTCGAGACCACGGATGGTCGGACAATGTGCTAGGTCGACTGATCGATGCTGGGCCGTTGGCAAGGTAGCAATTGGACCGACCCATTCAGTAATAGAGTAAACTGGTGATCGAAATGTTGGGCTTCATCTGTTGGGCCTGGTCTGTCATATTTATTCCGTTCAGTGGCCCCCCAACTTTCTGAGTTGACTTTGTCGACCAGGAAGTTATGAAAAATTTGTGGAGTCTTACATAGCTCGTCTTTAGATGGTCGACATTGTTGGATGGTCGACTGAGTTGATGTGGCTTGATCTCGACCATTGACTTTTCGACAGTTGGATGCGTTGAAGCGCCGTAATTCTGTAATGATTATACGATGCCGACGTTTGGACATTCACCTTGGGAACTGTTGATGGCATTAATTGAGAGAGTTAACCGTTGTGACCCTCACCCTTTCCAATTTAGGTAAGGATTAGGAGAAGTATAAAATGCAAATTCATTTTTCTTTTCCAATTTTACAAACCCTAAACTCTCAAAAGACCTCAGCAAGAACAAAGGCAAGGAGCTTCTGATTTTTCGGTGTAACCAGGCTTCCCGTTCGTTTTCGATTTCCCCTTCTTCCAATAAACTAAGGTACCCTCTAATTCCTCTGTAATTTTAGGCTTAATTTTGAATTTTTCCTTGATTCCACCATGGCTAGGACCTTTGGGTGTGTACCGGGTGTTAGATATGGGTATAACTCTATAAATCCTAGGGTTTATAAACAGTTAGAGGGTCCATGGAAGGAGATGACTAGAGAGGAGTGTATCACTATTTTGAAAAGGTTGGGGTTGTGTACCCGTGTGGTAGGATTCCCAGCTGGAGAAAGTATGGGTGACTTGGAGGTGGACGATCCACGGATTGTCCGCTTCCATCTCATTAACAATTTGATCGACCACTTCATTATTTTCTATATCAAAACCAATAAACCCCCCTTTCCTAGAGAAAGATTAGAATTTCCAGGGGAATCTAGGTCGCCTTTAGATAGTTCGGAAGAGTCTTCAACTAGGACTGATTCCCCTGTTTCTTCTTCTTCTTCTTCTGTAGATATGGCATATCAAAACTCATCGAGCTCCTCCTCTGGCAACATTGTGGATGCCTTCTACTCGACAGTCGTTCTAGGCCGTAATGAGAGGGGATATGTGGCCCCCAGGCCGGCTATTGGAAGGAAGAGTACGGAGTCAAGAATTGAGATCCTTCATAGCTTCTGCGAGATAAATAGAGATGACTTCAGACTGACTCACTTTACGGAGGCTCAAAGGAAGGTTCAAATTGGGCTTATTGGGCCTTGAACAAGGCTAAGGTAGCTTTCTATTATGACCAATTTGAAGCCGGGCTACGACTTCCCTCAGATCCCTTCATCTGCGAGTTCATGGAATGCATGGCCGCGGTCCCCATGCAATTAGGAGCCAACTGTGAGGATCTTTGTGTGCTTTGCCATGGTATGCAGGTTCGTTGGGTTTGAGCCATTACACATGTGTTTAGGAGATTTTTCAAAGTCGTGGTGAATGATAAAACACTAGGGATTAGAACCCCGGCCAAGACCAAAGCCCCCAAGTTGTTTGTGAACTTGCACGATAAAGTCTCTAGGTGGAACTCCCATCTGATCTTGGTTGAGAGCAGGAAAGGATAGGCATTCCCTCTGCCAGAAATGGGCACACGTACAATGAAAGAGGATGACTACTGGGTCCCAGAGTGGAGTGACAATCTAGCTCATAGGCTTACTTTGGTTGCTGGAGGAGCACAATTAATTGGTTAAGTCTTCAATCGGACAAGGACTACTTTATATAGGCCGACATGATGATAGGTGGAGATGGAGAGGTAGCTCCCTTAGTACCAATCATCCAAAGTCTTAGGTACTGATTGGGTCATACATGAAAGAGAGAGGTTTGAGAACCAATGCCACTCTTGTAAAAAGACTCCCGGCTACTGCAGACCAAACTTAGATCATTATGGCGGTTAAGTGCTTATTTGTTTTTTTCCTTAACTCGTAAATTCTTTGCTCACATATCTCTCTTTCTAACTGCTTCATATTTTTGATTGTAGAGTCCTTACCCCCAACCAGGAGGCTAACATGGAACGCATCATCAGCGTGAGTGATAGGAGGAAGAGCAGGAAAGCTCACGGGGCGGCTAATGCTCGAGCTAGCCGTGAGAAGGAGGCCATAGATAGAAATGCCTTGATCCCCAAGGCTGGTGTTGGGATGGTCCCCGTTGATGGATCGGGGCCTGTTGAGGTCATCGAGTATGCCCCTGAAATCCCAGTGATTGGAGCTGAGGAGGAGGTCGACCATTCGACTAAGCAAACATCGGGCTCTAGTCCCCATCGAGAACCAGCTAGGGCTGACCCCCCAAATTTCATTGACTTGGAGCTCGATAATGTCGGTCAAGAAGATGATGAAGACTCTCTCCCACTCTCCTCCCGACAAAGAAAAAGGTCGAGGGTCGATCAAGGCCATGCTGGGGCTGACTTCTCCCGTGACACGACCTCTGCCTCCAACAATATACCATCCCAATCTCCTCAAGTCACGAGCAAAGAATTCGTGCAGGCCCAAGTGGAGAGGCTGAGTGAAGTACCTCCCCTCACGGGGGTTGACAGTTTGTGCTGCCAATATCCCGAGCAGGGATTGGGGCAGGTCATCGTGAGGCGGACTGTAGATAGAGATCTGTTGGCCAAGTTTGCTGAGGAGAGGTTGACCCCTGAGGAATTTAGTGATAGGTCCGGCCTAGTTCACTCTGAGGTAATCCTTTAGCTTTCTATGCTCTTTATTTTTCTATTGAGTCATCACTTTTCTTGGTCGATTCCAATTTTGATCGTTTGTCGAACTGACCCTATTCTTTCTATTTTTGTAATCTCTTGCTCTTATCGAGCAAGCCAAAAGATGCTGGAGGGACGCTGTAGAGAGGGAGAAGATAGCCACTGCTCAATATGCTCAGAAATCCGATGAGGTTACTGAGTTGAGAGAGAAGTTGGTGGATTCTGACTCTGCCTACGATGCTCTTCAGGCTGTTCATGCCGATGCGGTGAAGGATAGAGATCAGGCGCTGCTCGACCTGAATGCTACAAGGGAGCGTCTTGCTCCTCTTCAGGAAAAGGTGAGTCATTTGGAGAAGGAGGCGGCTGCTGCCAAGCTCGAGAGAATTAGACTGCAGTGGGATAATGAGGAGCTGACCAAGATGGTCCAGGATCGAAATGCTCGTATGATCTAGCTGATGGAAGAACAGAAAGCAGCTCGAGCTAGCTGGGAGAAAGAGGCCCAGGCAGGGAGAAGGCCGATGTTGAAGTTTTTAAGCACATCGATGAGTTCTATGACATCATAGTATCTCGAGCCAAGGTATTTTATGTTGTCGGACGCCAGCATATGGCCCATCGAGCTATTTTGGATCCCTCGGTCGACCTACCAGCTGATCAGTTAGCCAAATGGGCTTCAGAAGAGTAGTATGATGAACAAGCTCGCCTTGGCTACTCCCTAGTGCCTTATAATGATAATGACCTAGCTATTATAGCCCAGCATGACAGGGAAGATGAGCTGGAGCCTTGGGTCGTACCTCCCGTTGAGGCCAGGAATTTCAATGTCCTTCTTAAGGAGATCGATGAAGCAGATGATATGGAGGAAGACAATGAAGTCACCCAAGATCATGTCTTCGATCATGCTGAGCAACAAGAGCAGTAGCAATAGGACCAAGCCAAGGACGATTAAGACTGTTAATCCTCTATTGTCTTTACTTTTATTTTGTAATGAACAAGCTCCATACAATCTTTTCTTTTTTGCAACCAATGCCTTGGCCCTGTTTGGGAGGCATTTTAACTCATAATTTTTATCTACATAAGTCCTGGCCCGCTTTTGGGGGACTCTTAATTTTAATTCTAGTTGACTTTCTGAATCGTTCAGCTTTGATCTATGTTTCTGTTTGTTTGTCGAACTAGATTAAATAAGAGATTGGTTTTAGGAACGAGCCTGACATAACTTTTTGGTCGAACCTGTTTAAGAACGAGGTCGACCTAAGACTTTTAGTCGAGTCTGTTTAAGGAACGAGACTGGCACAAGTCTTCAGTCGGACCTATTTAAGAACGAGGTCGACTTAGGACTTTAGTCGAGTCTTTTTAAGGAACGAGACTGACACAACTCTTCAGTCGGACCTGTTTAAGAACGAGGTCGACTTAGGACTTTAGTCGAGTCTATTTAAGGAACGAGACTGACATAAGTATTCGGTCGGACCTGTTTAAGAATGAGGTCGACTTAGGGATTTAGTCGAGTTTGTTTAAGGAACGAGACTGACATAAGTCTTCAATTGGACCTGTTTAAGAATGAGGTCGACTTAGGAATTTAATCGAGTATGTTTGATAATTCGATGTCGACCAAGAGTCAGAGCTGATTTGAACAAATCACAAAAGTAATACAGTCTGTGAATAGAACTTCCATTTTATTGATGAAGTGGGTTGTTACATACAATGCTCAATCAGAAGTAATATCTAACTAAGTGGCTAGCATGCCAAGGGTTTTCTAGCTCGTTACCACATGGGTGACCAATCATGTAGGTCTCTTCCTTAACTATTCGAGTTACGATGTAGGTTCCTTCCCAGTTAGGAGATAACTTATTATGTTTAGCTTTCTTTCATGTTACCTCGATCTTCCTTAGCACGTAGTCTCCAACATTGAACGAACTTTTCTTGACCTTCTTGTCATGATAGCCCTTGGTTTTCTGTTTGTAGTTTACCATCCTAAGCTGAGTAGTTGTTCGTTTCTCTTCCAGCAAGTCCAAGTCGAGCAACCTGTTGGAGTTATTCTGATTCTGATCAAACAAAGCCACCCTAGCTGTAAGAAGTCGTAGCTCTGCAGGGGCCATAGCTTCCGACCAAAAAGTAAGGGCGAATGGAGTTTCCCCTGTGGGCCCCCTAGTGGTTGTGCGGACTGTCCAAAGAGCAAGGGCCAGTTCGTCCAACCATATACCAGCTCTACCAATGAGGCCCTTACTTAGTGCTGATAATACTAGCATGTTTGTTGCTTCTGCCTGTCCGTTACCTTGGGGATATGCGACCGACGACTTCCAATGCTTGACCCTAAATTTGTTCATCACTGTTTCAAAAGCAGTGGAAAACTGTAGCCCGTTGTCTGATACTATCGAATGTGGAACTCCAAAACGACACCAAATATAGTCGTGGATAAAGTTGATAGTGTTTTCTTCCGTAATCTTGGCCAAGGGCTTTGCTTCGATCCAATTTTTGAAGTAGTCAATGGTTACGATCACATACTTGCAATTTCCACGGGTGGGTGGGAAGGGTCTGATCAAATCTACCCCCCATATGTCAAACGGCCAAGCAGCGACCACAGGTGTTTGCTCAGTAGTTGGGAGCTTGGGTAGGTCGGCATACCTCTGACACTTGTCACATTTCCTCACAAATTCATGGGCATCTTCCCTTAAGTGTGGCCAATAGTATCCCAAGGTAAGAATTCTGTCTACCAAAGTTCTGGCCCCCGGGTGTCTACCACACACCCCACAGTGTACCTTGTGCAAGAGTTGGGTGACCTCCATAGGATGAACGCACCTCAATAACGACCTTATGAAAGATCTTCTGAATAGTGCATCTCCATGTATGGAAAACCTTGGAGACTTCTTCTTGATTGCTCTTGCTTTTTGCTCGTCAGATGGTAGCTCGCCTATTTCGATGTAGGCCTTGATCTCATCAATCCAACACTTAGAGTTATTGACCGATCATAGAACCTGCATTCTTTCGTATGCTGTATGCTCTAAGTATGAGATTTGTTCTTCACGTTGCTCGTCTGACGTGGCCAAATTGGACAGTAGGTCGGCCAACTCATTATCTTCATGGCCTACCCGTTGTACTTCCCAAAATTCCAAGTCCTGGACCAGACTCTTCACTAGCTCACAGTATTTGATTAAAATGGGATTGAGCACTTCATATTCTCCCTCGATTTAGGTCACTATCAATTGAGAGTAACAGTAAGCTATGATTTTGGTCGCCCCAAAACATCTGGCATACTCAATTGCTGCGATCAAGGCCTTATAATCAGCCTGGTTATTGGAGGCCTGGAACTTGAACCTAAGAGCTTCTTCATAGATTTTACCCATTTCTGGTTCGATCAAGACAATTACAGCTCCACTAACGTTCTTAGTGGCAGACCCATCCGAGTAAACCTTCCAACAATCATCGGGAAAACTGACTGCCTGCTGGTTTGACTGTTCTTTCCCTTTCATTCTCTATTTTGGGGCGCTCTCTTTGCTATCTTCTTTGGTAACCGTTAGCTCGACCAAAAAGTCTGCAAAAGGTTGAGCTTTCAAGGCCTTTCGAGGTATGTACTCAATGTCAAATTCTGTTAGTTCAATGGACCAGTTGAGCAATTGACCTGAACTTTCCGGCTTGTGCAATATCTTCCTAAACAGAGCATTTGTCAGCGACAATGGGGTGAGCTGAGAAATATGCCCGTAATTTTCTAGCTGCAATCACCAAGGCATAGGCCACCTTCTCAGCATTGTGGTATCTTCCTTCTACGTTGGACAAAGCCTTGCTCACATAATAAATTGGCTTTTGAAGCCCGCTTCCTCTCTGACTAACACAGCCGCCATAGCTCGATCTCCGGCTGATAGATAGACCTAGATGCTCTCTCCTTGGACTGGGCTACTCAGCAATGGGGGAGAAGCGAGGTACTCCTTAAGCTGTTGGAACGACGATGAACATTCGGTCGTCCACTCAAAGTTTTTCGTCCCCCTCAAAGTTTTGAAGAAGGGGAGAGACCTTTCTGCCGACATGGCTATGAAACGACTCAATGCTGCCACCCTACCACTCAGCCGTTGCACCTCCTTAATGCATGTTGGTTCTTGTATCTTTACCAAAGCCTTTATTTTTTATGGATTTGCTTCAGTACCCCTTTGAGATACCATGAACCCCAGAAACTTGTCAGTAGCTACCCCAAAGACTCACTTGCTCAGGTTCAGCTTCATGTCGTTTGCTCGCAGATTGGCGAACGTTTCCCTTAGGTCGACGACATGACGACCGAACTTGGTTAGACATGCCCACAGTTCATGTTTGAACCGATGAACCGGCGGTTTTGAACCATTGAAAAACCGTTGAAACCGTGAACCGGGTGAACCGTTAAACCGGGTGAACCGTGAACTGGCGGTTTACGATTTATATGCGGTTTAGGCTTCGAAACCGGCGGTTCATACGATTTATATTGTTAGGTAATATTTAGAACTTTAGAATTTTTTAACTGTTAGGTAATATTTTTTTAGTATCTTGGTATTTTATAGTTTAGAAATTTAGATATTTTTTAATTTTAATTGTGTAATTTAATTTTTGATGGTAAGGCTCCTAAATGTCCCCCCTTAATTATAAAAAGGTAAGGTTAGTTGTCCCCCTCTATGTAAATTTGCTTAATATTAATAAAATTATAAGGGTACTATCCCTTTTAAAAAAAATAAATTTTTTGTCTCATTCCACCCATTAATTCCTAAAAAAATATGAAATTAAAAATTTTCTTAATAGTTATGTAAAGTAAACTAATTTATAATGTATCAAAAAATTGAAAAAAAAAAACCAAACATAAATTTTTTTTAATCTAAAAACTGCTCAATTTGTTTTTTAAATATGAGCCTGTGAACCGTACTGTGAACCGTAGAACCGTGAACCATGAGTTAACGGTTCATAAACGGTTTTGATTTTTGACGAACCATGAACCGTCATGAACCGTGAATTGGGCATGTCTAGCCTTGGTTTTGATGACCATGTCGTCGATGTAGGCCTCCATGTTTCGGCCAATCTGGAAAGCAAAGACCATATTCACCGTCCTTTGATATGTAGCTCCGACATTCTTCAGCTCGAAGGGCATTTTTGTATAGCAGTATACCCCTCCAGCAGCTTGGAAATCAGTTTTTTCTATGTCATTCTCATGCATCTTGATTTGATGGTACCCCGAATAGGCATCGAGGAAACTAAGGGTGGCATGTCCGGCTATCGAGTCAACCAGCTTGTCAGTCCTTGGAAGTGGATAGCTGTCTTTTGGGCAAGCTACATTCAGGTCGGTGAAGTTGACACACATTCTCCACTCTCCATTGGCTTTCTTGACCATCACTACATTAGCTAGCCATGTAGTGTAGAAAGCCTCCTTGATAATACCTACACTAAGGAGTTTGTTTACCTCTTGTTTGATGGCAATTTCCTTGTCAGCAGCAAAGATTCTTAGTCGTTGGCTTTTGAATTTGATGGTGGGGTTGACCTCAAAACGATGTACAACGACCTCCTCTTCGATTCCCCTCATGTCTTCTATCCGCCAAGCAAAGACGTCAATACTTTCCTTCAACAAGCCAATTATCTCTGACCTCTCCTCTGGTGACAGATGTCTCCCTATTCTGATGAGCTGCTCGGGGTAGGAAGGATTAGCTACTATATCATCCAGCTCGTCGGCAGGTTCCAGCTCTGGGTCATTTCTGAACTGTAGGGTCTCGTTGATAATCTCTCTAACCCTTCTCCTTTCCTCAGCTCCCAAGTGTGGAGCTTCTGCCTCAAGCATGCCATCTAGATCGACATCAATTTCCCCACTGGTGGCCCCCGAATTTTGGTTGACTGGGAGGCATAGGTCGCCCACGACGATCTGGTCGACCATAACTGCATTTGTTGCGACCCCAATATTTTTAGAGATACGTGTCAGCTCAGTCATGACGTGGTCATGTGAGGGATAGGTCATCTCTTCTACACATCGGATCGTTGATAGTCTAGAAGTGGTGGTGACCGACTTAGAGAGCTTCCAACTCGCTTCAGGAGTATCAATTTCTAGCTCCCTCTTTTTTAGACCGCAGTACATGATCTAGGTACTCCCTAGCCATGCTAAGTACGCACCCTACTCCCAACATGGTGGGAAACCTAACTCTTTGGTGGGGAATTGAGGGAACCATTCCTAGCGCGACCTACCAGGTATACCCAAGATAGCATGGTAATCACTTATAATGTCAATTACAATGAATGTTACATTGGCCTCTGTCCTCAAGGGATGTTGTCCAATGTTGACTTCCAGCTCTATCTGTCCCTTGGCATCAACTCGGCGATTGGTGAAACCCTCTAATCGACATGCATAAGGTAGCAATCTAGCTTCTGTTAGTCCCATGTCCAAGAAGGTCTTGTAGTAGAGAATATCTTTGTAGGCCCCCGTGTCGACCAATATTTTACTCGACGTGCAGTCATCGATCAACCCTGAATCACCAAAATTTGTTCCCTAGCAGTCATGCTGGTAGCCAGCTCGTAGGGATAGAAACTGATCACCTCATCTCTAACACAGCTCCTTGGAGGCACGTAGGGAGCATTGTTCAGTCAATTTTTTTTAAGTTTTAGGGCGGTGTTGCTCGTCTTTTCAGCGATCACCCCCAAAGTCAGCCTAGGTTGTCTCGGCTCTGGAATCCTTCTGGTAGGTCGATCTCCACCAGCAGGATGATCTCCCTTGACAAACCTGTCTAACCATCCGTCATTCACCCACTTCTGGATGATCCTCTTCAGACTCATGCACTCTTTCGTGGTGTGCCCAGTGTCCTTGTGGTACTCACAATACCTGCTATTGTCCCTTTTGAATTTATTCTAAGCATTCACTGGGACTGGGGGGCCTAGGTCGATTGTGTTCATAATTTCAGTCCGAATCACTGTAAGTGGGGTAAAGCTTTCGGGGACCCTTTCTGTCGCCCTAGTCCTATTTTCCCCTTCCTGTCATTATTTTTCATCGGTCCCCCTTTCGTCGACTCACCAGCTTCAGAATGCTTTGAGCCATTGTCTTTCTTTCTTTCCTTTTCTTCTCAGCTATGGCCACATCATAGGCCCTCTCAAATAGTTCCTTCCTCCTGGTCTCCCTTCTAACCTGGAGCTCGTAGTCCAAATCAGGAGAGGACACTCCATTTTTGAAATAATTAATGACCTCCCTATCTGTGAGGTCTTCCTCGATTTGGTCGACCAGTTCCTTAAACCGTGTAAAATAACTCATGGTCCTTTCTGTCTTACCTAGAGTAATATTGTTTAGGTCGGTGACCGTCTTTTTACGGGCCCCGGCCGTAGAGAATCTATTCGAAAACTTTTTCCTCATATACTCCCATCAGGTGATGTAACTAGTAGTCAGGCCTCAAAACTAGGTTAGTGCTGCACCTGTGAAGGTGCGGGTTAGCGCCTTGCACATAATGTCATCCTCAGAGGAGACCAAGCACATTGTGGCCTCGAAATGCTGCATGTGATTCAAGGCATTGGTTGCGCTTGAATACTTGTCTAGCGTGGGCAACTTGAAACCAACAGGAGGCCTTTGTTCGATCAAATACTGGGACAATGGTCAAAGAGTACTGTAGTTTCATTCAACTTTCCCATCAGTCTCCTTCCTATCTGCCTCCATGTTATCCAACCTTCTTTTTAAATTTAGAAGCTCCCTAGCATCCAGGTCGCTTCTTTGACGTGAGACGGATTTGGACTTTTGTCTCTCTTCCCTTGTGTTCCCTTCTAGAGAGGGTTCGCTGTCGTTCATTCCGTGGGGGTGTCACCTCTCTCCTTTCCCAACATGACAGTGACCTTTCTCCCCTTGAGGGCGACCTACGTCGAGCCCTGTCAGCTTCGAGCTGTCTTATTTGAACCGAATCGGCCTCTTGCTCCCTTTGCTGGTTGAGCCTATCCTTTAGGTCGCCCGTAGGGTCTATGGAAATATGGGATGGAGCAGGCATTTCGATCCTTGGTTGGTCACCAGACGGTCTTGGACCTCCGTTAGTCCGCCTGTGGGAAATGATAGATGGAGCTACTCTCTGTGATCTCCTATCATCCTTTTTGGGAGACTCAGGCATCTCCAGTAGCTAGTCTTGCACATCGAGCAAGCTTTGCAGGATCCTAGCTCGCTCTAGTAGAATTTCCTTCCTACTAGGGTGAGTAGTTGAGGGACTTGGAATGTCGCCTGTAACTGTTCGACCCTTTGGATCCTCTTAACCTGCTGGCTCGCCCCCTGATTAGGCATGGGCCTTTTCTGTCTTCTGCCATCCTGCAGACCTTCACCGTCAGCCAAACTATTGGAACGAGTGGCCCTCATAGGGGGATTGCCCGGTGTAGGAGGAGGCAAATTTGCAGTCCTATTTTCAGTGCCTGCCCCAATGTTTCGTACTGTATTTCCAAGTGTTGGATCACTAGAGGAATTTGCGGTATGTCCGTCGGAAACCATGTTTGAGGTTTGATTAGAGTTTCAAGGTCTAGCGTATCACGACCCTAATCCTAGGCACCATTTTAGCCATGTTGAGCACGTGGGGTTGGGGTTGTAGTATCTCATTTATACATTTTATGCTACTTATTGGTTTTATGTGCTTATTTTGATATTTGACAACTTATATGATTTTAGGATGTTAATGAATTAAATTTAACTATATAATGTCTAAATGAAACAAATATGAGATGTTGTAGTGAAATTATAATAATTGAAATTTTAATTAAAATGTTTATAAGTTGTTGAGGTGCTTTAATGTAATAATGGAAAGTTAAGGGTATTAGTTGTATTAGTGTAAACCTTGGAGGAGCTTTAGTGGGAAATTTGGAATGTTTATCCTTTGGATTTAACATGGGAAGCTTCATTTCAATTCCATCAGCTCAAAACCTTCTTCACCAATTCCATGGAAACCAAACCCTAACTCTTCCTTCCTAAATTTATTGTAAATTCATTTCCTTTCTGTTTTTCGATCCGTCTTCATATTTTTGTTCATGAAGCCGAGGGGATTGCGTCTAGCCGAAGAAAGATTTTCTTATTTTTGGATTTATTTGGTAAGTTATTATGATTACTTTCAAATAATTGTTCATTGAATGTTTAAGCTTGATTTTGTTGTTTTATAAATGTTGTTTGGTATTTTGGAGTAATATATTGAAGTTGGAATTTTAGTATAATGACCTAGGTTATGGTGTTGTGGTTAATGGAAGTTGATGGGAGTAAATGGTTGGTTTAAGTGGAAATGGTGTAATTGTCTAGGTGCATGGCCATTGTGAACCCTTCTATGTGATTAGAAATGGATTTGGTATATAATTCTTAGAGTTGGAATGATATGGGGATGAATTGAAATGGTTTGGAATGAGTTTGGCTGAAGTGAGGTTGAGTACTGATGTTGCAGCTAAAGGGTTATGAACGTTGGTTGTTGTTGCTGAATTCTAAGGTTGCTGCTCTGTTTCTGAGTTTCTGGGGAAGGGCACGAGTTGTGCCCTGTGGCACGAGTCATCCCTTTAGGATGGAAGAGTCGTGCCCTTGGGGACGACTGTATCAGAGGGGGTGTTTAAGTGGCACGAGTCGTGCCATGGGGCACGAGTCGTGCCCTGCCCTTTTGACTCTGAACCATTTTTCACGCCTTAGAAACCTAATCTACCTAGTATATAATTGAACCATCTTTGACTATAATTAAAGTACAACACTTTAGCTATCCAATGGTGTCTTAACCTGTCAAAATGGATAAGAGGAACGGGTTTAAATATTGTTCGGAATATGGTTGGAAGGCTTGATGTGAAAATTAACCAAAGTTATTCAAACTTGGAAATTTGATCTTGAACCTTTATAGAGGTTACTTATTGTTGTATATTGAACATGTAAGGCTTGTTGGTTATACATTGTGCCCTTACTTGATTACATATTCATGGTGTGTGGTTCAAATAGTGTATGAAATATATGTTGCACTATTGTATTGGTTTAAACATGAGTATGAATACCATGTTGTTATTTTGTTATCCCTTTGGTGGATTTCTGTTCAAGTAACTAATATGTGCTTGAACGTGTTTCAATCAGCTGATGTGTAGGGGTATAATGGAATACGATCAATTATGGAAATTGTTCTATAAGGTGATCGGATTACATTATACATGTGACTGTCCCCTTCTGTGGCCACAGATTGGGATTATAGCTTCTGTATTGAGCCAAAAGCCTTACAAATTGCTAGTATCTTATATGGTTCTCTGAAAATGAGTCTTATAAGATGTGAATATGCCTAAGCAGTTCAAAAATGAGTGGAGTTTTACTCCCGACGTTGTTCGACTTATTGTTCAGACGGAAAAGGTAAACCAAGGTAACATAATGTGTTTACCACTTTACCAATGTGTTATGAGCAACCTTGTTATCTTTTGCATTTTACTTGGCATATTGTTGCATTCATAATAGCTTATTGAGATTTATTCTCACCCTTCTCCCTTTAATGTTTTAGATCACACTGAGACTGGCTGGAAAGGAGTTTGGAAGTTGTCTTTTTGGGTTGTCAGGGTATGTGTATGATGGTGGTTGGAAGTTGTATTTTGGTGTAGCTCCTTTGGGGATTTTGTATATAGAACAACTTTGTTTCAACTTTACATTTGTGGTATTTTGTAACTAAAACTTGTTATCTATTTTCAAAGTTTGTTTATAAATTTCCTCCAAGTGGAGATGTTTTGGACTTAATTTAATAATGGAAATGTTAAAGTTGGTTTTCTTTTCAAGTTAAGTCAAAGTTTTTAAAATTCAGGTGGTTTTTAATAGTAAGGGGACCCTTCCGCTCGGGGCACGAGCTAGGGTTTCGGGTCGGGGTCCCCACAGTTGGTATCAGAGCCTGGTTTAGAGTTCAAAGGTAGATGTCTAGATTAAGGGGGGAGTGTTTGATAACTGATGACGAGTGTTTGATGCATGGTGTTGGTTCAATGGCGGGAAACGAAGATGATCAGCATAGAGCACCGGAGAATGAGGGTAATGTCGGGGGAGGTGGAAATCCAAATGTGGAGATGATGAATATGTTCTGAGTCATTTTACAAAACATGGCAGCTTAAGGTCAAGCACAACAACATCAGGAGGGTCGACACGGGCATGGATTGGAGAAGTTTGTTAAGATGGCTCCACCGAGTTATAATGGGGTTCCAGATCCGTTGAAGGCAGAAAGGTGGCTTGAGGCTATGGACAAGATATTCACAGCGATGGAGAGTCCGGACGAAGAAAAGGCGAGGTGTGCTGTTTTCAAACTGGAAGGACCCGCCGAGCATTGTTGGCATATTGTGAAGGATAGTTGGGATCGTGACCACATGCCTCAGACATGCGAGAACTTTACTCGCAAGTTCAGAGATCATTTTATTCCGATGGTTACACGGGACAAGAAGGAGGTTGAATTCTTGAGGGTAGAGCATGGGACAATGACAGTGGCCTAGTATTCTGCGAAGCTCACGGAGTTAGCTAGATATTGTCCTCATTTGGTACCAGAAGAAGAGAGAAGAGTCTACCTGTTCGTGAAAGGGTTGAGATTGGAGTTCAGGAAGCAGCTTTTGATGTACGACTTCACCGACTTCCAAGCGGCAGTGAATAGAGCATACCGGATTGAAAACGATATTGAAGAGCATAAGGGTAAATCCGAAGGTGGAAGTGGAAGTAAACCGAGATTCCAAGGTCAAGTTCAAGGTTCAGGATAGATTAGAGGGCAACAAAGGTCTTCAGCCCTAGGGATAGTTAGAGGAGGAAATGTGGCGGCTCCGATAACTCATCCGACTTCAAGTCAATTTGGGATGGTATGTGGCTTTTGCAAGAAAATGGGACATTCGAAGGATAGGTGTTGGAGCAAAAAAGGCAAATGCCTTGAGTGTGGAGCAGCAGGTCATTTCAGGAAAAACTGTCCTAAGCTACAACGGGGGCAAACTTCGGGTACCGGTCACGGTGGACAAAGAGGTGGTATGAAGAGAGACAACGAGGGGAAACCAAAGGATAGAGTGCAAGGGCGAGTGTTTGCCTTGGGTCGTGGGGAGGTAGATCCCAATGCCGTCATTAGAGGTATAGTCCCTGTCTCAGGAGTTAAGGCCCGCATGCTTATAGATCCCGAGTCTTCCCATTCTTTTGTGGCATCTCATTTTGCATTTGCATTGCATAAATTGCTTGAAATTATGCCTTATGTGCTGGAGGTCTCTACTCCTATGAGAGAGTGCCTCGCATCTTCTTTGGTTTATCATGGGTGTGATGTGAATATATGTGGGCATGTCTTGCCAGTGGATTTGGTAGAGTTACAAATCTAGGATTTTGATGTCATTCTTGGTATGGATTGGTTGAGTAGTTGTCATGCTTTGGTAGATTGTCGTAGGAAGCGAGTCTCCTTTGCTATGCCTGATATGCCTACATTTGTGTTTGATGCAGATAAATCTTTGTTTGGTATTCATGTTATATCTGCTTTAAAGGCTAGAAAAATGTTGTCTAAAGGGTGTGAGGGGTAATTGTCTTATGTGTTAGATTCAAGTAAGAAATCCCCCTAGTTATCTCATGTCCCGATTGTGAATGAGTTTGGTGATGTGTTTTCCAATGAATACTCTATGCCTACGGATAGGGAAGTAGAGTTTTGCATTGATTTAGTGCCCGGTACCTCACCTATATCCAAAGCACCCTATAGAATGGCTCCGGCTGAGTTGAAAGAGTTGAAGACTCAGTTGCAAGAATTGTTAGATCGGGGTTTCATTCGTCCAAGTGTTTCACCCTGGGGAGCACCAGTTTTGTTTGTTCGGAAGAAGGATGGCACATTGAGATTGTGTATCGACTATAGATTGTTGAACCAAGCAACTATCAAGAATAAGTACCCTCTTTCGCATATTGATGACTTGTTCGATCAACTTCAAGGTTCCGTGATCTACTCCAAGCTTGACTTGCATAGCGGATACTATCAGTTGAAGATTCGACCGGATGACATCTCAAAGACAGCCTTCAGAATGAGATATGGTCATTATGAATTTGTGGTTATGCCTTTCGGGTTGACTAATGCACCAGCGGTATTCATGGATATGATGAACCAGATCTTCAAGCCCTACCTTGATAGTTTTGTGGTGGTTTTCATTGATGATATCCTTGTCTATTCCGAATCTCGGGAAGATCATGAGAAGCATTTGAGAATTATTTTATCTGTGCTTCGTGAGAAACAACTGTTTGCCAAGTTTAGTAAGTGCGAGTTTTGGCTTGAACAAACTTCTTTCTTGGGTCATGTGGTATCAAGTTTGGGGATTTCCGTGGATCCTTCTAAAATTGAGGCCGTGATTAATTGGAAGCAGCCTTCAACAGTAACTGAAATCTGTAGCTTTCTTGGGTTGGCAGGGTATTACCGAAGGTTCATTGAGGGATTTTCTAGAATTGCAACTCCATTGACAAGATTGATACGGAAGGATATACCATTTGTGTGGGATTCAAAGTGTGAAGCAAGCTTTGCCGAGTTGAAGAAGAGGCTGACATCAGCTCCAGTTCTTACCCTTCCAGATGGTTGTGAGAACTTTGTGATTTTCAGTGACACCTCGAAAGAAGGATTGGGATGTGTTCTTATAGCAAAATGGGAAAGTGATTGCGTATGCCTCGAGAAAGTTATCACCGGCGGAACAGAATTACCCTACCCATGACATGGAATTGGCTGCGATCGTATTTGCGTTACATATATGGAAGCACTATTTATATGAGGTGAGATTCGAGATTTTCACCGATCACAAGAGTTTGAAATATCTGTTTACCCAGAAAGAGTTGAACAACCAGCAATGAAGATGGTTGGAGCTATTGAAGGATTATGAATGTGTTATTTCGTATCATCCGGGAAAGGCAAACGTGGTGGTAGATGCGATTAGCCGGAAGGCTCATTTATCAACTTTGAGGTCCCGAGAGTCAAGAAGTGAGATGATATTTGCGAATGTTTGAGCAATCCCTACTTTGTATTTAGATCTTTTGGAAGCTCAACAAAGTGATCCGGAATTGAATAAAATTTTGGGGCAGGTGCAAGATGGGAAGATCGGGGAATTTTCATTGAATAGAGATGAAATTTTAACTTTTCAAGGCAGAATTTGCGTTCCTTCTTCACCGGAGATCAAATGGCGAGTTTTAGAGGATGACCACAAATCAAAGTTTGCTATTCATCCGGGAAGTACGAAGATGTACCAAGATTTGAAGCGAGGTTATTGGTGGAATGGAATGAAAAGAGAGATTGTGGATTTTGTAGCAAGATGTATGACTTGTCAACAAATCAAAGCCGAGCATCAGAGACCGGCGGGGCTACTTCAACCGTTAGATATTCCGGAGTGAAAGTGGGAAGGAATCTCGATGGATTTTGTGACCGGATTGCCTCCGACCGCGAAGAAGATGGATGCCATTTAGGTGATAGTTGACAGATTGACAAAGTCGGCTCATTTTCTACCAGTGTCAACAATGTATTTGATGGAGAGGTTAGCTCAACTTTATATGCGAGATATTGTTAGACTTCACGGAGTCCCGATTAGCATTGTATCCGATAGAGATCCGAGATTCACCTCTAGATTTTGGAAGGCGTTGCATGAAGCTTTGGGATCTAAGTTGAGTTTTAGCACGGCGTTTCATCCTCAAACCGATGGGCAGACCGAGCGAACCATTCAAATTCTTGAGGATATGTTACGGGCTTGTGTGATGGATTTTCATTTGTCTTGGGAAGATCACTTACTGTTGGTTGAGTTTGCTTATAACAACATCTATCAGTCTAGTATCGAGATGGCTCCGTATGAGGCATTGTATGGAAGAAAATGTAGATCTCCAATGTGTTGGGACAAGGTTGGTGAAGCTAGGCTTTGGGGTCCGAATTTGGTTAGAGATTCAATGGAGAAGATCAAAGTGATTCGGGATAGATTGAAGATGGCTCAGAGTAGACAGAAAAGCTACGCCGACAATAGAAGACGAGACTTATCATTTCAGGTTGGTGACTTCGTGTTTTTGAAGATCTCTCCGAGGACTGGGATTAAAAGGTTTGGTAATAAGGGTAAATTAGCTCCAAGATTTGTTGGTCCGTTTGAGATTTTAGAAAAGATTGGTGGGTTGGCTTATCGGTTGGCGTTGCCTCCATCCCTATCATCTCTTCATGACGTGTTTCATGTTTCAATGTTGAGAAAATATTGCTATGACCCTTCTCACATCTTGACTTCTCCTCTCAAAGATATTCAAGCGGATATAACATATGTAGAAGAGCCCTTGAGAGTCTTGGAGTTTCAAGTTAGAGAATTGCGAACTAAGAATATTTCGGTAGTGAAGATCCTTTGGAAGAATCATACGGTTGAAGAAGCAACTTGGGAGTTAGAGTCGGAAATGCGGGAAAAATATCCTTGGTTGTTTGAGCGTGCAAGTAAGTACATTCAAAATTCGGGGCGAATTTTCTTTAAGAGGGAGTGAGTGTCACGACCCTAATCCTAGACACCATTTTAGCATATGTTGAGCACATGGGGTTGGGGTTGTAGTATCTCATTTATGCATTTTATGCTACTTATTGGTTTTATGTGCTTATTTTGATATTTGACAACTTATATGATTTTAGGATGCTAATGAATTAAATTTAACTATA
Organism: Adenophora triphylla var. japonica; assembly: GCA_022495995.1. NCBI lineage: Eukaryota > Viridiplantae > Streptophyta > Magnoliopsida > Asterales > Campanulaceae > Adenophora > Adenophora triphylla. The sequence goes on along the minus strand of JAFEMH010004536.1, from coordinate 83,512 downwards.
TAATGTCTAAATGAAACAAATATGAGATGTTGTAGTGAAATTATAATAATTGAAATTTTAATTAAAAAGTTTATAAGTTGTTGAGGTGCTTTAATGTAATAATGGAAAGTTAAGGGTGTTAATTTTATTAGTGTAAACCTTGGAGGAGCTTTAGTGGGAAATTTAGAATGTTTATCCTTTGAATTTAACATGGGAAGCTTTATTTCAATTCCATCAGCTCAAAACCTTCTTCACCAATTCCATGGAAACCAAACCCTAACTCTTCCTTCCCAAATTCATAGTAAATTCATTTCCTTTCCGTTTTTTGATCTGTCTTCATATTCGTTCATGAAGCCGAGGGGATCGCGTCTAGCCGAAGAAAGATTTTCTTATTTTCGGATTTATTTGGTAAGTTATTATGATTTCTTTCAAATAATTGTTCATTGAATGTTTAAGCTTGATTTTGTTGTTTTATAAATGTTGTTTGGTATTTTGGAGTAATATGTTGAAGTTGGAATTTTAGTATAATGACCTAGGATATGGTGTTGTGGTTAATGGAAGTTGATGGGAGTAAATGGTTGGTTTAAGTGGGAATGGTGTAATTGTCTAGGTGTATGGCCATTGTGAACCCTTCTATGTGATTAGAAATGGATTTGGTATATAATGCTTAGAGTTGGAATGAAATGGGGATGAATTGAAATGGTTTGGAATGTGTTTGGCTGAAGTGAGGTTGAGTACTGATGTTGCAGCTTAAGGGTTATGAACAAGGTTGGTTGTTGTTGCTGAATTCTGTGGTTGCTGCTCTGTTTCTGAGTTTCTAGGGAAGGGCAAGAGTCGTGCCTGTTGTGAATATAGCCCTCCACACCCAAGCAAACCTACAAGAATAATTAGTGCACACAAACCAAGCACAAGAAATCAACGAAACAGAAAAGAACACAAGAAATTGTTAACCCAGTTCACCAAATTGATTGGCTACGTCTGGGGGCACTACCAAGCCAGGATCTTGCACTATGTATGTAAAATATGTTGTTACAATGAATAAAGGGGCGGAACATTGCTTTTATATGTGCCCCGGAATAAAAAACCAAACCCTAGCTTAAGCCCAAGAAAGAAAAAGCCCGGCAGACAAGTCCCATGGTCAGGCCTTGAGGCGCCCGCCTCAAGGTAACACATGCGGCCGCCTGAATTGTTCCAAACCCTTGCCCACCCCTCGGCCTTTGAGGCGCCCGCACCCTAGGAACCAGGCGCCCGCCCCAAACAAGCATGAACTACGTCAAACCACCTGCACGCGAGGCGCCCGCCCCATCCAGGTGATGCGCCCGCCTCATACTCCTCCGAGGAATCCTCCCTTGGTTGGTCTTCTATTCCAACAATCTCCCACCTAGAGATCAACCACATATACAAGCCCCGTATCCGTTCTTCAACTCATCCTTGGTGTCCTCCTAGTGCTCACCTCGATCATGGTAGTGCCATTCTCCTCCCTCATTCTTCAAGCCCAATTGAAGCTTTGCACAGCTTCAACTTTTCAAGGTTCACAACCTTCGTCAACATGTCAGCTGGATTCTCCGATCCCAATATCTTCTCAAGCCACAAAGTCTTCTCCTCCAAGAGATGCCGGATATAGTGAAACCTTAATTCAATATGCTTCGTCCTTGAATGAAACGCCGGATTCTTTGCCAAGTGAATTGCACTCATCCTTTGTAGAGAATATTACCACTTCGCGTCTTCCCAAGTTCACCCAAGTTACGCGGCCAAACCATCTCTTTACTTGCTTTCGTCAACGCCACATATTACGCCTGCGGTCGGCGAGCCACGATCTTTTGTAACTTAGAAGCCCAAGAAATAGCTGTACCACCCAATGTAAACACATAGCCCGTGGTACTCCTTCTTTTATCAAGATCACTTGATGCCAAGTCCGCATCAACATAACCCGCTAACACCACTTCCTTGCTTGAAAAACATAGAGACTTACCAGCAGTACCCTTCAAGTATCGTAGGATCCACTTAACCGCTTCCCAATGTTGCTTTCCTGGATTGCCCATGAACCGGCTGACTACTCCCACCGCATGTGCAATGTCCGGCCTTGTACACACCATTGCATACATGAGACTCCCCACAGCTGAAGCATATGGAGTCCTCTCCATCTTGTCACGCTCTTCCTTGTTCTTAGGCGAGTCCCTCTCGGATAGCTTGAAGTGCAAACCCAATGGCGTCCCTGTTGGCTTCGCCTCTTCCATACAAAACCTTGCTAAGACCTTCTCAACATATTCTGATTGTGAAAGAACCAACTTGCCCGACTCCCTATTCCGATCAATCCGCATGCCCAAGATTTTCCTTGCCTCTCCCAAATCCTTCATCTCGAACCGTTCGACAAGCGAGTCTTCAACCTTTGTTTACCTCTCTCTTGCTAGAGCCCGCTATTAACATGTCGTCCACATATAACAGCAAGATAATATACCCATTGTCCGTGTTCTTGAAGTAGCAACAATGATCCGCCTCACATCTGATAAAATCAATGTCGTGCATGAATCCGTCAAACTTCCTGTACCACTGCCTAGGAGCTTGTTTAAGGCCATACAAGCTCTTAGTCAATCTGCAAACTAGCTCCTCATTACCCTTAGACAAGTAACCCTCTGGTTGTGCCATGTAGATCTCCTCCTCCAAATCCCCATGAAGAAAGGCGGTCTTCACATCCATGCATTCTAGCGACAAGTCATCCGCCACTACTATCCCGAACCATTCGATAGTGGTCATCTTCACAACCGGAGTGAACACTTCGGTGTAGTCAATACCATACTTCTGCTTTGAAACCCTTTAACAACAGGTCTTGCCTTGTAACGCTTGCTACCGTCTGCTTCCTCCTTGATCCTGTAAACCCATTTGTTATGCGGTGCCTTCTTCCCCTTAGGTAGTTCGAGTCAACTCCCAAGTTTTGTTTGCCTTCAATGAGACCATCTCATCATCCATCGCAGCTTTCCACTTGTTACAAAGCACACTCTGAACCGCCTCCGCATAACATTCCGGTTCCCCATTATCTGTCAACAACAAATAATAATTCGAAGGAGTATACTGTCGGGTGATCCACGCAATCTGCTGGATCTACGCGTGAATATCCGGTTACGGAGTATGTGGTTCATCTTCAATGACCTCCACGACCATGGTCAACATGATCTGCTCCCCGAGTGCGGAATATCAACCTCTACAATCTCCGGTTCCGAACTAGTGTCATCAGATGCCCCCTTTCTATCCTTGTACAAAACTTTGTTCATTGAATACCACATCTCGACTACGAATAACCTTATGGTTTTTATCATCCCAAAATTTATACCCGAAGTCATCATACCCAATAAACGTACACTTAACAGACTTAGCATCTAATTTAGTTCTTTCAGCAGAGTCAATATGAACATAAGAAACGCAGCCACATACGCAAAGAAAGGACAAATTTACCTGCTTGCCACTCCAAGCTTCCTCTGGAATTCCGTTCCCCAATGGAACCGATGGTCCCCGATTGATCAAGAAAGCTGCCGTGTCAGCCGCATATGCCCGAACGTCTTCGGAAGTCCACACTTCAATCTCATACTTCTAGCCCGCTCGTTCAAAGTCTGTTCATCCTCTCTGCTACCCCGTTGAGTTGTGGAGTCTTCTTTGGAGTCTTCTCCATACGAATACCATTCGCGGCACAATATTCCCTAAACTCAGGTAAGCTCATACTCCCCACCATTGTCGATCTTAAGCACTTAAGCTTAAGTCCCGTTTGATTCTCCACCAAAGCCCTCCACTTCTTGAACACCTCGAAAGCCTCATCTTTCCCCTTCAAGAAATAGACCCGGACCTTCCTTGTAGAATCATCAATGAAAGTCATGTAATATGACGCACCACCCGAAGATGTATGGAGATGGCCCCCACAAGTCCGTGTGAACCAATTCCAACTTTGCTTCCCTCAATCCCCTACTGTCCTTGAGAAATTACTTCTCCCTTGTTTGCCAAACATACAATCTTCGCGAGATCCCCACGTTGGCTGTCTTCAAACCCGGTAGTAGACCCTTGGAACAAAGTACCTTCATCCTGTCTCACTCATGTGTGACCCAATCGACAGTGCCACAAATCGGTATCACCCTTGGTCGCCGCCACCGCAATACTATCCTTGGTGTTGTTCGCAAATACAAAGTACCCTCCTTATTACCCCGAGCGATCTCACAATCCTCCTTGGTAATAACCCGGTTCTGCAGCCGAAAGTCACCTTGTAACCCTCATCATCCAAGCGCCCAACCGAAAGTAAGTTCTTCTTCAAACCGGAATGTGTCGAACCCCGTTCAGATGTAGAACCTTCCCGTCCGATGCTCCTATTCTGACATCCCCCTTCCCCTTGATTTCCAAAGGCTCGCCATCAGCTAGATAGACCTTCCCGAAATCACCGGAAGTGTAATTATCCATCTCTTCCTTATGCCCGCAAGAGTGGAATGATGCCCCCGAATCCAGCACCCATGATTCTAGTGCACTACTAACACTCAGAACCAGTACATCGTCACCTTCAACTGCCACATTCGCCTGATTGCCCCTACGATTTGGACAATCCCTCTTAAAGTGTCCCAACTCCTTACAATAATAGCACTGAACAGATCCCTTCGCAACCTTCGGTTTGTCCTTGGTCTCATCAGCTCTGCCCTTACCACTCACTCCGTTCTCCCTAGATTCGGTTCTCCCTTGTTTGCTAGTACCCGGCTTTCCCCTACTAGTAGTAGCTAAAGCCGCTCCCGAAGTACTTGATGTCCCCAACTTCTTCATGCGATTTTCCTCACCTAAAAGAAAGTCTTTAACATCATCATATTTCAATTTTTCTTACCTGCTGAAGCGTTGATTGCAGTCACCGTTCCGCTCCAACTTGCCGGTAAAGAAGCTAGCAACAAGCATGCATGAACCTCGTCATCGAACTTGATCTCCACCGCTGTCAATGAATCTATGACATCCATAAATTCATCGATGTGCTTAGCCAAGGATCCTCCCTCTTGCATCTTGAGACTACCCATCTTGCGTATCAAATCAACCTTATTTGCAGCAGACGGAGTTTCAAATCTCTCAGTAAGATAATCCAATAGCTCCTTGGTGGTTGTAGCCTTCTTGGTAGTCTTCGCGATCCACTTTGATAAAGTAGATCTCACCACCCCTAAAGCCTTCCGATCCATGAGTTCCCATTCTTCACGATCTTCGTCTTAGGTTTGACTCCCTTCGAGGCTTGTAGAGATCTTTGTTGTACAAGAGATCTTCGATCTGCATCCTCCAATATCCGAAATCAGACCCATCGAATTTCTCCACCGCTTGTTTGTCCTTGCCCATTCTTGATTGCTTGAAACAACTCCCTTGATCCTAAACCAAGAGCTCTGATACCAGTTGTTGTGAATATAGCCCTCCACACCCAAGCAAACCTACAAGAATAATTAGTGCACACAAACCAAGCACAAGAAATCAACGAAACAGAAAAGAACACAAGAAATTGTTAACCCAGTTCACCAAATTGATTGGCTACGTCTGGGGGCACTACCAAGCCAGGATCTTGCACTATGTATGTAAAATATGTTGTTACAATGAATAAAGGGGCGGAACATTGCTTTTATATGTGCCCCGGAATAAAAAACCAAACCCTAGCTTAAGCCCAAGAAAGAAAAAGCCCGGCAGACAAGTCCCATGGTCAGGCCTTGAGGCGCCCGCCTCAAGGTAACACATGCGGCCGCCTGAATTGTTCCAAACCCTTGCCCACCCCTCGGCCTTTGAGGCGCCCGCACCCTAGGAACCAGGCGCCCGCCCCAAACAAGCATGAACTACGTCAAACCACCTGCACGCGAGGCGCCCGCCCCATCCAGGTGATGCGCCCGCCTCATACTCCTCCGAGGAATCCTCCCTTGGTTGGTCTTCTATTCCAACAGTGCCCTGTGGCACGAGTCATCCCTTTAGGATGGAAGAGTCGTGCCCTAGGGGATGACTGTATCAGAGGGGTGTTTAAGTGGCACGAGTCGTGCCATGGGGCACGAGTCGTGCCCTGCCCTGTTGACTCTGAACCATTTTTAACGCCTTAGAAACCTAATCTACCTAGTATATAATTGAACCCTCTTTGACTATAATTAAAGTACAATCCAATGGTGTCTTAACATATAAAAATGGATAAGAGGAAGGGGTTTAAATATTGTTCGGAATATGGTTGGAAGGCTTGATGTGAAACTTAACCAAAGTAACCTTTATAGAGGTTACTTATTGTTGTATATTGAACATGTAGGGCTTGTTGGTTATACATTGTGCCCTTACTTGATTACATATTCATGGTTTGTGGTTCAAATAGTGTATGAAATATATGTTGCACTATTGTATTGATTTAAACATGAGTATGAATACCATGTTGTTATTTTGTTATCCCTTTGGTGGATTTCTTTTCAAGTAACTATTATGTGCTTGAATGTGTTTCAATCAGCTGATGTGTAGGGGTATAATGGAATACGATCAATTATGGAAATTGTTCTATAAGGTGATCGGATTACATTATACCTGTGACTGTCTCCTTCTGTGGCCACAGATTGGGGTTATAGCTTCTGTATTGAGCCAAAAGCCTTACAGATTGCTAGTATCTTATATGGTTCTATGAAAAATGAGTCTTATAAGATGTGTATACGCCTAAGCAGTTCACAAATGAGTGGAGTTTTACTCCCGACGTTGTACGACTTATTGTTCAGACGGGAAAGGTAAACAAAGGTAACGTAATGTGTTTACCGCTTTTCCAATGTGTTATGAGCAACCTTGTTATGTGTTGCATTTTACTTGGCATATTTTTGCATTCATAATAGCTTATTGAGATTTATTCTCACCCTTCTCCCTTTAATGTTTTAGATCGTACTTAGACAGGTGGACCAGCCCAGTGAGGACGGAAAGGAGTTTGGAAGTTGTCTTTTTGGGTTGTCAGGGTATGTGTATGATGGTGGTTGGAAGTTGTATTTTGGTGTAGCTCCTTTGGGGAGTTTGTATATAGAACAACTTTGTTTCAACTTTACATTTGTGGTATTTTGTAACTAAAACATGTTATCTATTTTCAAACTTTGTTTATAACTTTCCTCCAAGTGGAGATTTTTTGGAGTTAATTTTATAATGGAAATGTTAAAATTGGTTTTCTTTTCAAGTTAAGTCAATGTTTTGTAAAATTCAGGTGGTTTTTAATAGTAAGGGGACCCTTCCGCTCGGGGCATGAGCTAGGGTTCCGGGTCGGGGTCCCCACATAGCATCTATCGTTCCCGGCAATGGAACCAAACTGATGATGCAGAAAACGGTCCAGATCAGCCTCAGTCCAGCAATTAGGTTGATCTCCAGCTAATAGACCTGAAACCACGAACACATGACTAGCCGGATTGGTCTCCGGCTAAGACCCTCGGGCGTGATGATGAGATAACGTGTATTAGGCTTATAAACTCAATTGCACAAAATAATTACTCAAATAGCAAATAAGACATTACCCGTTCACGTTGGATGTTGTAGGGTATTTATAGTGTTGACGTAGGATCATGTTGAGTCCCTATGATCACAGAGATAATGTAGGATAACTGACTCTGAGAAAGTAGGAGACGGTTACAAATAACGACGTGGATTGGCGCACGCGTTGGTAGGTCGAGGTCGACTGAATAGTCAAGGACGACCTAACGTTGTGACTTGGCTTGATATGAATTTCACAAGTATATGATCGTTTGTCGGTCGAAGCTAGGTCAGGACCACGGATGGTCGGACAATGAGCTAGGTCGACTGATCGATGTTGGGCCGTTGGCAAGGTAGAAATTGGGCCGACCCATTCAGTAATAGAGTAAACTGGTGACCGAAACGTTGGGCTTCATTTGTTGGGCCCTGGTCCGTCATATTTATTCCGTTCAACAACTATACTTCTCTATCCCACTAAAAATTATATGTTTATTTTCGACACGGAAATTAAGTGTAAGTGAGGTAAGTGTTTTGAGTATGAAAATTGAGGTAAAAGAGAGAAAATGAGGTAAAAATAGTAAATGAATAGTTATGATTATGCAAGTGAGTTCAATTAAATAAAAAAGTATTAAAACATTTTCATTTTAGAAAAGTGTAATTTAATGAGATGCCCAAAGAGGTAAAGAGTGTTATTTTTAATAGGACGGAGGAATTATATGTTGAAGTAAAATGATATATATTTATGATTTTCTTTTAGTATGTGTGATTTGTAGATGTTAAACAACTATATATATTGAACATTTTGGTACATTTAATTGTTATACATGTGTTGAATCGTATGAGAATGAAAGACCAATGAATGTATCGTTGTCATTATTAAAGTAGGTAATTAATTAACTATTTCTATGTCTAAAGCTGTTGTATCATATGAAAAAAAACAGCCAAAAAAAAAATAAATTTCGGAGCCCTGCCCCCGAATCCAATTCTTTCTTCCAAATTTTCTTGGGGCCACTTCCTCTATGTCCCTACTGGCGAGATTTAAATCTAATGTAGTACACACCAAATTCAAAATACTAAATTCACCCCTCGCTGCAAAAGACTGAACTACCTATCTATCTAAAATCCTAGTCAGCTCTTATAATTAACATATAAAGCCAGTTCGCATCTTATAATTAAATTATAAGAGTCACTTTTTTCACAAAAATAAAAAATAAAATAAAATTTTAATTTTTTATTTATGTTGACTCTTATATTTGGTCAACAACAAATTAGCTCTTAAAAGTGACTTATACGACCACTTCGTCTCTTATAAGTGACTTATAATACTAATTTGTCTTTTATATTGACTTATAATACAATTTTTTTCAACAAAAAAATAAAATAAAATTTTCAATAATAACAACAAATTAATCTCATAATGTACACATTACTGTAAGTATCCCAATCCGGACCGCTCTCCATCCGAGCATACGGGAAACACCGAGGACTCACACATTCGTGATCCCAAAGACCCGTAACATCCAAAAGGTCCAGGCCGACCAAACCAAACCAAGGAAGGACCTTTCAGGGATAAAAGGGAATTCAAGGACTTTGCAGGAAATAATAAAAAAGGGCAAAAATACATCACCTTGCATACATGTCCGTACGGACACTTATGCCAACACGCCAAAATCATTGCAAAATCTCACAAAGTCCACAATATTCCCTGAAATCCAGAAAAACCAAAAAGTTGTAACTGCATACATGTCCGTACGGACCACTTTGCAATTTTTTGAGGCCTATAAATAGAAGGCTCCCCCTCCCATTTCATTCACACCTCAACCTTCTACTATCTCCCCCCAGCCTTCAGGCAACTTTCTAAGCCGTCCCGGCCTCTTCCAGTCCTTCCCGAGGCCTCCCGAGCCTTCTCAAGGTGCTCCAAAGCCCTCCCGAGGTGCTCCGAAGTCCTCCCGAAGCAATCCTGGTCCATCCTGAGCCATATCGAAGCGCTCCGAGCCCTCCCGAGGCAATCCTGGTCAACCCTGGTCCATCCCGAAGCCATTATGAGGCGCTCCGAGCCCTCCCGAGGCAATCCCGGTCAATCCCGGTCAGTCCCGAAGCCATCCCGAAGCAATCCCGGTCCGTCCCAATCAACCTCCCAACATTCTGAAACCCTAGTCATCCCAAATCAAACAAATTCCCCCCGAAAGATAGACACAAACCAATATTGGTACGGTCTCCTTCCGAATCTCATTTAATTGCTTTAAGTATATAAATATTTCTGTTTAAATACATCATTTGCAATGTAGACATTATTTTCAAATGCATTTTTTAAAAGCGCGCACACACACACAACATTTAAAGAAAGAAGGGTATCGAAAGACTCGTGTATACGAGGAGACTCGGGTGAGCTCAAATATCTCTTCTCGATGCGTAACCTGACCTCTGAACTCAAAATTCTCATCACACAACAAAATAAACAAAAACATGCCTTTTCTCAATGTTTTGGGCATAATCAAAATTGCGTGGTGACTCTACAAAAACAGCAATCCTCCCAACGCGAGATGCCATCCACGCGCCGGATCGGGTAATTTCAGTTGGCGACTCTGCCGGGGAAATTTTGTTTTAATAAAACTTAAAAAAAAATTAAAACAATGATGAGGTTCAAACTTTCATCTTTACCCTTTCTTTAACTGTTGTGTGTGAGCATGTGCTTTACTTTTCTTGCTTATTCAAAAATACAAAAAAAAAGCATCATAATACATATGTGTACATACTTTTAAAATACATTCTGCAAAAAAAAAAATTCTGTTTTACTCAGAAAAAGAATTTTAGTGACCGCACACTACGCGCACTCTTATCCTGTACACTGCACACTACAACCCCAAACCCGGGATGGTCTCAGATGCATTTCAATTGGTGTTCCTATGACTTTTGAGCACGCACGGGATCATTCCAAACTTCCCATCCTAGATAGTGTTAACCATGCACTTTTGCGTCACACTCTGTCCAGACTCGATTGGTTTTTTACCCGGTCCGTGTCATAAAGCCTGGATGATACATATCCCATGTCGGCCATTATCTGAGTCAAAGCCTAGAAATCAAGATCTCTTTCGCAAGCAAGACGATGAAAGGTCATGCTAAAATTTTGACCCGATCTTGATTTCCAAAGCTACACCCTGACAATACTTTGTACCTAATATATGTCCATGTCCACATGACACCATGTCATCAGGCCTTTAATGTGTCATCCATGACAATATGACCTAGCCAAAACCTAAAGTCATAGATCCTTTGTGCAAGCAAGGTAAAGAGAGGTCATACCGACTTCTTGACCCGATCTTGACTTAGGTACTGGCTCTGTTCACTATTCACGTGGCAAACACATTAAAACGAACATGACAGGCTCGGTCCTTAGGTTCGTTTTTCTCTTGGCCAGTGGAAACCACTTGCCCTATAGGACCCTCGCCCGGGGCTATCCACCCTGGGAGGCCGAAATACAGATGCAAATCGAGGGGCTTATAGTCGTAGTAATGGTTTCCACTGACCCAGAATCTAGAATAGTTGCGAAAAAGAAGAGCAATCTTTTCCAACCCATTTAGGATTCTGAGATAACATGTTTTAAGTAAATTAAAACAACAAAAATAAAAAAAGGGAAAACTGCATATCGCATGAGCTTTCCCCCTTCATCCAAAAAGCCTTCCCAAGTCTAAACCTTGCATTTCACCCCCTCCAGCGAACCGAGAGTGGTTGAGAGTTCCCGGGAGCCGTCTTTTCAGCGTGAAAGTCGTAAGGTCCGATAGCCTTTCTGATTCAGCCGTCAGAGCAGTCCATCACTCTCCCACGGCAGGGTCGACAGATAACAGTGAAGCAAACAGAAATCCACCTCTGGGAAATCTCCAGACAATGGAGGAGGTGCTGCAAGCCTTTGAAACTCTTAAGAAGCGCCAAGAAGAGCAGCAAGCCTGGATCATAGACACCATGCGCTGTCACGGAGCTGTCGCAGTTCCCCAATCCGATGAGACCTTCGTTCTCATAGAAGACAAAGAAATGCTTGTGCCCCCAGCTGCCCAAAGCAATCATCAGGTCCCTCCTCCATAAAGCTACGAAAACCCGGCAATGCAGAGTAGCTCCCGCTCAAAACTCCATTCTAGCCTCAGTTAAGCAGTTTCGATCTGCCCACCCCAGCATAATCAGTTTCTCGGCTCTGCTCCACAAACTCAATATCACCAGCACACATATGGGCCCGTTCCCCCAGACCCCAATGTCTCTCGGTATCCCCCAGGATTCAATCTGTTGTCTCTATAAGAGCCCCGCAGCCACAACCTGAAATCCCAATGCCTGCCAGGGACAGACGTACCGAGCGGATACCCTGACATATCAAATTTGCCACCCGCCAGACTGCCTCTTGGGGCTAATGAGACATCCCCTCAGCTCCCAAACACAACATAGCATGGTCCGGGTAGTCACGCCCTTAGCTCCAATTTCAACAATCAAGGATACGGGTTGGTATACACTCAACTACCTCCCCAAGATTCCCGAGTGGCAATCCCGTCAACCAATCCACCTCCGTCTTTGGTTTCTATCCCAGAAAACGGCGGCCTGCCTCTGCCTACTGACCCTCATATGGATTGGTTGGTCGAATAAATGAAGGATATGCAAGGAAAATTGGTCAACTCTCGAAAGGACTTGCTTATGCCCACAGATCCGAGCAAGGTGGTTCCTCTCCCCTCGAAGTTCAGAATGTCGAAATGGAGAAGTTCGATGGGACATATTGCCCAAAGACTCATATTGATACCTACGTCTTAGGTATGAGAGCCAAAGGGGCCACCCCATAACAAATGGCGGATCACTTTTAACACTCCCTTAAATCCACGACACTAAAGTGGTTCCTCAATGTAAAAGCGGAAAATTGCTCCACCTGGGATCAAATCAGTGAGATCTTCCTGGAGAAGTACCGCGCCGACCTTGAGTGGGAAACAAATAGCCATGATCTGCAAGCCACCGAACAGAAGGATGAGGAGCCTGTGGGAAAATTATACAAAAGATGGAATTAGAAACTAAGCGAGATAATGGATCCGCTTTCCAAAGAAGAGCAAATGGACATCTTCAATTCTTGCCTCAAACCATCCCTGAAGGCCCTGATCAGCCACCACTTCTATCCTGATCTTCGTGCCATGGTCAACGCCGGGACCAAGTTCGAAAAGACGTTGAGCCTACAAAAGACAGCAGTCACCCCTGCTTCTTCCTACCGCTACCGGGCAGCCCAGTCAAATCCAGCACCTATCCTAAAGCAAAGGAAAAGAAGCCGTCGGAGCAGTCCACTACATCTAAAACGGAGTTCAGGTAAGCCGCGATCAAGCGCCCCCAAGGAACAACAATCCTCCTTGTCAGCAGCAGTTCCAGCGTTTTGATAACCTCGAGATGCCCCTGAGCCAAGTATTCGAAGCATTGGTAAAATGGAACATTCTCAAGCCCCTTAAAAATTTCCAACCAAAGACTCTCAATCCTAGCCTGGACATGAGCAAACGTTGTGCCTTCTACAACTACCCCAGCCATACCACCGATAATTGCTTCGTGCTGATACAAGTGGTCCAAGGGCTAATTGAAGAAGGAAAGTTGGAATGCCCGCCCCAACACAGTCGGAAATCCGTTCCCTCGGAAAGACAGAGTCAATATGATAACATTCAACGAAAAATCCCATGCGAGTAGGCCCTCTGCGATCTCCGGGACTGTCAACATGCTATCCCGCAACGACTAGGAATGTGAAACCAGAACCAAACACTCCCGTAATAGGGAATTCAGAAGGGAGGATCCGAGAATGACCGTCTCTCTACGATCCCTGCCACGATCGAGACACACCAATGGTTGGATCGAGTACTCCCCGAAGGCAAGGAAAAATGAAACAAATGGCGACACCGAAAGCAGTCTAACCTTCACAGATGCAGATTTGCCGGAATGCAAAAACAGACACAACGAGGCCCTCCACATCCTCGTAAAAATAGAAAGGATCTACCTACCAGAGGTTCTAGTCGACAATGGTTCATCGGTCAATGTCCTCGCCGCACGTACAATGAGAGAGCTAAGGGTCGACCGCTCCCGAATGAGACCTTCTGCCCGAGTAATCCGAGCCTACGACTCCACCCCCGCACTGTTTTGGGGGTGATCACTCTGGACATCCAGTTCAACGAGCAAGAAGAGTCGGTGGAATTCCAAATTGTGGAAATCGAGTCCAATTTCTCTGCCTTGCTGGGAGGACCTTGGCTGCACCAAATGAAAGTAGTAGCCTTGACCCTACACCAGAGCGTAAAATTCATCAACGTCAACGGGAACCTTGAGGTGATAAATGGGGGCAGCATAATGGAGAGCGCTTGGTTAGCAAGCTAAGATCCAGAAGAAGGTCCCGACATGACTGAGTACCCTTAGCAGACGCTGCCCCGATCACAATCCAATTCGAAAGCGATCCCTACATTCACGCGTTAAGCCGTGACGAGCTAGCGATCGAAGAATTCCTGAGTCAATATGACGAGTCGGATCAATGTGACTGCGAAGAATTCTTAAAAGAGAACTAAGAGGCAGATGCCCAGTTGGAACTCGACCAAGGAATGGACCCATACTCGTTGGAAATCCCCTTAAAGCAAGCTGGCCTGCCACCAATCCCTTGGAATTTGTCAACCCCCATATCAACACACCCGGGTCCCATGAAGATGGCTACGAGAGCATAGTCCAATTCAACGTCCTGGTGCTCGACTTGGAAGAGAGATGGAGCAACATGCTTCGGAGCCTAGTCAAAGAAGGAAAAATAGAACCCCCACGATTCAGATATCGTAAATTTCATCCAAGCGAAGACCTTAGCCGTGGGAGCAGAGTCTCTGAAGATAATCAACGTCAGCAAGAGAAAACTCCAAAGAAGCGATTGCCTCGCCCTCCTAGAGGAAGCTCTCCATGAGCTCCATCAGCAGAAACCCTCGGGATCTGGTAGTAACACCAATGGAGGGACACCTTCAAATGAGCAGCCTCATACCACTTCAGTTTTGTTCGAAGTCGAATCAAAGGAAAGCCTACCCCCTGGGATGGTATCAATTAGAGAATGGCTACTAGAACCATTACCACCTTCTCCAAACCTACAGCCAGACGAAGCTTGGTCTAACCCCTTATCTCCTAGAGTCTAGCTTCGAGTCATGTTGTATTTGAATTCGAGTCTCTCGAGTCATCTGACGGCCTTACGTCAGAAGATTATGAGTTCATAGGCAACAATGTATTCCCCTACGCTTTAAATAAAAGATTCGACCTTTCTGAGTACCCCCTCATTGCATCTTTAACAAATGATAAATTAACTAAATAAAAACAGTTAATAACGATTCAATTGATAAAGACGTAGACACATTAAACAAACAATATATTAAAGAAATCTTTAAGCATGTTGTCAAACGAGAGGAAAACTGGGCCCAAGCTGCCGAGGAGGTTTTAACCAAAGTGAATTTGGGGACTGCTGAAAAGCCTAAGAGACGCAAATCGGAAGTTTCTTCACCGGCACCGAGCAAGAAGTATTGACTGAATGCTCAAAGAATTCGTCGACGTGTTCGCTTGGTCCTACCAAGACATGCCCTACCTAGATCCAGCCATAGTGGAACATCGGATTCCCCTGAATCCCGAGGCTAAGCCCATCAAGCAGATGCTACGCCGAATCAAGCCAGAATGCTCCTTACAATTCAAGGAAGAGATCGAGAAGATGCTTTGCGTCGGCTTCATAAGGGTAATCGAATACCTGACTTAGCTTTCCAACATAGTCACGGTCACTAAGGCCAATAGGAAAGTACGCTGTTGTGTGGACTTCCGAGATTTCAATAAAGCAAGTCCCAAAGACGACTTTCCACTGCCAAAAATTGTGCATTAATTTGAATGAGAAATTGATTTTTTCTATTTAAATTGTAACTCAAGGTGTGACATTTGGGTTTGTTGATAATTAACCAAAAATTGAATTCCTTTTTAAGTAATTATGGGGCTTTTATTTTTGGGTTGCTACAATAACAAATACTCCCTCCGTCCCACTTCAATTGAGCCATGACATCTTTGCACGCTTTTTAAGAATTTTTTTTAAAAATAAGTAAAGAATTGAAAGTGGGTAGAAGATTAGAGGAGAGAGAATGTAAAAGTTAAAAATATTTAATAGGAGAGAGAATGAGTGGGAGGAATAGTAAGTTAATGATTGTTTTTTTTTTTTTGTAAATATGTTAAAATTATAAGGGTATAATGAATGGTTTTTTTTTTGTAAATATATAAACATTATGAGGGTATAAATGTCCGAAACAATGTTCACTTCTTTCCATTTATGGAATGACTCATTTGAAGTGGGACGTCCCAAAAAGGAAAGTGGCTCAATTGAAGTGGGACGGAGGGAGTATGAGTTAATTCTCATTTTACTCTTTTATTTATAAATTGATTTCTCTAATTAAGTTAGAGAATATTTAACAACACAAATCTTAATGTTGAGGTTAATTTTAATTCCAATTAATTCTAAGTTCCATACATATTATTTATATATTTGTTTTGTCTCTTTTCCTTAGTTAGTAAAAAGAAGTTAGAAAAAAGAGAATAATAGATATAATAAGTGAATAGGAGATTTTCAAGTTGTATTTTATATAAAGATAAAATTTCTTTTGTTTGTATTTTTAAAAATTCTAGAGTCTAGCAATTTTTCTTTTGATCTCCTTGTTTGAAATTCTAGTTGGTGATATTGTTCAATCATACGTTCAATTCGCCGGGAGTCTCAAGTGCGGAGTTGCACTCGGTTTGTCCGTTCTATCCTGGGAGACTAACGCCCGTGTAAGTCTTGAGAACTCTTAGATAGGGGGACAAATAAGTTTTAATGAAAGTATATAACACGACTCGTACACAAGTGAATCAAGATAACTTACATACGATTTTCTCTTTTCTCTTTTCATTTTCTATTTTGTATTGTAATTTGTATTGCAATATTATTGTAATCCTTCATAATATGCTCATTATTTAAGAATGAGGCCGACTTAGGTCTTTAGTCGAGATCAACATATAAGAGATTTTCTTTTATTTGATTTGGTGAAGAGACACTTTCCTAACTGTCCTATTGTAGTGACTATGAAGTTAGTGAAAAAGCATTGAGAGGAATTGTAATGAGTAATTAAGAAGCAGATGTTGAGGATGTTGCGAAACTGCTTGTTCTAATAACAATGAGATCATTATTTTTTGCATCAAAGGGAGAACACATATCATTAGATTTTTTTATTATGTTGATGATTTCAAAAAGATGAAAACATATGATTGGTCAAAAGCAATTGTTGATAATCTCAAGCAATCGTTAAAAGAAAAGTATTCAACACCGCTTCTTGTTATAGGCTGTGTATCGCTTTTACCTGTATGTACAATCTTTGTTTATTTAAAGTTCTTTTTTATATATGTATAATTATACAATTTTTAATGATTTTTTAGCATTGGTTTAATGAGCACACGAAGATCTTCAAACAAAAAATGAGCTTGCTTTCAAGATTCATGAAGTGGGATATCTCAAAGAAAATTAAAGATTTCAGTCAACAGATTGCTAAATTGGGAAAATATGAGGTATGGACCTTTTATTAATATTAATGTTAATCTTTAGGTCTCATAATTTAGTAGTTGTTTTGTATATAATGTCTTATATGTTACATATAAGACCATATAAGTCCTATAAATAGGAATGGCAACGGGTCGGGTTCAGATTGGATCAGGTCTGATCCGAACCCAATCTGAATTCAAACCTGCTTGATTTGTGCCCCGATTTGAGGCATTTCAATTAAAAAAAATTGAAACAAATCTGTTTGAAGATGACGAACAGACAAATTGGAACAAATCTGTTTGAAGATGATGAACAAAGTAACCAAACAATCGAAAAATAAAATAAAAAATCAAATTAAACAAAAAATCATGGACTAACCTCAGATTCCTCTTATCCTGTTCTTGCTCTCTTTCTCATTGATGTTGTTGTTGTTGTTATGCTTCTTGTTCTTCCCATTCTCACTTTTACCATTCCCATTCTATGAATCCAACTCTCTTGGAGTGAAATTGGTATTGTTGAGATTGAGAGGCGAGCAGAGTTTGAGAGACGAGGGCAGAGAGAGAGATGAGAGGGGAGAGAGAGACGAGGTCGGAGAGAGAGAGAGAGCCAAGCGGAGAGAGAGAAATAGCAGAGAGGGAGAGAGCATATATATATATATAGAGAGAGCTTTAGCGGATAGAGAGAGAAAGAGAGGATTTATATATATATATATATATATATATATATATATATATATATATATATATATATATATATATATATATATATATATATATATATATATATAACCTAATTTCTAATTTCAGTTATATACCTAGGGGATTCAGGTCGGGTCGGGCCGATTCGACCCCGGTCGGGTCATAAAAAATTGAAACCATATCCGAATTTTTCGGATCGGATTGCCTTCGATACGGATCGGGTTCGGTCAAATTGCCATCCCCACCTATAAATTAAGACATTTCTTGTTGTCTTATAAATGTATTATGATACATCTGTTATAAGACATATAAGATCTAGACATCTATGTCTTATAACAGAGTAATAAGACATACAAAAGGAATCTCATGTCTCACAATCAAACTATATACTTTTCTATGTTTAAATCTTATTTATAAGACATTATAAATTGTCTTATAATCAAGATATAAGATCCATAAATGGTCTTATAACATTGTCATTAGACCATGCTAGGTCTTAAACAAGAGGTATAAGACAATATTTATTGCATGTTGTATCTGGTTTTTTTTGTCTTATATAGTAACTATAAAACCAATAAAAGTTGATATTTTTAAAAAAACTCTGTTTTGAATATATGTTATTGTTGGAGAGCTTGTGTTAACAAATGAGGAAGATGTTATGTTAAGAAATGGTGATATTGAGGAAAAAGATTGGGAGACATAAAGTAATAATAATGATGGAATTGTTGGGATAGAAAATATCAGTAATGGTAATATGATAAATGATTTGAGAAGTACTGATCACATATTCACACCTACCACGATATATAATGTCGGTGAATCAGTTGAGTAAGTGATAGGTGATGTTGTTAAGAATGTAGATGAGGGGCTGTTGAAGGAAATGGATGATTTGTTGAAGGAGGGAGAGAAATTGAATTCTATTCTTGAAGAAGAAGTAAGAAAAAATGTTGAGATCTCTAAGTTGAAAAGTGAAAATGAAAAGTTGAATGCTAGAATTGAAGAAGAAATAATAAAGAATGTTGAGTTGAATGATTTGAAATGTGATAAAAAAAAGTTGATCAAGGAAAGGGATGATTTGTTGGTTAGAATAGTTGATTTTAAAAACTAAAAAGATCAAGGAATTGAAGAGAGTCATGCTTTGTTGGCATCAGAGGTAGAGACTGAGAAGCAACTGAAGGAGGCTGAAGAACAAATAATTGCTAGGAACAGAGAAATGAAAGCAAAGCAGGATGAAATTGAAAAGATGAAAGTTGCCCATAATAATACAATTGCAATGTTTGGAAAAACAATTACAAATCTGAAAAGTGAGATTGAAAGAATTAATAATAATGAAAAAGATCATGAGTAGACACTTTTGCAACTACTGGAGCAGTTTGCTGAGAAAGAGCAAGAGTACAAGTGAAAGATTAATGAGCAGAAGGCTGCAGCAGAGAAGGAAAAAGAGAACAAGCTAAAGGTGAATGAGGAGAAAGAAAAGAAGATGAAATGAAAAAGGGAAAGCAGTTGAAAATTGGATCAGTGGAAAGGGGTGTGAAGGAAATAGTTGGAAAGAGGAAGGTAGCAAAAGAAGATTCTGATTTTATCTACCCGAAAAAGAAAACTAAAAAAACAGAAGAAGAATCAAAGGAAAAGATTGTTTAGAAAGTCAATATTGATGATATTACTGAAAAAGCTGTTGACAAAGAGCCTGATGTACCGCCTTCGTTTCTAGCAAAAGAAACCGAAACAACAAAGACAATTGATCAAATGAGCAAATCTATGTATAAAGAGTTGTGTGGTCGTGTCAATAAGTAGTAAGTAACACTTACTTTATTCTTATAATAAATATTTAAAAATTTGTAAAAATTTCTCATATATGTTTTTTTCCAGTGATTTCATATGACAGAATGAAACAAATCATGTTTGCATTGATATGTAGGAACTGTCATATGACAAAATGACTGAATCTAATGTATGTTAATTTTTTTGTGTAATTATATAGTTTCTTAAATCAACATTTATATGCTTGATATCAAAAGTGAACAGTATAAACCGAGATACGAACATGGGCTTGCTTGAGTTGGGCCCAAAGGGATTGGGCCATTAACTTAATCCAATACACTAAGTGTCAGGGCCGAGGTACCTTCCTTGTATGCCGAGGAGCATTCATCTCGGCCTTACATGGACAATAGATTCTTCATACTTGGCTCATCATACTCCGAGACATCACAAGTGACGAGGAGAGAAAAGTTCTTACCTCGTCATATTATCAAATGACGAGGAGAAGGAATCATTCTCCCCGGCATATTCTTATGTCGGCCAATCATCAAATGACGAGGAAGCAAGACCATGCATCTCGGCTTACTCATAAACGCCGAGATAAGACATTCATGCTCCTCGGCGTTCCGGCTAGCAGATCGTACAATCCTATTCAAACAAGGATTCAACAATCATGGTCCAATCAGGATTGTAACCGCTCACACCAATTCAAGTCAAACAATGAGTCCTTAACATATATAATTCTCTTAGGATTATGTCTTATATCTTTACAAGTTCACTTCAACATGGATTCTATCAATCCATCCCTATAAATACAAGCCCTATGGCTCATTATTTGGTACGTTACTTTTTATAATACAGAAACTCTGTCAATTTAGTTTCTTACATACAAATCGTGAACTTACTCTCACGCCGGAGGGCCTTTAGCCGGACTCGCCCCGACTTAGTTTACGTGTTTTCTCTTATTTTCAGGCCTTGCAATCTCCGGAGCATCTGAACGCTTGAATTTGGGCTGATTTGACGATTTTGGCATCATCAATTGGTTCCATTGCCGGGAAGTTGATTCAAACACCCTTTGTTTGGCCTGGAAAAATCACGCTGAAAGCTAGTTTGTTTGCCGGAAATTTTCTAGATTTGAACGGAAATTTCTGTTTCGTTTTAGCTTTGTTCTTGATTCGCCGGATTCTGCAGGAAATTCGGCCGGAATCTGCAAATTCCCGCCTGAAGCAATCTTTTTGGCTGGAAATTTTGGTTTTGGTAAAATCACAATCGTAATCTTGTGTTAGCGTCCGGAATTTGCCCCAATTTTAAACAGGAATTTGGGTTTGTTAGAAATTCTCATTTTTGGTAATTTACTGTTGATTCGCAATGGACGGACAATTCACAAGCGTAACTGCTGAGGAACAAACCCAAGTGAATGGGGTTAACTAGGGTGCCGAGGAACTACCGCCTCCTCCTCCTCTACCTCAGCCAGACGCCCCTCCTCCCCTCGCCATGACTCTTCGTTCCATGGGTCAGGCTAATGCCGAGGGAGAGGGAGCTAACCTTCCTCGTCCTACTTTCCCTCATCAGAAACGAGTAGGAAGGAAGATGACAAAGAAAGCCGATGACGGTCAAGCGGAAGGTACTTAGACCGTTGACCGACGCACTTTACTGCACAGGCAAATGGAGACGTTACAAAGGATGTATGAAACACAGGCTGCCCTATTGCAATTGGATCCTGATAATTC
This sequence comes from Adenophora triphylla var. japonica, assembly GCA_022495995.1. Classification (NCBI taxonomy): domain Eukaryota; kingdom Viridiplantae; phylum Streptophyta; class Magnoliopsida; order Asterales; family Campanulaceae; genus Adenophora; species Adenophora triphylla. Next base: position 62,348 of record JAFEMH010004536.1, on the reverse strand, counting down.
CATGGCTGAGTTCATGCTGCCGTCGATGGGAAACTCTCGTGGAAGGGAGCAAGGTGAGCGACGAGGTCCTCCCCTCGAACCCGCTGAACCACCAAAGCAGGCTCTCCGAGAACCTACCCGTACTCGGCATGACAATAAGAAGAAGGATCAGGTAGTTGACCTGAGAAGCCAATTAACTCCCAGGGAAGAGGAAGTGAACTCACGGGACTTAAGGACAAGGCTCAGTCTAACTAAGCGAATGTCACCACCTCGTCTCGTCATGGCTCCCCGTCGTCCCGAATCACCTCATCCTCGTCGAGCTCGCCCTGATTCAACCCATCCTCGAAGAGACTCTCCACGACCTCGTCCTCGTCAATTCGTTAGATCGAGGACCCCGGAACCATATAAAATGATACTTGGTGGCCAAGAGTTGGAACCAAGGCGTGATAAGGCACCATCCAAACGGGAAAGCCACCGAAACGACGTGGAACACAGTAGGGTGAATGGTCGCCCCAAGGATAAATCAACCCGTAGCTCCCAGCGAAGCACCCGCTCAAGCAGTGATAAAGGAGTGGAAACCAAACAATGGGAACTATTGAAACAGAGGCTTGATGACATGGAGATGGGAAAGAAGTTTGATGATGATGACTTTGACTGGGCAACTCGTTCGTTCTCCCTGAGGATAACAGCTGCACCATCTAATCCTCACTTCAAGGTTCCAAATTTTGAAAAATACAACGGAACCACTGACGCAAAGGACCATGTGCAAAGTTTTGAACAAACTATGAACCTCCTCACTGTAGCTGATGACATGCTTTGCAAAGCTTTCGCGAGCACCTTCTCCGGAACAACTTTGACCTGGTTCCGTGAACTGAAGAAAGGTTGCATCGATAGCTGGAGAGGCATGAGGAGAATGTTCTTAAATCACTTTGCCACAGCTGGAAGGAGAAAGATGAGATTGACTGACCTTACAAATATCGAGCAAGGAAAGGGAGAAACCACCCTCAGTTACTACAACCGATTCTGCAAAATGGCGGACCAGGTAGAAAGAGCCTCACTGACAGGGAAGTCATAGTTTGTTTCAACTCTGGATTGAAATCTGGTCCCCTCATCTATGAACTCTCCACCCGGGAACCTAAGTCCAAGTCCGAATTATACCATGTGGCATACGCCATTGCAATGGCCGAGGACAAGAGCAAGAAAAGGGGATCCGACAAGGCGGAACTAGAGGCGACGGGCACTCGCCAAAATGACAATGGGAATGGAAAGGGATCTAAGGGGAAGAACAGAACAAGAAGCACAGAGAAACCTGAGGTGTTCACCCCCCTAACCAAACCCATCTCAGAAATCATGCAGTTGGTAAATCATCCACCTCCTCGTCCGCTGAGTGATAAACCATAGTACCCTCGCGACACTTCCAAATACTGTGATTTCCACAAGGACAACGGGCACACCACTGATGGCTGTTGGGCCCTCAAGAAGATAATCCAAAAATGGGTTGACGAGGGAAAGCTAGACTGCTATGTCATGAAAAAAGACAACAAGCAAAAGCGGAAGGAAGAGGAAAGTGAAGATGATGATAAAAGTGAGGACGGGGAACGTAGGCCTCCTAGAGCCAAATTACACGTGATCCGTGAAGAAGTGACCTCCACCAGAAAACTGAGGGACCAGATCCATGAACTAAGCAAAGTGTATCACGTGCCTGCTTGGATTCATAAGGCGGAAGAGGTCATCAGTTTTTCTCCCAACGAATTGGCTGGGAGCCGCGCTGCCCGAGAACAAACCTTGGTGATAAAGGGTAGGATTTATAATGTGGAATCAGAAAGAATACTTGTGGACACGGGGGCCTCCCGTGACATTCTGTACTATTCTTCTTTCCAACAGATGGGCTTGAAAGACACCATGTTGGAACCATATCATGGTAGGCTGGAAGGATTCACCAACCATAAGGTTGGAGCTAAGGGAACTGTGGAACTGGAACTTGAAGTCGGTGAACACCCCTTCCGAGCCAAAGCTACTGTCAATTTTGTAGTCATGGATTTGACTAATGATTATCATGCAATCATAGGCATTCCAAGTCAAGCTAAACTTGGGATGGTAGCCTCCCTTCCTCACCAACGAGTTAAATTTCCCACTCGTGCTGGAATTGGATGTGTGAGGGCGACCCCCAAAGACTTCTTGGAGCATGTCGTCAAGAGTCGGAAAAAATCTAAAAGCGTGGAGATAGATACCCCCGAGGAAAACATCAAGATTTCTAAATCTCAAAAAACCACCGAAACTAGCTCTAGAATGAGCTATATCCGTGAGGTACTTGATGATGAGGAAGAGCCTATGGTCCTAGAAATTGCAGATGACCAAGGCGCAATTCCACCTGTATCTGAGGAAGTACCTATGGTCCAAGAAATTGCAGATGACCAAGGTATAGTTCCGCCCGTCTCCGAGGAAGACCCCATTCTCATCAACGGCCAGAACTCGGGGGCCAACAATGACTTGGGGAAGGTCGATCTTCCTGACGTTGATAAACTTATGGAGGAAGAAGGCCTCAATGTGAACGACAATGAAGGAAGGAGAATTAGAGAAATTATTATCGAGTCTCTGGAATTTCGAGACGGTCCTGAAATGAAGCCTGTAGATGAGCTGGAAGAGGTAGTCATCAATCCTGACTATTCTGAACAAAAAATCAAACTTGGGGGCCAACTATCTCCAGAAGAGAAAGAAAAAATCATCTCCCTCTTGAAAAACAGTCTCAACGTCTTTGCTTGGAGAGTCGAAGACATGAGAGGGATCAATGAAGAAGTAGCCCTCCACCGCCTGGAAGTTGATCCTTTGGCGAAGACTATCTCCCAGACAAGGAGAAACTTTGCAAGGGACAAGGAGGAAGCTATTAAAGAAGAAGTGCAGAAATTACTTAGCGCCGGAATTATACGTGAAGTCAAGTACCCCGTTTGGTTGGCCAATGTAGTAATGGTGAAGAAGCAAAATGGGAAGTGGTGTATGTGTATAGATTTCACTGATTTGAACAAGGCCTGCCCCAAGGATAGCTATCCTCTCCCCAGAATTGACAAGTTGGTCGACTCCATTGCTGGACACCAGACACTCAGTTTCCTAGACGCCTATTCAGGCTACCATCAAATCAAAATGGCGGAAGAGGACATTGAAAAGACGGCCTTCCAAACACCTGGGGGAAACTACTGCTATATTATGATGCCCTTTGGGCTAAAAAATGCCGGTGCTACATATCAATGCATAGTGAACAAGGTATTTGAAGCACAAATAGGTCGCAACATGGAGGCCTATATCGATGACATAGTCAAAAAGACCAATGAGGGCAGTCACGCTCCTGACCTGGAAGAGACAATTAACAACCTCCGAGCGAATAACATGAAGCTGAATCCAAGCAAGTGCGTATTTGGAGTAACGGCGGGAAAGTTCCTAGGCTTCATGGTGTCTCAAAGGGGAATAGAGGCCAACCCTGAAAAAATTAAGGCACTCGTTAACATGAAGGAACCTACCACCATCAAAGAGGTTCAAAGACTAAATGGAAGAATAGCGGCACTTGGAAGATTCATCGCCAAATCCGCCGAAAAGTCGCTGCCCTTCTTCAAGGTATTGAAGGGTACCAAGAGCTTCTCCTGGACTCCCGAATGCTCCGAGGCATTCCTCCGGTTGAAGGAGTACTTGGGATCCCCTCCCTTGCTCAGCAGTCCGACTACCGGTGAGATGCTGTATGTCTTCCTAGATGCCACCGATCATGCAGTCACAGCTGTCCTAGTAAGAAACGATGAAGGAACTCAGAAACCTGTGTACTACGTATCAAAGGCATTATCCGACGTAGAAAGCAGATACTTTAATATGGAGAAGATAACGTACGCGCTAGTTGTTGCATCAAGGAAATTACTTGCCTATTTTTCTGCACACCCCATCACCGTGTACACGAATGAACCACTGAAGAAGATATTACATAAGTTGGACGGCTCCGGACGTCTCCTTAATTGGTCCATCGCTCTTACAGATTTTGATATCACGTACCAACCAATGAAGACCCTCATGGCGCAGCCTTTGGTTGACTTCATGGTCGAGACTGCCTTCATGGGTGAGGACCTCCCCATCTCCCATAAGCAAAACGTACTGGAGGAAGAAAAGTCTTCCATCGAACTCCCATCCAACTGTTGGATCTTGTATACGGACAGATCAGCTACAAAGAAAAGAAGCGAAGCCGGAGTTGTACTAGCAAGTCCGGAAGGAGAATACACCATGCAAGATACTATCCATTTCAAGTTCCCTGCCTCCAACAATCAAGCTGAATATGAAGCTCTAATATTTGGCATTGAATTGGCCTCCTTCTACGGAGCAACTAAGGTGGCGGCTTTCTGTGACTCCCAACTCGTTGTCAAACAAATAAAAGGAGAGTAAAACACCCAAGACTCCACCCTTGCCAAATATAGAGAACTTATCCTAGACATGACTAAGAAGATGGAATTTTTTGAACTCAAGCAAATAGGCAGGGAAGACAACCAAGTCGCAGACGTTCTATCTAAACTAGCAACCATGGATGTGTCTACGTCTAAGACCAGTCCATATGTAGTTTATGCTGAGGAACCTGCGTATGAAAGACTATAAGTCATGCTCCTAGATGGAGAAGAGAGGTGTTGGATCAATGATTACATTGACTACATCGAGAAGGAACAACTCCCAGAAGATGAAACACAAGCCAAACTTATCAAGAAGAGGTCCCCAAGGTTCGTTGTGATGAGCGGAGTCCTCTACAGAAGATCTTTCAAGAAGCCCCTACTGAGGTGTGTCTATCCAAAGGAAATTAAGAACCTCTTAGCAGAAGTGCATGAAGGTGTTTGCGGCGGACACCCGGGGGCCAGAACCTTAGCTGACAAGATCATATCACTAGGTTACTATTGGCCAAACCTGAGGGAGGACGCGCACGCCTATGTTAGAAAATGTGACAAGTGCCAAAGATTCTCTGACATTCCTAGACTACCGGCAGTTGAGCAAACACTTGTGATACCCACATGGCCATTTGATATGTGGGGGATCGACATCATCAGATCCTTCCCTCCCGCCCGTGGTAATTGCAAGTATGTGATAGTAGCTGTTGACTACTTCTCCAAATGGGTAGAATCCAAGGCATTAGCCAAGATAACGGAAGAGAACGCAATCAACTTTGTCCACGACAACATCTGGTGCAGATTTAGCCTTCCACACATAATTGTTTCTGATCATGGACTCCAATTCTCTACTGCATTCACTACGGAATTGGGAAGAGTCAAGGTCCGCCATGCAAAATCATCAGTTAGCAGACCTCAAGGCAACGGCCAAGTAGAAGCCGCCAATAAACTGGTCCTAACAACCCTTACCAAGAATCTTGAAGGACGCGAGGGTAGATGGTTGGACGAACTTCCCCTAGCCTTATGGGCTGTTCGTACAACCACCCGAGGGCCAACCGGGGAAACCCCATTCGCATTAACCTTCGGTTCTGAGGCTATGGAACCAGCTGAAATGGCCATCCCAACTGTGAGAAACTCCCACTACGATGAGCAAGTCAACAGGGTCAATAGGCTTCTAGACCTAGAACTAGTAGATGAGAAACGACTAGCCGCGCAGATGAGGATGGTAAACTACAAGCAAAGGACCAAGGCCTATCATGACAAGAGGGTTATCAGAAGAGTATTCCAAGTAGGCAATTGGGTACTTAGAAAAATCGAGGCAACTGGTCGGAAGGAAGAACAGAACAAGCTCTCCCCAAATTGGGAAGGTCCCTATATCATCACTCAAGTCATTCGAGAAGGGACCTACAGATTGAAGACTAAGGAGGGGAAAGATCTCAAGCATCCGTGGCATTCTGACAATCTCCAAAAATATTATCACTAGTCTAGTTTATTTTGCAGTAGATTAGTTTCTTGTTTTCTGTCTTTTACTTTTTAGTTGATAGGATTGCAGTTCGATGTAATCAAGTTTCAGTTTTACAAAAGCAGTTTCTTCCGACATGCAAAGCAACTATCAACTTCCCACACAAACACCAGAAGACGAGGATCTTATCCCCAACTCTTCGAAACATACACCTTACGTCTTGGCAAGGGTCCGCCTGGACTCAATGACTATAGGCTCCTAACAGCCAAGACCGAGGGTCCTCCTCGGCCTAATGGCTTACCTTACATCCTGACAAGGGTCCGCCTTGATTCCAGGATTACAAGTATCACAGTCAAGACCAAGGATCTCTCCTCGGCCTAATGACTTGCCTCACGTCAAGACAAGGAAACACCTTGTCACTACGACTACAAGGCATCACGTCTAAAACCTGTGCACGAGTCATCTTCCTCGGCATAAGGAGACGAAAAAGAAGAAATCACCAACAGTCAAAGCCGAGGAGTCCTTCCTCGGCCTATACGACTTAAGAGTACAGTCAAAGCCGAGAGTCCTTCCTCGGCCTAACTACTTGCTCAAAAATCAGGGACGAGGGTATGCCCTCAACTCCCCTCCCTTCACAAGTTTTGTGCCTATGCATAGCATAGCATACAAACAAACACAAATAATTCATTGAAACAACATGAATTAAAGCAAAAGGACCTTTTCATTGATATTCAAAAGAAAATTACAAGTCCTAACATCTATTACAAAAAAGAAAAAAGAAAAATCCTATCCTAAGTTTGCTTGCCATCATCAAAAGGCTTGTCAAGCCAATCCTCCGTGATAGTACCAGGGGGAGGAAGAACAGTTTGATCAGTTTGAGCATCAGTCTTCTCGGCCTCTCCTCCCCCGACCTCGGATTCCATGTCCTCGAGCTCTCCCTCGTCCTGAATCGCCTCCACCAAGGCTTTGATGTTGCCGGGGACGACAGAGGCTAGCTTCCACACTGCTCGGCCTACTTGGGCATCTTTCTCGACCATGATTTCCAAGTTATACTCAGCAAATGGAACCAGGTGGTGAAGAGCCCTAGCTTCCTCGTCATACTGATCCCGGCAGATCAGCAGAGCAATCTTATTGATATCCAAGCCAGTGGTGGGGTCAGCCAGGAGACGGCAAGCAAGATGGAGGTAGTCGTCCTCGAACATGGTGGCAGTCTTCTCATCCACCGCGTCCTGGAAGGCTTGGCTCTCCTTAAAACGGGTCACAGCCGCCTCTTCCCTGGTAACCAGGGTAGCCTCGTAACCCCGACATCTGGCTTCAGCTTCCTCGGCCCTCGTTTAAACCTCGGCCTTAGCCTTCCTTGCCTCGGTTAGTTCAGCTTCTGTTTGCCGGAGATGTTCCTCGGCCTTCATGCGAAGCTCCTCGGCCTTAGCCTTCTCGTCACTGGCCCTTATCACCTCGGCTTCCACCTTGGCCTTGGCCGCCACCAGCTCAGCATCCTTGGCTTTTAGCAGGGTAGCCAGAGCCACCTTCTCGGTCTCGCCCTTTTCTTGGGCGGTCTTAGCCTCATTCAAGTGCCTGGCATTGTTCTTGGCTAGGACATTCTCGTAAGCCGTGACGGAAGCCAACTGTAAGAGAAATCAATATTAGAAATCTTAACAAGTCTCAAAATCAATATGACCGAGAAAAGGACAATCACCTCGGTAATTAAAAGTCCCTTGCGGCATAGCAAGTTCTCTTGGCTAGGCTTCTCTTTGACAAGAGCCTCAAAAGCCTCCTCGTCCATGGCTCTCTGGACAGGAGCTCGGCCCAATCTCAGTAAGGGTCCATTTCTATTCTGCAGAGGAATACCCCTCAGACGTGGGACACTTGCAGCCATGCGTCGATCCAGCTCATCGGCCTCCTCAAAGGTTTTGACAGTTTGGATGGTGAGGACGGGAGGATCCTGGGGATTGGAAGTCTCACCAACGGTTGCCCGCTTAGCTGCAGGTTCCTCAGCGCTAGCAACTTGGGCCCTCTTGGAGCCAGAACGCCTTGTGACGAGATCGGTCTCTTCGGCCCCCACCTCCTCGGCATCAACATGGAGGCTATGCCCCTCGATAGTTGATGGGTTAGCTCGTTCCTCGGACGCCGCCTCCTCGGCATTAACCTCCTCATGCAATCTGAGGGGAAGGGGATGGTCACCCTGAGCACTCAGCAAGAGGTTGCGGGCGTTGGCGTCCTCCTTCCTCTCCGTCAAGCCAGACTTTTTGACCTGACGTCTCTTCTGCTTCACCAGCTCCATGGGACTTAACCTCTTCATAACTAAGTCGGCCTCTTGCTCGGGGGTCAAATCTGCGAAGGCAAGGGAGAGATGGTTAAGTACGAGCAGAAGGAAATTCAACAATAATGCAAAAAGCTACAAGTATCAAAGGATAAAACATTTACATCCAACCACGTCATCTTCTTCCAGACACTGGTCAAGGGGAGGGACCTTACACCTCGAACAATCCTCATGAAAAACGAGGCCGGGATGCATTGTCCAATCATTGAAATGCCTCCTCCTCTTAACAGTGACGAGGGGAACCACCTCGTCCTTCGGTCCCGGCATCAGTCCTGCCTGGACATAATAATGGTCTGAGGCTTCAATTTCCGACCAATCGAGGAGTCCCACCTCCGCAAACGCCTCTAAGCGCTTGATCAGGTCCTTAGTCCATTTATACTGCTGAACGAGGCCCGATGAAGTTGGAGGATGACAGGGGGATTGGAACTCCCAGCCTTGGCGGCTCTCAACCCTAATTGCATGATTGTCCCAACCCCAGACTTTGCTTGACATTGGGAGAAGAAGTTTTGGCTTCTTGGGTGCACTCCGGATGACGAGGAGCCAAGTGTCCTTGACGAAGCTGACTTGATAAAAGTGGCGGAATGCTCCGATGGTCGGCTCAAAACCTAAGCTCCGGCAGAGCACTATAAAGCTTACGAGGACCCGGGTACCATTGGCTCCTAGCATGGCCGGCACTGCCCTTACGTCGTCTAAAAATTCATTAATAAAGGGGTCCAAAGGAAGACGGAGCCCCTGTTGAAATTGTTTGAAGTAGAAGTGGACGTAGTCTTCGTTGTAGTAGAAGCTCCTCTTCTCCTTGTCTGTCTTAAAATCAGGTTTGCCAATATAAGTTAACTTATACTCGGCTTTGTCCACCCCGTACGTGGAATACAACTTCTCCAGCATGGGATCCCCGGCCTTTGGAGGCCTCTCTCGGCGTTTCCCTCCACCTCGGCCTCCCCTTCCTCGGCCTTTACTGCCTTCTACTTGAGCTCCTTCCATAAAGGCATCAACTATCCGGGTGGACGAGGAGGTCTCTCCTTCTCTTCCCGTCATATCTGCAAAAAGATGAGGGGACAAAGTTAGTTACCTCGTCAATGGCTGATCTTAGGATGGGAAAGGGAGATACCCCTCCTCGTCATTACATAAGGCCGAGGAGGGAGCCTTACCATTCAGACGCTCACGAACTATATGATCTGAAGACGGGTAGAACAGTTCAATGTGCTCCATCATCTCTGCCCTATCCTCAAACACAATAATATTGGGGGAATCGGACACAATCCTATCTATCCTTATGGAATCTGGATATTGAAGGAACATCCGGGTACGACCATAACTCCTCAACCTCTTTCCTATGTCATCCAGGGTCAGCATCAACCAAGGTCCCCTCTCTCTGGTAAACCCTCAGATTGCCGGTGTGATACCCATAACGGAATCGGGAAGAATGGTCCCAAGAACGAGCCATTTCTAAGGGGAATCAAAGATCAATGGGGGAATTCATTCAATATTCAAAGGAGTTCATGCAAAAATCTAAGGAATTCATGCAAAGATTTAAAGAAACCCAAACAAACTTGCAAGAAAAATCAAAAATCCAAAAGAAGCTTCAAGAGCTTAACAATGGCGGATTCCAAGATTGAAACTTTCCAAAAGCCCTAGAAATTGCAAATTATGAAGATAAATCGGTAAGGGAAGAGATTTCATACCTGATTTTGAAGGAACGGTCGGAATCACAACGGAAACAACTTCGCCGGAAAAATCAAGTTCGTCGAAAACTGGGTATGATGAAGCCCTGAGATTCGCCGGTGAATTTCTCGCCTTAGCTCTCAAACAATTGGGGTGTGTAAAGGTTTAAATGGAAGGGTTTTAGCTTTTTATACTTGCTTAATCGGGTCAAACCTATGGGTAAAGCAAGAAACCGGGTATGGCGCCCCTAAAATTAATTGCTGGTAACAACTTCCAAGGCGTGACAAGACTGGGGGGCCCCATGTAATCATCAGAATATTAACCGTCAGATAATGAAGCGACGCCAAGGACACGTGTCAAAGCCTGTTCGTATCCTATAAGCCGAGGACGAGATGACTTTCTCCTCGTCCTAAGCCGAGCTAGAAAGTCGGGGGCCACTGAACAGTATAAATCGAGATACGAACATGGGCTTGCTCGAGTTGGGCCCAAAGGAATTGGGCCATTAACATAATCCAATACACTAAGTGTCAGGGCCGAGGTACCTTCCTCGTATGCCGAGGAGCATTCATCTCGGCCTTACATGGACAATAGATTCTTCATACTTGGCTCATCATACTCCGAGACATCACAAGTGACGAGGAGAGAAAAGTTCTTACCTCGTCATATTATCAAATGACGAGGAGACAGAATCATTCTCCTCGACATATTCTTATGTCGGCCAATCATCAAATGACGAGGAAGCAAGACCATGCATCTCGGCTTACTCATAAATGCCGAGATAAGACATTCATGCTCCTCGGCGTTCCGGCTAGCAGATCGTACAATCCTATTCAAATAAGGATTCAACAATCATGGTCCAATCAGGATTGTAACCGCTCACACCAATTCAATTCAAACAATGACTCCTTAACAGATATAATTCTCTTAGGATTATGTCTTATCTCTTTACAAGTTCACTTCAACATGGATTCTATCAATCCATCCATCCCTATAAATACAAGTCTTATGGCTCATTATTTGGTACGTTACTTTTTATAATACAGAAACTCTGTCAATTTAGTTTCTTACATACAAACCGTGAACTTACTCTCACGCCGGAGGGCCTTTAGCCGAACTCGCCCCGGCTTAGTTTACGTGTTTTCTCTTATTTTCAGGCCTTGCAATCTCCGGAGCATCTGAACGCTTGGATTTGGACTGATTTGATGATTTTGGCATCATCAAAAAGGTTTTTCAATGACATTACATTTGTGTAGATTGATAGTTATTGGATGCATATCTTTGGATGGGTGCTCTTAATCATTTGTTACATAAAAATCAGCAAAAGCCGAAAAACAATGTGTAACTGAAGATATAAAACAAAGGAAATAAAGTGTGAAAAAAGAAAAAGAAAAGAAAGAAAAAAAGGCAAGAATATATGGCTTTTACAATCTTATATTACAAAGTCATTTTTGGACTTAGCATTATTTTTCTTCCATAAGTTGATCGGCTGGGGATCAAATTATGATGATGAAGATCATGTGGTTAGTCATAGTGTTGGGGATTCTACATTCATCATCATCAGTAGCAGAAGCAGAATTGAACACGACTAGCAGCAGCGGTATAACAGCAATGTTTGCGTTTGGAGACTCGCTAACAGATCCAGGGAATAACAACTACCTGAACTCACTTGCCAAAGCTAACTATGTCCCTTATGGTGTTGATTTCTTCCAGGGTCCTTCCGGTCGTTTCTCCAATGGCCGTACCAGCATTGACTTTCTTGGTACGTACACATTCGTTCATAAATTTATGTTACTAGTCAGTCCATGCTACATTCATTCTATTTGCATTGTTTGGACCAGTTTTAATTTCCTAATGCAGCATGCATGATTGGATTTTGTCTCGTCAGGGGATTTGTTGAAACTTCCTCTTCTTCCGCCCTACGCAAGTCCACTTGCTACAGGAAAAAACCTCCTTAGGGGAGTCAATTACGCTTCAGCTGCCGCTGGCATTCTTGATCAAACTGGACAAACTCTAGTACTCTCTTCTACTCTCATTCTAGTTAGATGTTAATGGTTAATTTAGAGGAAATGCTTGTTGTTTTCAGTTTAATTAGTTGTAAGATCACTGCAAGTGTGTGTGTGTATATATATATATATGTGTGTGTGTGTGTGTGTGTGTGTGTGTGTGTGCATATAGTATGCATAGTTAGCTAGATCTGCATGATAAATTAGATAAACAATGAGCTGCATGCATAGGAGGATACCTGATATATGTACAATCAACTGATCAGGGAGAAAGGTTCAGCTTAAGGCAGCAAGTGGAGAACTTTGAAAACAACTTGAAACAACTGAGGAATGAAATGGGAGATGAAGAACTGAAGCGTTTCTTGAGCAAGTCTATTGCAGTCCTCACACTCGGCAGCAACGACTACATTAATAACTACTTAATGACGACTTCTTATACTACTAGCTATCTCTATACTCCCACAGCCTATGCAGATCTTCTCATAAATCACTACGCAAGACAAATCTTAGTGAGCACTAACTAAATTTCTTTTATCCAGTCATTTTTTAATTCAAGAATGTGCGTGTATAATCAATCACATGGTATGTTGCTGCAGGCACTCAAGAGTTTGGGTCTAAAGAAGTTTGTATTGGCTGGAGTGGGACCATTGGGTTGCATCCCAAACCAACTAGCCAGCGGGCAAGCTCCACCTGGAAAATGCGTTAGTTTTGTGAACCAGATAGTTGAAATGTTCAACACGCGACTCATAGCTCTTGTTGATCAGCTCAACACAAACTATAGTGGTGATACCATCATTGTTTATGGCAATACTTTTGGTGGCTTCAACGACATACTGAACAACTCTGCTACCTATGGTACGTTTGTCATAATAACATGTACATATATATACACACACACTGACACACAATCCATGTAATGCAAATTACTGAAGGGATTTTGAAATAATGTACAAGCTTAATTATATGAATGCAGGATTTACAGATTCAGATAGCGGGTGCTGTGGGATTGGAAGGAAGCAAGGGGAAATAACTTGCCTTCCATTTTCAGTGCCATGTGAGAATAGGAAGCGACATGTGTTTTGGGATGCTTTCCATCCCACTGAAGCAGTGCATCAGATTCTTGCTCAAAAGTCTTACTATGGCCCACCTTCCGACTGTTATCCAATCAATATCCAACAACTGGCACAACTCTCACTCTCTTAATCAATCAAGAACGACCTAGCTATATATCAATCAATAACTTGTCCTGATAAAAAATCCTCCAATGTACTGCTCTTTTCCCATTAAACAAAGCTATATATTACTAGTAGTTGCTAAATGACACAGTATGGTTGTATAAGCAGCCCAGAAATAATTAGTAGGAGGAGGGTGAATACGTAAAACAGTCAATCGCTGTAAGCATTTTATTTTTCAGTTGGAGTTGGTACTATTCTCTCCACCCTCCAGCATTCCCCTTCCTCATCATTGCTGCAAATTCCCCATGTCCATCCTGTTGTTGATCAAAACCAAACTCAACTCATGACCTAAACCAAACTCTTGGCAGGCTCATCAATTGTTAATCGAAGAAGGAGAAAGGCTGATACAAAATTCTCTTCCCTCTCCAACTTGTTCAAGTGCACCGTAGCTCCAATAGTTTATTGTTCCGCTGTTGTTGTCAATGTCTGCTTTCAAAAATAATAAACATCACCACACAAAGTCCTAATATTATACTCCATCTAATTTACTCCCTCCATCCAAATAAAGTCTCTGATTGACACTATACAGTTTTTAAGAAACGCCAAAATATGTTTACCCTTCCAAAGTATACCACTAATCCCACTTTGTCTCCCCATTTTGAAAGTGGATCTGTTTGGTACCTTGATTTTAAAAGCGTCTCACTTTGCCCCCGGCCCTAACCGATGTTAGAAAAACTAACGAAATTGGCTATGTGCATGTCACATAATTGGTATTTTTGTCATTCCCATTTTAACTTTTAATTATTCTTTAATTTATCATTCTTTTCCATTTTAAAATTACTTATTTAATATTATATCAAATCTAAAAGTAATGAATAATGAAATAGACACTAATTTATAAAAAAGATTGCATTATCTTTTAATTAATATCTTATGCCCATAATTTAAAACTAAACACAGACTAATTACTCTTTATTAATTAATACTCTATGCCCACAATTAAAAATGAGAAAATTACGTCATAGTCCATTAATAATATCTAATCTACCTCCTAAGACAACCTATTTCTTAATTTACATCCTAATCTTACAATATTTTCTTCTACCATATAATCCCTCGCCTATTTTAAAAATTAGGAAATACCGAATATGCCCTCATATAAATAGTTCGATATTCCGTTTTTCTTCACTATTCACCGTTGTTTCTAGGTTTTGTCATGCGAGGCGGCGAAGGCGATTTGGACTTGCGACGTAAATCCGATTCAAAATCAGATTTCACAACTTTGATTTTAGCAATTCGTTGAATTGAATCAATTTGATTTCAAGTTTCATTGATTTTTAATCGATTGAAACTCATTATTCATATGTTTTGAGGTGAGTTTCGTATAACCATTGTTGTTGTTTTTTATTTTTAATTGAACTATTGTCATTGATTTTTGATCTGTGTTTTCAAAGTGATTATGCTGTTTGTTCATGATATTCAGATGATTAACTCTGTTATATGTTTGTTTTATTTTTGAGTATCTTGATCTGTGGTTTCACACTTGATTATTAATTTTTTTTTTGTTGAACAATTTAGAACTTAATGAATCAGTTGTATGCCTCAGTTAAATGATTGCTGATCATTGCTGTTTGTTTATATTTGCAGATTTATTATCAATTATATTAGTAATATGGATGATGATGTGATGGCTTTGTTCAAGTTTGGTGGAATCAGTGCAGTTTATAGAATTACTACGTTTTCATCTTTTAAATCATTGATTGACTTTGCATGTAAGAGGTGGTCGTGCCTGCAAAAAGATTGTCTTATTTTATCATACTCTTTTCCTGGTAATTCTAATTGTCTACTAACGAATGAAGATGATTATGTGAACATGGGATTTATGGTACAGAGATTTTGAATTCAGCTTATTGAGATTGATGTAAAACAGTGTGGTAGTTTGGATGTTGTAAATTCATCTTCATCGACCATTGTTAGTGGATTGCCATCTGATATTGAATATAGTACGTGCTCTAGTGTTGATTTGCCTATTAGTTTTTTTTCATCATCAAGATAAGCAGTTGAAAAGTGCAAAGTGGGCTACTGATATTCAAGGTGTTGGGCAGGTTTTTGAAGGTGGAATTAGTGAGTTTCGAATTGTTTTGTGCAAATATGCCACATCTGTTGGTTTTGATTTTGTCTATGTGAAAAATGACAAAGTGCGTCTTACTGCCAATTGTGTACATAGTGAAACAAGAGATTGTCGTTGGAGAATTCATGCTTCACTTGAAATTGCCAATGGTTTCGCGTATATAAGGACCTATGAAAAGAATCATAGTTGTGGTGATGTTTACGTGAATGGAATTAGAAAAAAGCTGAGTTATGAGGTTATTTCTAGTATTATTCTTGAAGCAGTTCGTTCTAAGCCTTCCACAGGTGCCTGTGAAGTTTTGCGTTTTTCAAGGCATATTATGGTGTTTCTGTTACTTACAGGGTTACTTGGATTGCCGTTGAAAAAGCAACGGATGTGGTGTTTGGTGAAGCAGAGTTAGCTTATGATAAGCTAAGATCATACTTTGATAAGATGAGGCAATTGGACCCAAGTAGTCATTTCGTTCTTGATTATGACCCGACATCTCATCACTTTAAGAGGTGTTTTGTTTTGTTTGGGGCTTGTCTATTTGGTTTTCAATCTTGTCGTCCTCTGTTGTTTCTTGATGGGGCGCACTTGCGGGGAAAGTATAAGGACATGTTATTGGCTGCAGCAGCTAAAGATGGAAACAATGGTAATTCACTTGATCTCTTTATTTTTAGTACTTTTTAGCATGTTTGGAATATGTTTCTGTGTTGTTTTTGTTGAATCAAACAATTGAGAACTTATTAGTTCTCAATTGTTTTTATTAGAAAACCTAACTTTTCCTCATAAAAACAATTGAGAACTTACTAATTTTCATTTTTTATAAAAGTTCTCAGTTGTTTCATAAAGTTTCATCTCATATATCTCTACTATAATGAATATTTCTTGTAATACGACTTATATTTTTTTATTCTTCTTATTTATAGGTCTCTTTAACATTGCTCATCCTGTTGTTTCTTCTGAGGATATAGAAAATTGGACCTGGTTCCTTGAACAATTGGAGCCTTTTATAGGACAACTCATAATTACGTATATATCAGACCACCATCCAGGCATTATCTCAGCAGTGAAGAGTATTATGCCTTACTGGTTTCATTCCTCCTTCTTATGTCATTTGAGGAATAATTTGAGGGATAATATGAGGGGCTTTACTGCAGCCCTTCGGCGAAAAATGATTTTTAAACTATGTCAATGTGCATCTGCTCCAACGAAAGAAAATTTCCACACTCTTTTCGATAAAATGAAGCATGAAGGTGGGGATATAGTATCTGATTATCTTGATAACCTTCCTCACGAGTATTATGTGAATGCATATTTTAAAGGAAAGAGATATGGTTAAATGACTTCAAATGCGGCAGAATCTTTTAATTCTCAGTTTAAAGATGCTTGCTCACTTCATGTTTGTGAATTAATTGATCAAATTTGCTTGAAGTTGATGGGCAGATGTCTAGTCATAGAGCAGAGTCATTGAATTGGCCATCTTCCTTATGTCCGACACAATAGAAAAGGTACAAAAATAATGTATAAAAGGGCCGATCTTGGATTTATTTGCTCCTCTTCTGAATATGTTTTTGAATTTCATTCGAGTCCATCAATGGTTGTTAACATAGATGAATTTACATGCACTTGTGGAAAGTGGCAGCAGGAAGGTTTCCCGTGTGTCCATGCAACTGTTGTGTTGTCTAAATGCAACAAAGACTCTTTTAAATTTATTGATAAATACTTTCACACTAGTAGCTATAGAAGTTGCTATGAGTTTCCAATACAGCCTCATGTTTCATTTGGAGTTGTTGCAGCAGATGAAGAGACGATCATACTTCCTCCATTATCCGAGCATCAACCGGGAAGACAAAAAAAAGAATCACATAGCTTCAGGAGGAGAGGTAGTTTTTAAAAGAAAAATGAAATGTGGTTGTTGCTTAAGAGTAGGAAATCATAATAGCAATACATGCAAGGTTTCTTTGGAATAAAGTTTTTTTTTTTTTTATTTCTTGTTTACGAGTAGGAAATCATAACAGTACTATGTCATTAGACTTTGGTTTTTACAGTTTGAAGATGTGAATAATTATTAGATTTTATTGAGTACTTGATATAAGTTCTCAATTGTTTTAAAAATACTTTTTTCTGTTTTTTGTTATTATAATTGATAACTTAAGACATCAGTTGTGATAAATGACACATAATCATAATCGATTGCATGTTATACAGAGTTAATAATATAAGTTCTCAATTGTCAGTAAATTCTAGAACATACCTTTTAATGTATAGGAAACTGCTCAGATTCTAATTTAGATAACAAAATTAAATACGACATATTTTAAACAACCACCTTTAACACCACTTGCATTCATAATCATCAGTTACAATTTTAAACCAAAAACATTAAAATGTTAAATCAAACTCATTAACTGTATCAATACACTTTCTAACATCACTTCATCAAACAAAACCAACTGAACTTTCTAATATTTAAACCAACAAAACCATATATGACACAAATGATGGCTATCTAGATAGCCATCATTTGTGTCATATTTTTTACTGATGAGTCTAGTTTGAAGAAGTTCCTCCACTTCCTTCAGAACTTTTATCCCGCAATCATCACTTCCCTTGCGTTGTTGTGGTGCATCCTTTACTTCAACAAATTCTAAAGGTTTAACAGAGGGAGACAATGATTCTAGTACCAAGTCCTTTGTAAATTCAAACTGAAAAAAATAAAATAAAAATTAGAAAACTTTAATTTGGAAATAGCTCTTAAAATTAACTGTAATGCATTTAAATATGTACCATCTTTCTTGCATCAACAACATACTTGTCTTTTGCATTTTTTCTGTTTATACGCAAGGAGTTGTAATATCTGTATTTTCCTTCCTCCGTGTCCAGCACAAGCAGAATCCAATGTCGAACAGTTTTACCGGTTAATGGTGAATGAATTGGGAAAATGATAAACTTTGTTCCTTCACCTATTAAATTCAAGAAAGGATCTGCGATTTGGACTTTTCTGTAATCCTCATTAAAAACAGGATTGGTCAAATACTCCTGCATAGTTTAATAAGATCTCAATTAAAGTATTCTTATAGTGCATATAAATTGTTATTAACAAATTTGAATAACTAACAATTATTATGTTTCATACCATCCCATTTGATGTAATGATTCCAAAGGTCAACTCAGAATTGTTGTTCTTTTATCTTCTCTCCAAGATATCCAAGTAACCATTCATGACCAGTTAAAACAATATTAATAGAACATTTTCAACTAAAAATATCTTAGAACTTATAGAACAATGCCAAACAAAAAAAGGATATAAATGAGAACTTACAGAATCTTCTGTTTCCATGTCATATGCTATCTCTTTCAATTGTTTAAGGTTCATATGAATCATATTTGTATTCCCCCTGCACCCTCTCCAAACTTCTCCCACACAAGGCCACTGTAACATATTTTAAATATGAAATTATATATATAACGATATTTAACTTTTAATACTACAAAAATATATTTCTAAAAGATAATTGAGAACTTTTCTATACTTAAGATTCTAAAAGGTAATTGAGAACTTACAAAAAAAAGAAACAAATGAGATGTTACACAGAATTCACAAGAATAACTAAAAATAACAGAGAACATCCAAATAATAAAATATTTTAACAGAATATAATTGAGAACTTATACTTGTAATTACTTACCTTAATTCTTTATCTCTAACAAGTCGCACGAAAAGCTGAGAACTTGCTTCATTGATTGTTTTTGTTGTCAAGCTGTGATTCACATCAAAAACATCACTGGGGACTACAAGTTTGTCAACCTGAAAATCATCGTATTCATTGACTTCCATTTCAATTGGTTTTTTCTTCTCAACAATTTTTTTCTTTTGTGCTGGTTGTTTCTTCTCCAACAATTTTCTTTTTCTTTTTTGCTGGTTCATTTTTTTCCTCACTAGTTTAAGTTTTCTTACATTTTCTCACATCCCCAAACTCAAAGTTTTCATCTACCTCTACTATTCTCTTCCTTGCTTTCACTCTTAGAAATCGAGAAGGAACGCTGTCTTTTGCAGCTTCTTTCCCCACATAAACACCAACATTCATCCTTTTTCTAAGTTCACACTTCAACTCCTCATTTTCCTTTTCAAGCCTCTCAACTTTTTCTTGAAATTCTTTCAATTGTTTTTCAAAATCTTTTTTCATTTCTTCTTTTTCTGCAAAAATTGTAAATTCCCGGTCTGTATTCAAATCCTTCAGAAATTTTAGCTCTTCATTAGCAGCTTTCAACTTCTCATCATCGCTTAATTCTGCATAATTTTTTTCCATATTCTGAACCTGTTCTTCATGAACAATCCTCAACTCATTCATCTCTCTTTCCTTTTGGATTTCCTTTTCCTTCATCTCCTTCTCCAAATCTGCAATTCTTTTCTTAAATTCTTCCTTCTTTTTAGTTTAAAATATTGGATCATTTCCTCTCGAGTTCAACCTTTGAAGTAAAAATCTCCTCCATCTCACCAACTAACCAATTTTACCTTTTCATTTTTAAGTTCCCTGATTTCATTTTTGTATTTTCCTGAAGTCTCAAAGGGAATAGTTTCAGCTTCAACATCCTAATTCACAACAGTATCTACCTGTTCCACAACAAATTTCTCTTCATTTTCATGCTCTATTTGATCCACATCATCCAAGAATTCTTTTTCTTTTATCACTTTTTCTTCTCTCAATTCTTCTCTTTGTTTCTCTCTCTCTTCTTCTCTCTCTTATGCTCTCACTTCTTCTCTACTTTGTTCATTCCTCTCTTGATTTTCCTCAACAAATTCACTTTCCTCAAACATTTGTATTTCTTCTGTTGTTAAAGTTAACTCTTCTTCAAAAACCTATTTAAGAAATATATAAAAAAACAAAATCACTAAAATTATTTCCAAACAAGCTTTTACTGATAAAAACAATCGAGAAATCATAAAAAACAATTGAGAACTTATAAAAACAATTGAGAACTAGTAAGTTCTCAATTGTTTCTATGAGGAGAAGATGGGCTTCCTCATAAAAACAATTGAGAACTAATTAGTTCTCAATTATTTTTATCATAAAAATAATTGAGAAATTATTAGTTCTCAATTGTTTTTATGAGGTAAAGATGGGTTTTCCTCATAAAAACAATTGAGAACTTATTAGTTCTCAATTGTTTGAAGATTTTCTGAAAGACAAATTTATTGTGTTGTGATTGTTTTTATTTGAAATTTGTAAGTATAAAAAAGTGTGGTAGGAGTGAGAACATACCTCAGCAACTTTTAGTTTATCAATTTTCAACTCCTTGAACTTGTCTAGCTTTAATGGCAATCCCCATTTTATAAAACTTGGGATCATCAACCTTTTTGGAGCATCTCCATCCTTTACATGCTTATGGAACCAATACTACAAAATAAACATGTTATGAACACTGTATTTAGTATTAATATAGGAGATAAAAGAAAATATTACCAAAAAAAACTTACAGAAAGTGCTGCTACACATCATGTAACACCAACAGGATTTCCAGAGTTTTGTCGAATTGATTGTATAAGCCTCCCATGTATTGCAGTTGCCCAATTGTAATTTTTCAATTTGTTTATATCCTCAACATAATATAAAAACACATTTGGGATTACATCTCTCGTGGATGCAAAAAACAATGAGCCAATTGCATACAGAGTCATCAACCTTACTACATCCTCCACATCTTGATCTTCATCACTATCATTAAGTTCCAAAATCATTTTCTTGACTTTAGAAATTTTATATTAATAAATGCAACTGAATTTGAAACAGAAAATTGAAACAGAAGTTCATCTATTTCAAAAACCGTTGCAACCCCGAAACATGAAGCGACAAAATAGTTTTCCATTGCAATATGAGTTGCAATATTAATTGTGCACGTCAATTTTCAATGAGCATTTTTTATTCTGAAACTGATTTCAATTCGGTTGCAAAATTTCGTTTCAGTTGGCCTGTTTTATTGTAGTGGATGTCATTTGGAGTGAAAGTGACGTATTTCTTTCCTAACTTGAAACTCTGTGAGGCAATTCTGTAACACTTTATTATATCCCTAAGGACAAGGTCTGACTTCTGGATTGTTATAGCAGTGTTGTTATTCAAAGCATTGAACATATTGAAGAAGGGTGACTTCTTCAACATTCTCATTTGTTTCGGTCCCAAATTTGCCAGCTTCATTAAAGACAAACTAGCTTCAAGGTTTGACCTATACGTAAAGGCTATAGCATGCTTGATCTTCTTCACTATCTTTTTATCCTTTTTGATCTATTTCCCTTTCTTTGATGGTGATTTGCTAGCTTCTATTTTTTTTTTGGTCTTCTTTGCAGCTTGTTTTATTGCCATCTATTAGAAAAAAATCAAACAGATTCTCAAAAATAACTTTTACTAATAAAAATAATTGAGAACTTACTAGTTCACAATTTTTTTTATAAGTTCTCAATTTTTTTATGAGTAAATCAGACTTTTTCTCATAAAAATTGAGAAAACAATTGAAAACTTATTCATAAAAGATACTAATATAAAACAAAATTACTAAAACAACCAAAACAACTAAGATCATACAAATAGAAAGATAACAATAACTGACGATAATTGAGAACTTTCTCTTAGTAAGTGAATTTAACAGAATATAATTAAGAACTTATAATGTTTCTTACTGATATTCATGTGAAGTAGACAATATGTGACACACCATTATACCAACGTTCCACAACACCATACCTAGGCAAATCAAGGCAAAACACTTAACCTATGCCATCATTAGTGTGATATCAATGGTTCTTTGTGCGTGATAGTACGTGAGATCATCACATCATACAAACATCAATGTGAAACAGTGTCTAAATTCACATTAAAAACTGAGAAAACAGTTGAGAACTTATGCATAAAAACACTAATTGTATAAACCAAAATCAATAAAAACACCAAAATAAGCTTTTACTAATGAAAACAATAGAGAATTCAAAAAAAAAATGAGAACTTACTAGTTCTCATTATTTTTATGAAGAAACCCGACTTTTTACTCATAAAAACTACAAAAATAATTGAGAACATATAAAAACATTGAGAACTTATGCATAAAAGCCACTAACATATAACAAAATTATATATAAAAAAAATTGAGAACTTACTGGATCTCAATTGTTTTTGTTAGGAAACCGGACTTTTTCTCATAAAAATTGCGAAAACAATTGAGAAATTATGCATAAAAGCCACTAATATAAAACAAAATTACTAAAACAACAAAAACAACTGAGATCATACAAATAGAACACAACAATAACTAAAAATAATTGAGAACTTTCACTTAATAAGTGAATTTAACAGAATATAATTGAGAACTTATAATGTTTCTTATTGATATTTGTGTGAAGTAGACAATCTGTGACACACTATTATACCAACGTTCCACAACACCACACCTAGGCAAATCAAGGCAAAACACTTAGCCTATGCCATCATTAGTGTGATATCAATGGTTCTTTGTGCGTGATAGTGCGTGAGATCATCACATCATACAAACATCAATGTGAAACAGTGTCTAAATTCCTATTAAAAACTGAGAAAACAGTTGAGAACTTATGCATAAAAGACACTAATATAAAGCAAAATCACTAAAAATGCCAAAATAAACTTTTACTAATGAAAACAATAGAGAATTCAAAAAAAAAATTGAGAACTTACTAGTTCTCATTATTTTTATGAAGAAACCAGACTTTTTACTCATAAAAACTATAAAAACAATTGAGAACTTATAAAAATATTTATTAATTCATAAAAACTGTTGAGAACTTACTAGTTCTCATTTTTTTTACGAGGAAATCAGATTTTTTCTCAAAAAAAATTGAGAAAACAACTGAGATCTTACAAATAGAACACAACAACTTAGAACTTATAACTACAAAAGCAGATAATGATTTTAACAACAAATAACTGATAAAAAAACTGAAAACATTTGAGAACTCATACACAATATTAAACAAATACTCTTACATTTACGACCAAAATGTATTTTAAAAGAAAATAACCAAGAATAAACCAGGTCTAGTCATTTCTCACTCATATTTGAAAATTTATTCATAAAAAATACTCGAAACCTAAATAATATACTTACAATAACTGAGAATAAGTAACATTTCAAATCATCTACTTAATAATCAAAATAATACTAAGAATCTTAAGAAATCTGGACAAAAAAAAAAAAAAGCAGAGAACTTAATTTTTTTTGAGAGTTTATGCATTACCTTCAGGTCGATGATGAATGTGATAAAGAAATTGATAAAAATACGGATTTTCTAAGCTTCAACAATGGTGGTTTCTAGAGAGAGAGAGAGAGAGAGGCGTAGAGAGATAAGCTCTAGAAGATGCCTTTTTGGTGTTTTGGCATTTGAAAATGTATTAATATTCGACCACGTCGGCTACACGTGCCGGGCAATTAGACAATGGTAAAATTGTAATATGAGCGAAATAGCAGGGACACAGATGTCATTTAAATCACATGGACTATTTGGTTAAGCAAAATACAAATTGTCCTAGAAAGTAGTATTGTTTTATTAGAGGGATTATACGGTAAATGTCTCTAACAACAAAGTCAGTGTCCCAGTGATCATATTAACTCCAATAAGAAATTATGAGTGTTCCCTCCAAACTGTAGGATGCAGTTCTTTTGGGTATAAATGTATAATGAATAAGAACCCTAGATGTGATATTTCTCTCTTTTTCGTGTCTAAGATTGGTTTTTATGGGTGGGGGCTTCAAATTCAGGTTTTTCATCTTAAAGCTTTTACCCTTGCTTCTGTAGATTTTTGAATAGATGTTGTGGCCCATTTTGGCGTTGATAATGTTAGACAAATCTAAACAATCGAGCACAAAAGAAAAAGAATTACAATAAAATTGAAATACAATATACAACATATAAAAATTAACCAAGAAAAAACCGCAAGTCGTCGTCTTGAATTTGTTTGAATCCGAGCCGTGTTATACACTCTCCTTAAGACTAATTCGCCCCCTCACTACGAGTGCTCGAGGTCTTCAATGGACGTTAGTCTCCCAGGATAGAACGAATGAACCGGAACAACTTTGCACTTAAGTTTTCCGGCGAATTTCCCTATGCTTGGACAAAATCACCATGAATATTTCTCTAGGAGGCCAAAGAAAGAAGATAACAAATTGTAAGAGGGAGGTGGAGAATTGATGGAAAAGAAAAAATAATTTTCATTATTGTGGGTCTCTCTACTTATAGCTCCACTAACTCTCCCATAAATACCCAATTAATCTTAGTATTAATATGAGACTCATTACTTTCTATTCAAGAAGTTTAATACCAAACTTTGTAACCCCAAATTCCAAAGTAATGATCCATATTAATCCCTCAATTAATCTAGGAATTATGGGACATCAATAGTGGTGTTAACTTCTAAAAGTTATAATTTAACCCACTTACTTTGAGCTATCATATCTCTCTCATCCAATACCAAATTGGACATCTAGATATTTCCTTTTCATGTTCTCACAACGTGGAACATGAACCCACAATAATCTTTGTCAAACGACAAACATTCATGTAAGAAAAATACACAATTTTCTTCACATATAACGAATTTTTCCAACAATCCCCCACATGAAGGAAATTAATGACGAGTTTGGTGATAGAGTCTGGCAGTCGAAAACTTGCATACGATAGGTGTGGGAATGCCCATTGAACCTTCGCTCGTACAAGCATATTTACTCTACTCGCGAGTCGGTAGACGCGATGTCCTTGAACCGTTATGCTTTTTGTGTAGCCGATCATATACTTGACACAAGTAACGTCCTAACATAGTACAATTCTCATAGCTATGTTCATTCATGGCCCTGAACATTTTGCCTGGTTATGTGAAAGGGTCTAAGAATTGAGCCTCATGCAATTCTCCTTAAAGCGACCCCACTTCTCTCTCACATAGGTGAATTCTTAAAGGTAACCCGTATTACCCCGCTCGAATTTCGATGCGTAAGAATTATTAGAAGCCATAAGCTTATCCTTGTCCTTTCGGGATGTCACTAATAGGAATGGACTTAGGGTTAGTTCCCCCACAGTGACGCTGCAAGTCTTTTAACAGTTGGGTTGTCCCATTGAATCTAGTTCTTGGGATCTCCAGTCATCTAGACTGGGTTTTTCGCTTTGTTTAACTTTTAAGAGGCTTACGTCTCATTCCTCTCATCGAACTTTAAACTAACTCTCTATTTAACCCTTTGGTTAACGGATCCGTTTATCATTTGACTTCACATTGTCAAATTAGTTGAGAGTAGTTGTTTAATGGTATTATGTCTTAGACATAAATGTCTGGACTACCATTACACACATTTCTATATGTCTTTTCAATCATAAATTGACTTTAGCAATATACCATCTTCCTAACACAAGCTTTATCCATTTGATACTTGTTAACTCAAATTCATTTAAATCCCAGCTATTCCATATTATAGGTGCCCATCCGGTTCAATCCGCCGGTTCCGGTTCCGAACCGGCGGTTCACGGTTCCACCAAGCATTGAACCGAAACCGGCCCGATTTGTCACGGTTCCGGTCCCGGTTCCGAACCGGCCGTACGGTTCCGGTTCCGGTTCTAAACCGGTTAATTTCAAAAAAAAAAAAAAGACTTGGGCGGTCGCCCAAGAAGGGCCGAATGACTTGGGCGGTCGCCCATGTGTCCAGTTTAAAAAAAAACAAATGAAAGGCTTGGGCGGTCGCCCAAGTGTCCAGTCCTTCAAAAAAAAATTACAAGTTAAATTCTTAACAATTTCTGTTAAGTTTTACAAAAAAGTTAATTTTTTGCAAAAAAGTCATTTAAAAACTTAACTTTTTTTAAAATAAACGAAAGTATATAAAAGAAAAAGGGACGGTACCCTTAAATTTTATTAATTAAAATAAAATTACAAATGAGGGGGACAACCAACCTTACCCTTTTATAAATAAGGGGGGACATTTAGGAGCCTTTACCTCAACCTAACTATTACAATTAAATAAAAATAAACCTAATCTATAATCTAATCTATAAAATTACAATTAACCTAATCTAAAGTCTAAAGAGCGGCGTAGTTCATTCGGCTTCGCTCCCCGATGTATCTTCATCAAAGGCCTCCTCCTCCTCGGAACTACTTATTTTATCTTGAAGTCGTAGTTCGGCTCTATGCCAATCGCCGAGCAACATTTGATATTCTAAATTATATGGAGACAACCTTGACCTTCGATCGGAGAAGACATTTCCTCCTACACTAAATACTTCTTCTACGGCAACGGTTGAGGCGGGAGCGGCTAGGATCTCCTTTGCTATCAATGATAGAATAGGATAGTTGTTTGCCCTTCGTGCCCACCACTTTGCAATATCAAAATCGTCTATAGGCTCAAAAGAAGTGGTTAAATAATTTTCAAGTTCAATATAAGTGGAGCCACCTCGTTGACGTTTTTGAGTTCTGGAACTAATTAAATTATCTATAAAGTTAAAGGGATCGCTATCTTCGTGAGAACTACCACCTACATTTTCACTACTAGGAGGATAAACAATATTACCAAAAAGATCATAATATTCTCTATAAAGTTCATATACAAATTTTTTAGTCTCAATTACAACGTCTTTTGCCTTTGGGATAGGTCTATCTAAAAACAAATCAAAGCAGGTGGGAAATAGATTCTTATAATAATAATCTAGTATTTGTTCTAAACCATCTTCTCTTATCCTAGGATCTAATAGTTTAGCTACTAAAAACAATGGGGGAATGATCAAAAAATATTTAAGCCATTTTGTTCTCATCTTGTTAATACATTCACCTAAAATTTGATCATCTTTAAAATGCATAAATATGTAACTAATTTTAGCGGCGTGTTCTATAACTAACGGTGAAGTGGGATAGTAAGAACCGGATAATTGTACGGTAGCATCTTTAAAAACTTTCAAAATTTTCTTTAAATTATTACAAATATCCCATTGATGAGGCAATATTATAGTTGAATACTCTATTTGTTGAATAAACTGACACAATAGTTCACGAAAATCATAAGATTCGGATAACATTTTATAAGTGGAATTCCATCGGTTTGGAACATCTAGGGAAAATCTTTTAGGTGGAATTCCATTGGAAATGTTGTATCAACTTCATCATCGCTCAAATTAAACGTTTCTTGTGGTAGAGGTTGAACATTAAGATTGCCCCAAATGGAATCATCGGCGGGGGAAATGGATGCGAACTTGATACATTCTTTCCCTTATCGCCACGGCCGCCACGAGATGAAGATATTTTTTTGATGAAAAGATGAATTTATGTGAAAAAGAGAGTAAGTAATTGAGAGTTTGAGACTTGAGATTGAGAAATTGAGATGAGAGAGAGATTTGAGTCTTTGAGAGATAGAGAGAAAGAGAGTAAGTAATTGAGAGTTTGAGACTTGAGAGTTGAGTTGAGAGAGAGTAGTGAAAAAAATAAAGGGAGGGGAGGGTATTTATAGGTTTGAGAGAAAAAGAAAAAAAAACGTTTTAGGGACCAAAATAAAAAAAAAAAATCGTTTTAGGGACCAAAACGATTAAAAAAATATTTTTTTTTTACATTTTGGTCACTGACCGTTATTTAACGGTCATTAAACATGGACCGTCGGATCAAGAAATGGACGCACCAGATCATCTAGCCGTTGGGCGGTTCCGGTTCGTGAACCGGCGGTTCCGATTCCGGTTCCGGTTCTGGTTCCGGTTCCTGAACCGGCGGTTCACCGGTTTTTGAAATCTTGAACCTTAACCGGACCGGCAAATCGCCGGTTCGCCGGTTCACGGTTCGTCCGGTCCGGTTTCCCTCCGGTTTTTATCCGGTCCGGTTCCGGTTCGGCCCGCCGGTTCGGAACCGTTTGGGCATCTCTATTCCATATTGATCATTTCAAAATTTCAAGAATATCCACCTAATGACTTGTTTAACAACAAGTCTATTAGTTTTCCTTGAATTTGAATCAACAGATCAAATTGACTAGACTTTTCCTTAGTTATCATATCGTTTTTGGATTTAATTAACAAAGTGACGTAGTCACTCTTGTTTAAATCCACACAATCAAACCTTTGATGTCTTTATTTTTGTACTTGTCTCAAGTCATACAATGACTTTACAAACTAGCACATTTTCTTCTAGGTTCCATTTCTTGAACCGTTTCAACACTTTGATCTATTTCATTCAAAATATCATATATTCACTTTCATGAATTTGACATCAATACTTGATTTCCATTGATTTTATTTTCTTTTGATTTTTACATATATTCAAACTTATTGAATCATATATAACAAAGAAATATGCACAATTGTTATGAACATAATTCTTGAAACATAATCCACCATTTAGTAACCAAATTCAATTTCTTTGGTAATTGGACTTGCTACTTTGCGAAACACCCCCACATTAACAAGTGTACGTAGGCCTACGTTTCCATACTTCATATGGACATCTCATTGTTTTCTTGGGGAAACCTCTCCAAAAGGTAATTATTTTCCAAAGTATACCCACCCCCACATTTTCGGAGCAGTCCCAAAATTAGCAATAATGCCAATTTCATTATTAACATCATTTGATCATGATGTACATTGTGGACACTTTGTTTCATTGCTCATGTACAACAAACTCCTCGGGTTGTTCTATGTAATTTTTTTTCTTCTAAATAGACATTTAGAAAGGTTATTTACATCCATTTGATGTATTTCAAATTCTGCTATGCAGCAATTGCAAATACAACTCTTTAATCTCGTGATGAGAGAATAAGTATAAAAGTAATCAAGGTCTTCATTTTTCTTGTAATCCTCAATTACATGTCTAGCCTTGTACTCATTGATTGTTCCATCAGTAAACGTTTTCTTTTTGAAAATTCACTTATATGCTAGTGATTTACTACTCGGAGGTAAATCCACTAGTTTCTAAGTTTGATTTTCCAAGATTGAATCAATCTCACTTTTAATGGCCTCTTTCCACAAAGATCCTTCCAAAGAGCTCAATGTCTTTATAACTTTGTAATTCACTTTCTAGCATGGAGGTTAGAAAATTCGGGCCGTAGAATTTTCTTATCCTACCTCATTTGCTATGTCGAGGTCATGCCTCTTCTTTATCATTCCTCATGATAAGTTTCTTCTTCTTCTATTGAATTATGAATTCGTTTAAATGAGTTTGCCTCATCTTTTAATTTATACGGAAACATATTCTTAAAGAAAGAAGCGCTTCATGATTCCATTCTTGAATCTTGAATTCATAAACAAGAATTCTATAATCACAACTATTGTAAGCATACCCAACACATATGAAATCAATAGTATTTAGTATAACATATACACAAACTATATTTAGTTGTGTTTTATCACTATCTCTTTATTATGTTGATTTCCAGCTTTTCCTTAAAGAGATAAGATTCAACATTTTGCTTTTTAGCAAAAGATGTTAAAGGTAAAACTTACATTTTACCATCATCTAGTGAATAACATTCACACCTCAAGCATCAATATGAATTGATTATATTTCTTCAAGCACATATCACATTTTCTTTGAATTCCTTTTTAACATAAGGAATATGATCTAACTAACGAGACTTATTCTCATTATTGATCACTAATTCAACTCATCGGTTGATACAATTCCATTTCATTCATTTAAGCATCATGAATATCATTCTTGATGATATCACGTTTGACATTAAAATCAAGTTTGACTTTCCAAATAAGCTTGACTTTTCAAACCAAGTTTGACCAACTTATCTTAGAGTTAAGCATTTCGATTTGCTTCAACTTCTTTTCCAAAGCTCTATTCTCTTTTTCAACACAAAGACGAATAGTAAAAACCTCAACTTTCATTTATATGTGAGGTAATTCTTGAAATCTTTTCAAGTGTGAACAATTTCTTAATTATTTCCGTCACATGAGAATTTCACTCAACACCATCCATTCGGTATGGTTTTCATGAAATACCATTTTCAATTCTTTCATTAACTTTTCATGATTTATGAAGTCCACTATTTTAAAATCAAGAGCATGGCTTATAATGAAGTTCATTTCAGCCGCATTCTCAGATTTATTATTTATAGTCCAAAGACTCTCATAAATATTTCACCATTTTCTAGGTTATATAACGAATTCGACAATCCGTTAAGTATATAATTCCAAAAAAAATCGCATGCTTCAACCGCACTCACGGATTAAACATCCGTCTTATTTTCACCCAACTTTATAGAATCTTTCTTAAGAAACCTCACAATTTTAAGGGTGGTCAAGTAGAACATCTATTGTTGCCATCACTTAAAGTCGAGGTCAACAAAATTTTCTAACTTCTCATTATGTGAGCCGGAATACTTGGAACAACCACATCCCATTGAAGATTTTTCTCCATACAAGGAGCCTTCCCCAAAATATTGGCTTTAATTTTTCAACAATTAAACACCAAATTGTAACTTTGTTGTTACAAAATAGAGCTCTCTAATATAATTAGAGAATTCACCCAAAAATAAATTGTAATTCATTAGGGGAATTATCACAATTTATTTCTTATAACAAACCATATTATAGACCTCTAAATTTCTTTAATGAAATTATAATTGGAGGTTAACTATTCCAAAATTTTAAAGGTCTCATCTTGGAGTGCCTTTAAATTAGAGAAATTACCTTCTCATTCACCAAATACACAATTTCTTTTAGAAGTTATACTTCTAAATATTTTGTGTCATTTGTCATCATCAATAGGATTTAACTACTTCCTTTAAGAATTCATATTATTTTTAATCTTTTGACATTAGTCACCCATTTCAATTATAGGTTTTAACAACTTCTCCCAAGAAGCTCTATACTCTAGTCCTTGTGATATACGTCAATCTTCACAACAATAGAATTCAAAAACTTCTTTCAAGAAGCTCTATTCTTTTAATCTTTGTGACTTTTGTCACTATTGACAATAATAGGCTTTAACAACTTCTTTCGAGAAGCCCTGTCATCTTTGTCAATACATCGTATAAACAATGCAACGTTAAAGACTACATCTTTATCCGTTCATCTTCTCAACTTAGTTCAAAAGAACTTTTCATTTATAAAATGCAAAGTTAAAGACAAAATCTTTACCCGTCCATCTTCTCAACTTAGTTCAATGAACTATTCAATTTTTCTCAACATGATTCTTATGAATCATAAGAACGTTAAATACGATATCTTTAACCGTTCATTTTCTCAATTTAGTTCAATCGAACTTTTCAATTTTTCTCACTATGATTTTCATGACCCATAGAGATCTATCATTAATTATATAAACACTAGAAGTGTCATCACCACAACTATTTTACACAATCATTGCAACATCCTTGATGTTCATCCGTAAGTCAATACATCATTACTTCTTTCAGAAACTGTTCTGTTCCAAAATTTATATATTAATATATACAAAATAAAATCCGATCTCCACCGTTCAGAATCTTCTCCTATGAGTCGTGAACATGCATACCAAATTTCAGTCCGATCCAACGGTTAAAGAAACGGGAAAATAAATTTTTACCACAGATGATCACTGAAAAAATGTGCTGGAATTTTCTTCCGTCTCGTCCATCGTTTTCCAATTCTTTTACCTCTTTCTTTGATTACCGCTCCACCGGATTTTCAAATCTGTAATTCTTTCTTAAATAGGGAATTATTCTTAAGATTGTTAAACAAATCTAAACAATCGAGCACACAAGAAAAAGAATTACAATAAAATTGAAATACAATATACAACATATAAAAATTAACCAAGAAAAAACCGTAAGTCGTCGTCTTGAATTTGTTTGAATCCAAGCCGTGTTATACACTTTCCTTAAGACTAATTCATCCCTTCACTACGAGTGCTCGAGGTCTTCAATGGACGTTAGTCTCCCAAGATAGAACGAATGAACCGGAACAACTATGCACTTAAGTTTTCCGGCGAATTTTCCTATGCTTGGACAAAATCACCATGAATATTTCTCTAGGAGGCCAAAGAAAGAAGATAACAAATTGTAAGAGGGAGGTGGAGAATTGATGGAAAAAGAAAAAATAATTTTCATTATTGTGGGTTTCTCTACTTATAGCTCCACTAACTCTCCCATAAATACCCAATTAATCTTAGTATTAATATGAGACTCATTACTTTCTATTCAAGAAGTTTAATACCAAACTTTGTAACCCCAAATTCCAAAGTAATGATCCATATTAATTCCTCAATTAATCTAGGAATTATGGGACATCAATAGTGGTGTTAACTTCTAAAAGTTACACTTTAACCCACTTACTTTGAGCTATCATATCTCTCTCATCCAATACTAAATTGGACATCTAGATATTTCATTTTCATGTTCTCACAACGTGGAACATGAACCCACAATAATCTTTGTCAAACGATAAACGATTCATGTAAGAAAAATACACAATTTTCTTCACATATAACGAATTTTTCCAACAGATAAATCTTCTTACATTCTTACGCAACAATCTCCGCATAATTATCTTACGATTATAATATGCATTTCGACATACAATCAATCTATGGATTTATATATACTCTCTCCATCTCACTAAATTTTATATTTATATATGAACATAAATGTAAAAGAGTGGGGTAAGTATAAAAAGTGAATTAGTGGAGAAAAAGTGAGGCAAAAAATAGTGGGTAGATAGTTGTTGCGAGCATGCAACTGTGTTTCATTTATTTTATCTAAAGAAGTGTTTTAAATTTTCCATTTTATAAAAGTGTAATATTTATAATGTGACGGAGAGTGAGACGGAGAAAATATATATGTATATTTTAATAGCAGAGTTTTTTTTACAGTGTCATGTGGAAATGTGGAATTATGACTTGAAATATTACATGTCATCATTCCATTGGTTTATTGGTTTAAGCACTTTTGCAAATCAGTGAAAAGATAATTTTCATACTTATCTATTCTCATATTTAAATATATGGATGAGATCTAACTACAAATTTTAAAATTTATTAACAATTGCGTTATTTTATCATGTCTTTAAAGTCAAATTCTTTAGTGATAATTTTTATGAAGCCAGTGATAAGCCCTAGGGAATTTCTAAATACACTATCTTAATTCTATTTACACTACCTTTACTCTCAGGAGGCTCCGTTTGTTTGGACATTAAATGTTTTTCGGAAAATGATTTTTTATAAAATGTTTTTCAAAAAATGAAGATGTTTTTTCGAAAAATGAGATAAACATGTTTTCGGCTGTTTGGTAAGAAAAATATTTTCATGTGTTTGATGAAAATATTTTTTGAAATCTGAATATTATTAGATTAATATGATGATATATATTTATTGAAATGAGTGTCTTCAAAATTATATTTTCTTGAATTATTTTTTTTTTGTAATTTTTTTTTCCTTTTCTTCTTTAATTTTTCTTCAAACCAAGTGATTTTTTAGCTAATTATTAAAATGTAGATTTAAAAAAAATCAGGCTTAAAATATTATCCATCCACTTTTTTTACACAATTTTTGAGTTTATTATTGATAATTTATTTGTTAATTAAAACTCCAAGAAAAAAATAAAATAAGACCTGAGACTTTGGTTTATTGAACCATCTTCTTAAATATATAAAAGTATAGTATTTAATAATGAGACGGAGAAAATATATATGTATATTATAATAGCAGAGTTTTTTTTACAGTGTCACGTGAAATTATGACGTGAAATATTACATGTCATCATTCCATTGGTTTATTGGTTTAAGCACTTATGCAAATCAGTGAAAAGATAATTTTCATAGTTATCTATTCTCATATTTAAATATATGGATGAGATCTAACTACAAATTTTAAAATTTATTAACAATTGCGTTATTTTATCTTCTTATATATATATATATATATATATATATATATATATATATATATATATATATATATATATATATATATATATATATATATATATATATGAGTTGTACATGAAGGGCACCATTTTTCGGAAAATGTTTCACTTAGAAAAAATCCGTAAGTCATTTTCCTTAGAAAGGGCATAAAATGTTTTCCGGAAAACGTTTTCTCCATTTTCTGAAAAACAACCAAACGCCGGAAAATGGGAAAAACGTTGTTCGGAAAACAACCAAACACCGAAAAATGAGTTATTTTACGGAAAACGTTTTTCGAAAAACAACCAAACACTGGAAAATGGAAAAAACGTTTTCCGAAAAACAATCAAACACAGTAAAACGAGTTATTTTACAGAATTTTTTTTCCGAAAAACGTTTTACGTTGAAACAAACGGAGCCTAACTTGTGTGAAAATGGGATTTTCAAAACATAGTAGTAACCCTTCCGTTCAATCTCTGCACCTCCTTGATGCACGTTGGCTCTTGCATTTCTACCAAATCTTTTGTCTTCTCTAGATTAGCCTCATTATCCCTCTGAGATACCATGAAACCCAGAAACTTGCCAGCAGCTACCCCGAACACACACTTGCTCGGATTTAGCTTCATGTCGTTTGATCGCAGGTTGGCGAACGTTTTCCCTAGGTCGACCACATGACGACCGGCCTTGGTTTTGATGACCATGTCGTCGATGTAAGCCTCCATGTTTCAGCCAATCTGAGTAGCAAAGACTTTGTTCACCATTCGTTGATAAGTGCCCCAACATTCTTCAACCCGAAGGGCATTTTTATGTAGCAATATATCCCCTCCAGCAGCTTGGAAGGTAGTCTTTTCAATGTCGTTCTCATGCATTCCGATCTGATGATACCGTGAATAAGCATCGAGGAAACTGAG
The DNA here is from genome assembly GCA_022495995.1 of Adenophora triphylla var. japonica. Classification (NCBI taxonomy): domain Eukaryota; kingdom Viridiplantae; phylum Streptophyta; class Magnoliopsida; order Asterales; family Campanulaceae; genus Adenophora; species Adenophora triphylla. The sequence goes on along the minus strand of JAFEMH010004536.1, from coordinate 27,465 downwards.
GGTGGAATGTCGAGTCAACCAGCTTGTCAATCCTCGGAAGTGTGTAGTTGTCTTTTGGGCAGGCTACATTCAGGTCGGTGAAGTCGACACACATCCTCCACTTGCCATTTGCTCTCTTGACCATCACCACATTTTCCAACCAGGTCGTGTAGGAAGCTTCTTTGATAATACCTGCACTAAAGAGTTTATTTACCTCTTGTTTGATGGCAATCTCCTTGTCTGCAACAAAGATTCTTAGTCACTGGCTTTTGAATTTGATGGTAGGGTTGACCTCCAAACAATGTATATCGACCTCCTCTTTGATTTCCCTCATGTCTTCTACCCGCCAAGAAAAGACGTCAATACTTTCCTTCAACAAGACAATTATCTCCGATCTCTCCTCTGGTGACATCTGTCTCCCTATTCAGATGAGCTGCTCGGGATAGGAAGGATTAGCTACTATTTCTTCGAGCTCGGCAATAGGTTCCAGCTCTGGGCCATCTATGAACTGTAGGGTCTGGATGATAATCTCTCTAACCCTTCTCCTTTCCTCATCTCCAAAGTGTGGAGCTTCTGCCTCAATCATGCCATCTAGATCGGCAGCAATTTCCTCATTGGTGGCCCCAGAGTTATGGTTGACTTGAAGGCTTAGGTCGCCCACAACGATCTGGTCGACCATAACTGCATCTGTTGAGACAGTCATGTTTTGAGAGGGACGTGTCGGCTCAATCATGATGTGATCATGTAAGGGATAGGTCGCCTCTTCTATACATTTGATCGGGGATAACCTTGAGGTAGTGGTGACAGATTTGGTGAGCTTTCAACTCGCCTCTGGAGTATAAATTCTAGCTCTCTCTTCTTTTTGGATCGTATGACATGATCCAGGTATTCTCTGGCCATGCTAAGTACGCACCCCACTCCTAACATGGTGGGAAACTTAACTCTTTTGGTGGGGAATTGAGGGAACCATTCCTAGTGCGACCTGCCCATGTATACCCAAGATAGCATGGTAATCACTAACGACATCAATGACAATAAATGTTACCTTGGCCACTGTTCTCAAAGGATGCTGTCCGATGTCAGCACCCCACTCCCAACATGGTGGGAAATTTAACTCTTTGGTGGGGAATTAAGGGAACCATTCCTAGTGCGACCTGCCCATGTATACCCAAGATAGCATGGTAATCACTAACGACATCAATGACAATAAATGTTACCTTGGCCACTGTTCTCAAAGGATGCTGCCCGATGTCAGCCTCCACCTCGATCTGCCCCTTGGCATCAACCTTGTGATTGGTGAAGCCCTCTAGTCGACCTGCGTAAGGTGACAATCTTACATATGTTAACCCCATGTCGAGGAATTTCTTGTAGTAGAGGATATCTTTACAGGCCCCCGTGTCGACTAAAATCTTTCCTGATGTCCAATCATCTATCAACCCCAGAATCACCAAAGTCTGCTCCCTTGCAGCTATGCTGGCAGCCAGCTCGTAGGGATAGAAATTTATTACCTCATCCGGAACATAGCTTCTAGGAGGCACATAAGGATCTTTGTTCAGTTGAAAATTTTTATGTTTGAGGGCGGAGTTGCTTGTCTCTTCAGCGATCACCCCCAAAGTTAATCTAGGTTGCCTCAGCTCCGGTACACCTCTTGTAGGTCGATCTTCTCTAGCGGGATGATCTCCTTTCACAAACATGTCTAGTCATCCATCATACACCCACTTTTGGATGATCCTCTTCAAACTCATACATTCCTCGGTGTTGTGCCCTGTATCTTTGTGATACTCACAGTATTTACCATTGTCTCGCCTGAATTTATTTCGAGGATTTATTGGGGATGGGGGGCCTAGGTCGACTGTATTCATTATCTCTGTCCGACTGACAGTGAGGGGAGTGAAATTTTCAGAAACTCTCTCGGTCCCCCTTATCCTGTTCTTCCCCTTGTTGTCGTTATAGTTTTTCCCAGGTCCTCATTTTGCCAACTACTAGCTTCCGCATGCTTTGAGCCTTTGTCTTTCTTTCTTTCCTTTCTTTCCTCAGCCACGACCACATTGTAGGCCCTCTCAAACAGTTCCTTCCTCGTGGTCGCCCGCCTAACTTGGAGCTCGTAGTCCTCGAAATGGGAGAGGATACCCCATTTTCAAAGAAGTTGATGACCTCTCTATCAGTAAGGTCCTCCTCGATTTGGTCGACCAACTCTTTGAAGCGGGTAAAATAGCTCATAGTGCTCTCCGTTTTGCCCTGGGTGATATTGTTCAGGTCAGTAACTGTCTTTTTACGGGCACCGGCTATAGAGAATTTGTCCAAGAACTTCTTCCTCAAATAATCTCATGAAGTTATGCAACCAGCGGTCAAACCATGAAACCAAGTCAGTGCTGCAAGGTGCTGGTTAATGCCTTGCATACACGTCATCCTTGGAAGAGACCAAACACATCGTGGCCTCAAAATGTTGCATATGATTTAAGGCGTTGGTCGAGTCTGAATACTTGTCTAACGAGAGTAGCTTGAAACCTGCTGGAGGGCTTTAGTCGAGCATATCTGGGGCCAAAGGTCGAAGAGTAATGTAGTTTCGTTCGACCTTCCCATTAGTCTCCTTTATGTCTGCCTTCATATTATCCAACCTTCTCTTCAAGTTGAGAAGCTCCCTAGCATCCAGGTCGCTTCTTTGATTGAATACAGAGTTGGATTTTTGTCTCTCCTCACGGTATGGCTACTTCCTAGAGATATTCTCTCCCTCTCTCTTCTAGGGGGAGTTACCTTTCTTCTTTCTTGGCGGGACAATGACCTTTCTCCCCTTCATGGTGACCTATGTCGAGCTTTGTCAGCTTCGTTTTGCCTCCTCCTTACTGAGTCGGCCTCTTATTCCCTTTGCTGGTTGATCCTATCCCTTAGGTCACCAGTCGGGTTAATGGAAATGTGGGAAGGAGGTGGTATTTCATTCCTTTTTTGCTCGCCAGACGGTCTAGGACCTCCGTTGGCCTACTTGTGCGAGGTAATTGATGGAGCTACTCTCTGCGACCTCCTATCATCCTTGTTAGGAGACTCAGGCATCTCAAGCAGCTCATCTTGTACATCGAGCAAATTCTGCAATATCCTAGCACGTTCCAGCAAAAGATTTTTCCTACTAGGGTGAGTAGCTGAGGGACATGCAATGTCGCCTGCAACTGTTCGACCCGTTTGGATTTTCTTAGGTTGTTGGTTTGCCCCTGGATGGGTATTAGCCTCTTCTGTCTCCTTCCATCTTGCAGACCCGCACCATAAGCCACACTATTGGAGTGAGTGGCCCTCCTATGGGGATTTCAAGGTGGGGGAGGAGGCAAATTGGTAGTACGATTTCCAGCACCTGCCTCAGCATTTCTCCCTAGATTCCCAAGTGTTGGATTACTGGAGGAAGTTACAGTGTGTCCGTTTGATACCATGGTTGTGGTTTGAGTACAGTTTCAAGGTCTAGCTTGCTTCGTTTCCCGGCAATGGAACCAAACTGATGATGCAGGAAACGTTCCAGATCAGCCTTAGTCCAGCAATTAGGTTGATCTCCAACTAATAGACCTGAAACCACAAACACACGACTAGCCAGATTGGCCTCCGACTAAGACCCTCCGGCGTGATGATGAGATAACGTGTATTAGGCTTATAAACTCAATTGAATAACGTAATTACTCAGATAGCAAATAAGACAGTACCCATTCACGTTGGATGTTGTAGGGTATTTATAGCGTTGATGTAGGATCATGTTGAATCCTTAAAATCACGGGAATAATTTTGGCGTAACTGACTCTGAGAAAATAGGAGACAGTTACAAATAACGATGAGGATTGGCGCACGTGTTGCCGTCGTCGAGGTCGACTGAATAGCCAAGTGTGACCTGACTTTGTGCTTTGACTTGATAGCAATTGTATAAGTATTTGATCGTATGTCGGATGAAGCTAGGTCGGGACTACGGATGGTCGGACAATGAGCTAGGTCGACTGATCGATGTCGGGCCCTAGGTATTGTAGCAATTGGGCCAGCCTATTCAATAATAGAATAAACTGGTGACTGAAATGTTGGGCTTGATTTGTTGGGCATGGCCCGTCACATTTATTCCGTTCAAAGGATATCAAAAGTTTGATTGTATGGATTTAAACGAGAGTAACTACCTTACTTTGTTAATTAAATAAAAAAACGATATGTTAATCTGAGAAAAAATTCTAGTAAATTTAATTTGTTGATTCAAATTTAATGAAAACTAATGGACTCGTTGTTAAACAAGTCACTAGGCGGATATTCTTGATAAATTTTGGAATGATCAATATGGAATAGCTAGAATTGAAATGAGTTTGAGTTAACACTTATCAAATGGATAAAACTTGTGTTAATAAGATGATATATTGGTAAAGTCAATTTATAATTAAAAAGACATTTAGTAATGTGTGTAATGGTAGTCTAGACATATATGTATAAGACATACTGCCATTAAACAGCTACTCTCAACTAAATTGACTATGTGAAGTCAAATACTAATCGGATCTGTTAACCTAATGGTTAGTGAAAGGACCCGTTTGCTTTGGCAACTAAGATTCTTAGCTGTCAGAAATCTTAGCTATCAGATAATCTGATTTTCTTCAAACGCTCTCAAGGCCAAAATGATAGGAAGTATATGCGCAGCGGAATTGATATTCTCTATGGCCTTATAGATGTTGTCTAACATATATATTCCTAATCTCTTTATCAATCTTAACTCATCTATGTGATCAAGCAAGAATATATTAAAGCAATAAAAAGCATAAATGAAATGAAAATTAAAGTGCAAGACAAGAAATTAAAAGAGACAAGAGACGAGAATTTTTAAGGTGGTTCAGAGTTCACTCCTCCTACATCCACCCCCACTGTCATGTGTCAGACCAGACCAGTGAGATCAATCCACTTAAATCTAGTTCCCTTTAAGATTTACAAAGGATTGATAGGGCAAGTTCATCGAACCCCCTCTTCCTAATTAGTACGGTCAATTAGGGTCCTAATTAGTACAGTCAATTAGGAATGCTAGACACATAGCATATGAAGTTCTTTCTTGAATTAACACTTGAGTTGTTGAATGAAAGCAATGATTTGGCTCGTTGGTGTTCCCCCTTAATGTTTGCATCGTGTGGTGTGGTTGATTGTAACAAGTGAAATGGGTGAAGGATTGAAAGGTGAAGGGTTTAAGGTTGAATGGTTAATTGGCAACATGGAGCATAGGTGGACAGCCATGGCCAAGTATGTACAATGGGTTTATTGTACACACATATAAAGGGTGAGGGTTAAATGGGTGTAAAGGGTGAAGGGTGTTGTATCAATATCAGTGTGTTCAATGGGTTTTTGTTGCACACACTGAGGTCATTGATGAAGGGGTGTGGAAGACATACTTGGGGGAGAGAGAAATGGGTATGGTGTATTGGTGCAAGCACACTGAGAATAGGAGGGCTTGATTCCAATTTATAGGGAGAAAATGGAAAGAGCCGTTGGAGTGGTGGGTCAAGGATAATAAGTAATCTTCAATGCAATTGAATTGATGTACTCTCCATAAATTCTTGGTCTTCATTTTCCATTTGAAGTTGCTGACAATATTTCCATGTTTTATGGAAATGTGTTTGTATCCGTTGTAGGAGTTGATCAAGTGGGTGAAGGCTTTAATTGCAATATTCAATGCCCTTGACTAAAGGTGGTTGTCATAATTTCCATGTTTTATGGAACAATGTTTTCTTCTTCTCCCATGAAAACACATGGCTTGGCTGGTATATCTCCATTTGCAATTCCAAGTTCACTGATGATAAACATGGGGAACTTGGAGGGATCTTTGTGTAACTTTTGCAACTTTCCTCTCTTGACACTTTAGACCATTTAACATTGTCCCGTTAAATGATCAATCTTCATCAAAACACAATGTTAGGTCCTAACAATTTCCCCTTTTTGGTGAATGATTGGTCATTTTAAACTCTTATTGGCTTGCTTCAAAACACCATAAGCAAAAAGAGATGAAAATCTGCTCAAAAAAATGTGCAGATTTTTTAGTCTACTTAACGGAATTTTCTGTATCAACTCACAAGGTTCAAGGGTGTGTGGCTATAATTTTTGGAGAGGTATATGAGTGTACTTTAAGTGGGAGAAAACGATGTGTGGTTATGAGCTTTGGAGAGATAGATATAGGATTTTTGGTGAGAGGAGTCTTGACAAAATTTTCTCTGCTGTCAGGAATATTTGGGGACTGCTGCCGACTTCAGATAGGTACCAAATTTTGCTCAAAAGGATTCAGCTTGTGGTATTAGACTTGATGGAAAGCTCTATGTGTCTACTTTACACAGAAAAAATTGGTTTGTGGTTTCGAAGTCGGGAGAGGGAGATAATACAATTCTCGTGCAAGGGGTGGAACCAGTTTTTTTGGTCTATTAAGATCCAACAGCTAAGGTCTGACAGCTATGGTTTGGGATAGCTGTCAAGAGTTTAGGGAATTGATGTTTGGCATTTGTTTTGGAGGGTTTAGTGTGTAAATGTTTGATATCTAGGGGTTTGTGAACAAGGGTTAGCTGGCAACAAGATTGGCTTTCAAAGTCTTAGCTGTCAGAATGAAAACGTTGCTGTCAGAAATAAAGGGATCTGCCTGTTGGACAGCAACTTCAGATGAAGTCTGGTATTGACTCACAAGGTTTTAGGCTATGTGTTAATGCTTTCTGGAAAGGTATGTGAGTCTACTTTACTCACAAAAAATCGGATTGCAGTTTCGTGCAGCGGAGAGAGAGATATTGCAATTTCCGTGAAGAGGGTCAAAAGCTGATTTTCAGATTTCCAGCAACTTTTTCTATTTCAACAAGGGCTCTTCTTGGCTGGTTTTGATGCTGTTTTGGAATTTGGTTCCCCCTCAAATGGTGTTATGGTTTCTAGAAGGAAGAATGAGGTTGGAAGGGTTGTGCTCCAAAATTTTCTTGATGCAAAGTGTGTTGTTGATTGCATCCAAGCTTTGCTTCGACTTTGATTTCTTCAAGATATGCACTTTTCCGTCGAGCATCCAAGGTTCATCTCCTAACATTATAAAGGAGAACAAGTAAATGATTCTTTATAATCAAATAAATAAATATAAGCACATATGAATCTAAATAATCAGATATAAAAATGAAGCACATAAGATTTCCTATAAGTAGCAATTCAAAGCCCAACATAAGCGGTCGGTGGGCATAAGGGGTTGCATCAAAAGAGATGCCAACGAGTCGGTCGGTCATTACCATCGAGCCCAAGAAAGATGATCTATCTTTCCCTAGCAACTACCCTAGGAGTCTCTAACTCGTGACCTTGCTTTGTTTCACCACAAGAAAATCTACAAAGGCAATGATCCTAAAATGATCAAAGAAGCCATTTAAGCACAAGGGGTGTTTGGGACATAATCCAAGATGATCAAATAAGGTGTTCAAGTACAGAAAATATGTTAGACATATAAGCATGGATCTTCACGAGATGTTAAGCTCGGAGACACTAAAGTCTCTAAGAACCTTGCTCTGATACCAATTGAAAGGACCCGTTTGCTTTGGCAACTAAGATTCTTAGCTGTCAGAAATCTTAGCTATCAGATAATCTGATTTTCTTCAAACGCTCTCAAGGCCAAAATGATAGGAAGTATATGCGCAGCGGAATTGATATTCTCTATGGCCTTATAGATGTTGTCTAACATATATATTCCTAATCTCTTTATCAATCTTAACTCATCTATGTGATCAAGCAAGAATATATTAAAGCAATAAAAAGCATAAATGAAATGAAAATTAAAGTGCAAGACAAGAAATTAAAAGAGACAAGAGACGAGAATTTTTAAGGTGGTTCAGAGTTCACTCCTCCTACATCCACCCCACCCGTCATGTGTCAGACCAGACCAGTGAGATCAATCCACTTAAATCTAGTTCCCTTTAAGATTTACAAAGGATTGATAGGGCAAGTTCATCGAACCCCCTCTTCCTAATTAGTACGGTCAATTAGGGTCCTAATTAGTACAGTCAATTAGGAATGCTAGACACATAGCATATGAAGTTCTTTCTTGAATTAACACTTGAGTTGTTGAATGAAAGCAATGATTTGGCTCGTTGGTGTTCCCCCTTAATGTTTGCATCGTGTGGTGTGGTTGATTGTAACAAGTGAAATGGGTGAAGGATTGAAAGGTGAAGGGTTTAAGGTTGAATGGTTAATTGGCAACATGGAGCATAGGTGGACAGCCATGGCCAAGTATGTACAATGGGTTTATTGTACACACATATAAAGGGTGAGGGTTAAATGGGTGTAAAGGGTGAAGGGTGTTGTATCAATATCAGTGTGTTCAATGGGTTTTTGTTGCACACACTGAGGTCATTGATGAAGGGGTGTGGAAGACATACTTGGGGAGAGAGAAAGGGGTATGGTGTATTGGTGCAAGCACACTGAGAATAGGAGGGCTTGATTCCAATTTATAGGGAGAAAATGGAAAGAGCCGTTGGAGTGGTGGGTCAAGGATAATAAGTAATCTTCAATGCAATTGAATTGATGTACTCTCCATAAATTCTTGGTCTTCATTTTCCATTTGAAGTTGCTGACAATATTTCCATGTTTTATGGAAATGTGTTTGTATCCGTTGGAGGAGTTGATCAAGTGGGTGAAGGCTTTAATTGCAATATTCAATGCCCTTGACTAAAGGTGGTTGTCATAATTTCCATGTTTTATGGAACAATGTTTTCTTCTTCTCCCATGAAAACACATGGCTTGGCTGGTATATCTCCATTTGCAATTCCAAGTTCACTGATGATAAACATGGGGAACTTGGAGGGATCTTTGTGTAACTTTTGCAACTTTCCTCTCTTGACACTTTAGACCATTTAACATTGTCCCGTTAAATGATCAATCTTCATCAAAACACAATGTTAGGTCCTAACAGTTAGACCGAGAGTTAGTTGTAAATTTTGAAAGGAATGTGACATTAGCCTCTTAGAAGTTAAACACAACGGAAAACCTAACCTAGTTGACTGGAGATCCCAAGATCTAGGTTTTCAAAGGGACAACCTAACTATTAAAAGATTTGTAGTGTCACTGTGGGGGTCAACCCCAAGTCCATTCCTAAAGTGATATTCCGAAAGGAAAGGTTAAGCTTATAGCTTGTAATGATTCTTGCGATTCGAAGTTGCCGAGCGGGGTAATACGGATTACTTTTAAGAATCACATATGTGAGAAAGAAGTAGGGGCCGCTTCGAGTAGAATTGTGTGAGGCTCAATTCTCAGACCCTCTCACAGAACCAGGCATTATGTTCAGGGCCATAAATGAACATAACTATTAGAATTGAACAATGTTAGGATGATACTTGTGTCAATTATATGATCGGCTAACCGATAAAGGGATTTTGCATTTTGCACAGCGGATTTTTCGGTTAGACAAGTATAGAATCGGTAAGTGATTTCCAAAAGCCAGTAAGTCAAAAACTCATGCAACAATAACAAGGACAAATTTTATCTTCCAGTAAGACAAACAAGTTAAGCAGTAAGTTGATTCAATAGGTTGTGACCAGTTGAAAGATTATCAACTAGTTACAACAACATAACAATAAATGAACAAACACACAAAGAAATGACACATTATTTGAAGAGGTTCACAGTGTTAAATAACTGCTACGTCCTCTACCAAGTTTGGTCAGAACTTGGATTTGTGAAAGTGCACTACTATATTAATGGTTCCTACCTATTACAAGTTGCAAGCCAATGATTGAAGGCTGCCAAACTAAAGGTGACCACTAACGGAGCGTGCTACAATAAAGACCTGGTGTTTTCTAGAGATGTGCTCACAAGTTGAGCTGATTTCTCTAGGGTGTTGTGTGTGAATCAATCAATGTGTTCCATGAATAATCTAATATGGGAACACTACAGTATTGATTGAGGTGCTCAGTGTTTAAGTCCTACAGAGATGTCAAGTGAAAGAGGGGACATGCTTTGAATGCTTTGAACTAGGGGATTTGCAGGTTGGTAGTTCAGAGCAGCTCACTCTCAAGGATCATAAATGCACCAACCTTCTTCAATGCTCCAGGGAAGCTATTTATAGTTAACTTTGAAAAGGAGCCGTTTTCTTTGAAGAGGTTGCAATGATGACTTGATCAGGCATGCCTTTGAATTGAAGGATCTTTGCATTAAATGCTTGAGATAGGAGAGTGTAAGTACCCAAATCCGGATCGTCCAAATCCGTCAGAAAGTTAACCGAAATTCGTTAACTGGCCCGCTCCAGGTTAACCGGAACTCGTTAAACTCCCCGTTGCTGTGCCAACGAGACGTCCCGGGACTGCCTCGTGCATCCCGACGTTGAACCGTACTTAGCACGTGACATCTCACGTAAAAGTATGGCTTTCCCGAAAAACGCATTTTCTCCGGCACTTTCAGGGCGTTTGTGACATTTCCTGACTGTTATGTTAAAAAACGGACAAAACCGGGACCGGACAAAATCCCACATGGTCGGTGACTCGAGAGGGGCACGTGGCGGCCATGCCACGCGCCCCACACATCACCCTTCAATCAATTTCGAGAGGGAAAAGACCAAAATGCCCCTGGTTTGCAAGCTGAGTCCCACGACTCCACCGTGCACTTTTCCCGAAATTGCCAAAGAAGTCCCAGATTTCCAAAATTCCCAAAACCCCTGAAATTCAGTCCCAAGTGGGACTCCTACCGCAATTTTCACCCTATAAATAGAAGATTCTTTGTCGAAGGCGCAAAGGATGATTTCACACCAAAAATCACATACCCCACGGTCCAAACTGGTTTTCACCCTTCCCGAGCTCCCGTTTTGTCTCGATTCGCGTGAAACCTTCGTATTTCGATCAAATACGCACCCTACAACTTCGAAACAACCTTTCGAATCACTCTCCGTGTCCCGTACACACCTCCCGAGTCAAAGGAATCGACCCTAGCCATAGGTATAACTCCCTCTCTCTGAATCTTCCCTTCCGTCTCGGTTTACGCGCCAGTCGCTATAACTATTTCGAACGTCATTATCAAAATGTAGACGCCTCCGTCTAACGGGGTCCGATACGTTTTAGCCCCTCGATCCTCTTCTCTTTCCGTAAGAGAAGTAATCACTGGTTAAAACGGCGTTCCGACCCCGTTCCGTTTACTTTCATGTCATTTACAATTTCGAGCCGTTTGGCCTCGTTGATCGTCATTTACAATTCCGAGCCGTTTGGCCTCGTTGATCGTCATTTACAATTCCGAGCCGTTTGGCCTCGTTGATCGTCCTTTACAATTCCGAGCCGTTTGGCCTCGTTGATCGTCATTTACGAATCCGGATCGTTTGATTCCGTTGACACCGCTTTAAATACTGTCATTTACAAGTCCGATCCGTTTGGATTGTGATAGTATTTACTTTTCAAAAGTCCGAGTCGCAACCCGATTCGTTGATCGCATATCATTTAATACGCATTTTTTCCGTAAAAATCGTTAACAATGTAATGCCCGGTTCAAAACCGGAGTTCGTCCGTCGAACTCTCTTTCAAAACAGCGCAGTGACGTTCGGCCTCCGAATGCTCATCTTCAAACTCAAAGTCAAAGCCGCCATTTGACACTTAAAATCATTTAATACGCTTTTTCCCGTAAAAATCGTTAACAATGACTCGTATGGCTCAAAATCGACGTTTGCCACGCAAACGCTCATTTCAAACTCAAAATCGACGTTTGCCACGCAAACGCTCATTTCAAACTCAAAGTCGACGTTTGCCACGCAAACGCTCATTTCAAACTCAAACCGACGTTTGTCATTCAAACGCTCGTCTTTTCAAAAGTCACCTAATCAACGTTTGTCATTCAAACCAAGATTAAGCTTATCATTCAAGCCCCCATTTCAAAAGACACACACACACACACACGATTTCGAGAAAGGTAGAAAGACTCGTCATGCGAGGCGTTTCGGGCGATCTCGTCATACTCTACCCGAAACGTAACTTGACCTCCGAACCTAACAATCTCTGGTACAAAAAAACTTTTTACTCGTTTTTGCTGCCAATAAAAATGAACCCCTTTTTCAAAAAAGCCTTTTCCTAAGTTTTTGCTACCAATAAAAACGACACCTTTTCACAATAGCCGTTTCTCAACGTTTGGGCTCAAAATACAAAAACCGCGTGGCGACTCCTCATTTTGTTCCTTCCCATGAAGCGAGGTCTCAGACACCAACCCCCCGCGAAAGACAACCGCCTTTTCCGCGTCAAACCATGAAACCAAGTCAGTGCTGCAAGGTGCTGGTTAATACCTTGCATACACGTCATCCTTGGAAGAGACCAAACACATCGTGGCCTCAAAATGTTGCATATGATTTAAGGCGTTGGTCGAGTCTGAATACTTGTCTAACGAGGGTAGCTTGAAACCTGCTGGAGGGCTTTAGTCGAGCATATCTGGGGCCAAAGGTCTAAGAGTTATGTAGTTTCGTTCGACATTCTCATCAGTCTACTTTCTGTCTGCCTTCATATTATCCAACCTTATCTTCAAGTTGAGAAGCTCCCTAGCATCCAGGTCGCTTATTTGATTGAATACAGAGTTGAACTTTTGTCTCTCCTCATGGTATGGCTACTTCCTAGAGATGATTCTCTCCCTCTCTCTTCTAGGGGGAGTTACCTTTCTTCTTTCTTGGCGGGACAATGACCTTTCTCCCCTTCATGGAGACCTATGTCGAGCTTTGTCAGCTTCGTTTTGCCTCCTCCTTACTGAGTCGACCTCTTATTCCCTTTGCTAGTTGATCCTATCCCTTAGGTCACCAGTGGGGTTAATGGAAATGTGGGAGGGAGGAGGTATTTCATTCCTTTTTTGCTCGCCAGACGGTCTAGGACCTCCGTTGGCCTGCCTGTGAGAGGTAATTGATGGAGCTACTCTCTGCGACCTCCTATCATCCTTGTTAGGAGACTCATGCATCTCAAGCAGCTCATCTTGTACATCGAGCAAATTCTGCAATATCCTAGCACGTTCCAGCAAAAGATTTTTCCTACTAGGGTGAGTAGCTGAGGGACCTGCAATGTTGCCTGCAACTGTTCGACCCGTTTGGATTTTCTTAGGTTGTTGGTTTGCCCCCTGGATGGGTATTAGCCTCTTCTGTCTTCTTCCATCTTGCAGACCCGCACCATAAGCCACACTATTGGAGCGAGTGGCCCTCCTATGGGGATTTCAAGGTGGGGGAGGAGGCAAATTGGCAGTGCGATTTCCAGCACCTGCCTCAGCATTTCTCCCTAGATTCCCAAGTGTTGGATCACAGGAGGAAGTTGCAGTGTGTCTGTTTGATACCATGGTTGTGGTTTGAGTACAGTTTCAAGGTCTAGCTTGCTTCGTTTCCCGACAATGGAACCAAACTGATGATACAGGAAACGTTCCAGATCAACCTCAGTCCAGCAATTAGGTTGATCTCCTGCTAATAGACCTGAAACCACGAACACACGACTAGCCAGATTGGCCTCCGACTAAGACCCTCCGATGTGATGATGAGATAACGTGTATTAGGCTTATAAACTCAATTGAATAACGTAATTACTCAGATATCAAATAAGACATTACCCATTCACGTTGGATGTTGTAGGGTATTTATAGCGTTGATGTAGGATCATGTTGAATCCCTAAAATCACGGGAATAATGTTGGCATAACTGACTCCGAGAAAATAGGAGACAGTTACAAATAACGATGTGGATTGGCGCACGTGTTGCCGTCGTCGAGGTCGACTGAATAGGTGTGACCTGACTTTGTGCTTTGAGTTGATAGCAATTGTATAAGTATTTGATCGTATGTCGGATGAAGCTAGGTCGGGACTACGGATGGTCGGACAATGATCTAGGTCAACTGATCGATGTCGGGCCCTAGGTATTGTAGCAATTGGGCTGGCCCATTCAATAATAGAATAAACTGGTGACTGAAATGTTGGGCTTGATTTGTTGGGCCTGGCCCGTCACATTTATTCCATTCAAAGGATATCAAAAGTTTGATTGTATGGATTTAAACGAGAGTAACTACCTTACTTTGTTAATTAAATCCAAAAACGATATGTTAAGTTGAGAAAAAATTCTAGTAAATTTAATTTGTTGATTCAAATTTAAGGAAAACTAATGGACTCGTTGTTAAACAAGTCACTAGGCGGATATTCTTGATAAATTTTGGAATGATCAATATGGAATAGCTAGAATTGAAATGAATTTGAGTTAACACTTATCAAATGGATAAAACTTGTGTTAATAAGATGATATATTGGTAAAGTCAATTTATAATTAAAAAGACATTTAGTAATGTGTGTAATGGTAGTCTAGACATATATGTATAAGACATACTGCCATTAAACAGCTACTCTCAACTAAATTGACTATGTGAAGTCAAATACTAATCGGATCTGTTAACCTAATGGTTAGTGAAAGGACCCGTTTGCTTTGGCAACTAAGATTCTTAGCTGTCAGAAATCTTAGCTATCAGATAATCTGATTTTCTTCAAACGCTCTCAAGGCCAAAATGATAGGAAGTATATGCGCAGCGGAATTGATATTCTCTATGGCCTTATAGATGTTGTCTAACATATATATTCCTAATCTCTTTATCAATCTTAACTCATCTATGTGATCAAGCAAGAATATATTAAAGCAATAAAAAGCATAAATGAAATGAAAATTAAAGTGCAAGACAAGAAATTAAAAGAGACAAGAGACGAGAATTTTTAAGGTGGTTCGTAGTTCACTCCTCCTACATCCACCCCCACCGTCATGTGTCGGACAGACCGGTGAGATCAATCCACTTAAATCTAGTTCCCTTTAAGATTTACAAAGGATTGATAGGGCAAGTTCATCGAACCCCTCTTCCTAATTAGTACGGTCAATTAGGGTCCTAATTAGTAATAAAGCCAATTAGGAATGCTAGACACATAGCATATGAAGTTGTTTTTTGAATTAACACTTGAGTTGTTGAATGAAAGCAATGATTTGGCTCGTTGGTGTTCCCCCTTAATGTTTGCATCGTGTGGTGTGGTTGATTGTAACAAGTGAAATGGGTGAAGGATTGAAAGGTGAAGGGTTTAAGGTTGAATGGTTAATTGGCAACATGGAGCATAGGTGGACAGCCATGGCCAAGTATGTACAATGGGTTTATTGTACACACATATAAAGGGTGAGGGTTAAATGGGTGTAAAGGGTGAAGGGTGTTGTATCAATATCAGTGTGTTCAATGGGTTTTTGTTGCACACACTGAGGTCATTGATGAAGGGGTGTGGAAGACATACTTGGGGGAGAGAGAAATGGGTATGGTGTATTGGTGCAAGCACACTGAGAATAGGAGGGCTTGATTCCAATTTATAGGGAGAAAATGGAAAGAGCCGTTGGAGTGGTGGGTCAAGGATAATAAGTAAGCTTTCAATGCAATTGAATTGATGTACTCTCCATAAATTCTTGGTCTTCATTTTCCATTTGAAGTTGCTGACAATATTTCCATGTTTTATGGAAATGTGTTTGTATCCGTTGGAGGAGTTGATCAAGTGGGTGAAGGCTTTAATTGCAATATTCAATGCCCTTGACTAAAGGTGGTTGTCATAATTTCCATGTTTTATGGAACAATGTTTTCTTCTTCTCCCATGAAAACACATGGCTTGGCTGGTATATCTCCATTTGCAATTCCAAGTTCACTGATGATAAACATGGGGAACTTGGAGGGATCTTTGTGTAACTTTTGCAACTTTCCTCTCTTGACACTTTAGACCATTTAACATTGTCCCGTTAAATGATCAATCTTCATCAAAACACAATGTTAGGTCCTAACAATTTCCCCCTTTTTGGTGAATGATTGGTCATTTTAAACTCTTATTGGCTTGCTTCAAAACACCATAAGCAAAAAGAGATGAAAATCTGCTCAAAAAAAATGTGCAGATTTTTTAGTCTACTTAACGGAATTTTCTGTATCAACTCACAAGGTTCAAGGGTGTGTGGCTATAATTTTTGGAGAGGTATATGAGTGTACTTTAAGTGGGAGAAAACGATGTGTGGTTATGAGCTTTGGAGAGATAGATATAGGATTTTTGGTGAGAGGAGTCTTGACAAAATTTTCTCTGCTGTCAGGAATATTTGGGGACTGCTGCCGACTTCAGATAGGTACCAAATTTTGCTCAAAAGGATTCAGCTTGTGGTATTAGACTTGATGGAAAGCTCTATGTGTCTACTTTACACAGAAAAAATTGGTTTGTGGTTTCGAAGTCGGGAGAGGGAGATAATACAATTCTCGTGCAAGGGGTGGAACCAGTTTTTTTGGTCTATTAAGATCCAACAGCTAAGGTCTGACAGCTATGGTTTGGGATAGCTGTCAAGAGTTTAGGGAATTGATGTTTGGCATTTGTTTTGGAGGGTTTAGTGTGTAAATGTTTGATATCTAGGGGTTTGTGAACAAGGGTTAGCTGGCAACAAGATTGGCTTTCAAAGTCTTAGCTGTCAGAATGAAAACGTTGCTGTCAGAAATAAGGGATCTGCCTGTTGGACAGCAACTTCAGATGAAGTCTGGTATTGACTCACAAGGTTTTAGGCTATGTGTTAATGCTTTCTGGAAAGGTATGTGAGTCTACTTTACTCACAAAAAATCGGATTGCAGTTTCGTGCAGCGGAGAGAGATATTGCAATTTCCGTGAAGAGGGTCAAAGCTGATTTTCAGATTTCCAGCAACTTTTTCTGTTTCAACAAGGGCTCTTCTTGGCTGGTTTTGATGGTGTTTTGGAATTTGGTTCCCCCTCAAATGGTGTTATGGTTTCTAGAAGGAAGAATGAGGTTGGAAGGGTTGTGCTCCAAAATTTTCTTGATGCAAAGTGTGTTGTTGATTGCATCCAAGCTTTGCTTCGACTTTGATTTCTTCAAGATATGCACTTTTCCGTCGAGCATCCAAGGTTCATCTCCTAACATTATAAAGGAGAACAAGTAAATGATTCTTTATAATCAAATAAATAAATATAAGCACATATGAATCTAAATAATCAGATATAAAAATGAAGCACATAAGATTTCCTATAAGTAGCAATTCAAAGCCCAACATAAGCAGTCGGTGGGCATAAGGGGTTGCATCAAAGAGATGCCAACGAGTCGGTCGGTCATTACCATCGAGCCCAAGAAAGATGATCTATCTTTCCCCTAGCAACTACCCTAGGAGTCTCTAACTCGTGACCTTGCTTTGTTTCACCACAAGAAAATCTACAAAGGCAATGATCCTAAAATGATCAAAGAAGCCATTTAAGCACAAGGGGTGTTTGGGACATAATCCAAGATGATCAAATAAGGTGTTCAAGTACAGAAAATATGTTAGACATATAAGCATGGATCTTCACGAGATGTTAAGCTCGGAGACACTAAAGTCTCTAAGAACCTTGCTCTGATACCAATTGAAAGGACCCGTTTGCTTTGGCAACTAAGATTCTTAGCTGTCAGAAATCTTAGCTATCAGATAATCTGATTTTCTTCAAACGCTCTCAAGGCCAAAATGATAGGAAGTATATGCGCAGCGGAATTGATATTCTCTATGGCCTTATAGATGTTGTCTAACATATATATTCCTAATCTCTTTATCAATCTTAACTCATCTATGTGATCAAGCAAGAATATATTAAAGCAATAAAAAGCATAAATGAAATGAAAATTAAAGTGCAAGACAAGAAATTAAAAGAGACAAGAGACGAGAATTTTTAAGGTGGTTCAGAGTTCACTCCTCCTACATCCACCCCCACTGTCATGTGTCAGACCAGACCAGTGAGATCAATCCACTTAAATCTAGTTCCCTTTAAGATTTACAAAGGATTGATAGGGCAAGTTCATCGAACCCCCTCTTCCTAATTAGTACGGTCAATTAGGGTCCTAATTAGTACAGTCAATTAGGAATGCTAGACACATAGCATATGAAGTTCTTTCTTGAATTAACACTTGAGTTGTTGAATGAAAGCAATGATTTGGCTCGTTGGTGTTCCCCCTTAATGTTTGCATCGTGTGGTGTGGTTGATTGTAACAAGTGAAATGGGTGAAGGATTGAAAGGTGAAGGGTTTAAGGTTGAATGGTTAATTGGCAACATGGAGCATAGGTGGACAGCCATGGCCAAGTATGTACAATGGGTTTATTGTACACACATATAAAGGGTGAGGGTTAAATGGGTGTAAAGGGTGAAGGGTGTTGTATCAATATCAGTGTGTTCAATGGGTTTTTGTTGCACACTGAGGTCATTGATGAAGGGGTGTGGAAGACATACTTGGGGGAGAGAGAAATGGGTATGGTGTATTGGTGCAAGCACACTGAGAATAGGAGGGCTTGATTCCAATTTATAGGGAGAAAATGGAAAGAGCCGTTGGAGTGGTGGGTCAAGGATAATAAGTAATCTTCAATGCAATTGAATTGATGTACTCTCCATAAATTCTTGGTCTTCATTTTCCATTTGAAGTTGCTGACAATATTTCCATGTTTTATGGAAATGTGTTTGTATCCGTTGGAGGAGTTGATCAAGTGGGTGAAGGCTTTAATTGCAATATTCAATGCCCTTGACTAAAGGTGGTTGTCATAATTTCCATGTTTTATGGAACAATGTTTTCTTCTTCTCCCATGAAAACACATGGCTTGGCTGGTATATCTCCATTTGCAATTCCAAGTTCACTGATGATAAACATGGGGAACTTGGAGGGATCTTTGTGTAACTTTTGCAACTTTCCTCTCTTGACACTTTAGACCATTTAACATTGTCCCGTTAAATGATCAATCTTCATCAAAACACAATGTTAGGTCCTAACAATTTCCCCCTTTTGGTGAATGATTGGTCATTTTAAACTCTTATTGGCTTGCTTCAAAACACCATAAGCAAAAAGAGATGAAAATCTGCTCAAAAAAAATGTGCAGATTTTTAGTCTACTTAACGGAATTTTCTGTATCAACTCACAAGGTTCAAGGGTGTGTGGCTATAATTTTTGGAGAGGTATATGAGTGTACTTTAAGTGGGAGAAAACGATGTGTGGTTATGAGCTTTGGAGAGATAGATATAGGATTTTTGGTGAGAGGAGTCTTGACAAAATTTTCTCTGCTGTCAGGAATATTTGGGGACTGCTGCCGACTTCAGATAGGTACCAAATTTTGCTCAAAAGGATTCAGCTTGTGGTATTAGACTTGATGGAAAGCTCTATGTGTCTACTTTACACAGAAAAAATTGGTTTGTGGTTTCGAAGTCGGGAGAGGGAGATAATACAATTCTCGTGCAAGGGGTGGAACCAGTTTTTTTGGTCTATTAAGATCCAACAGCTAAGGTCTGACAGCTATGGTTTGGGATAGCTGTCAAGAGTTTAGGGAATTGATGTTTGGCATTTGTTTTGGAGGGTTTAGTGTGTAAATGTTTGATATCTAGGGGTTTGTGAACAAGGGTTAGCTGGCAACAAGATTGGCTTTCAAAGTCTTAGCTGTCAGAATGAAAACGTTGCTGTCAGAAATAAGGGATCTGCCTGTTGGACAGCAACTTCAGATGAAGTCTGGTATTGACTCACAAGGTTTTAGGCTATGTGTTAATGCTTTCTGGAAAGGTATGTGAGTCTACTTTACTCACAAAAAATCGGATTGCAGTTTCGTGCAGCGGAGAGAGAGATATTGCAATTTCCGTGAAGAGGGTCAAAGCTGATTTTCAGATTTCCAGCAACTTTTTCTGTTTCAACAAGGGCTCTTCTTGGCTGGTTTTGATGGTGTTTTGGAATTTGGTTCCCCCTCAAATGGTGTTATGGTTTCTAGAAGGAAGAATGAGGTTGGAAGGGTTGTGCTCCAAAATTTTCTTGATGCAAAGTGTGTTGTTGATTGCATCCAAGCTTTGCTTCGACTTTGATTTCTTCAAGATATGCACTTTTCCGTCGAGCATCCAAGGTTCATCTCCTAACATTATAAAGGAGAACAAGTAAATGATTCTTTATAATCAAATAAATAAATATAAGCACATATGAATCTAAATAATCAGATATAAAAATGAAGCACATAAGATTTCCTATAAGTAGCAATTCAAAGCCCAACATAAGCAGTCGGTGGGCATAAGGGGTTGCATCAAAAGAGATGCCAACGAGTCGGTCGGTCATTACCATCGAGCCCAAGAAAGATGATCTATCTTTCCCCTAGCAACTACCCTAGGAGTCTCTAACTCGTGACCTTGCTTTGTTTCACCACAAGAAAATCTACAAAGGCAATGATCCTAAAATGATCAAAGAAGCCATTTAAGCACAAGGGGTGTTTGGGACATAATCCAAGATGATCAAATAAGGTGTTCAAGTACAGAAAATATGTTAGACATATAAGCATGGATCTTCACGAGATGTTAAGCTCGGAGACACTAAAGTCTCTAAGAACCTTGCTCTGATACCAATTGAAAGGACCCGTTTGCTTTGGCAACTAAGATTCTTAGCTGTCAGAAATCTTAGCTATCAGATAATCTGATTTTCTTCAAACGCTCTCAAGGCCAAAATGATAGGAAGTATATGCGCAGCGGAATTGATATTCTCTATGGCCTTATAGATGTTGTCTAACATATATATTCCTAATCTCTTTATCAATCTTAACTCATCTATGTGATCAAGCAAGAATATATTAAAGCAATAAAAAGCATAAATGAAATGAAAATTAAAGTGCAAGACAAGAAATTAAAAGAGACAAGAGACGAGAATTTTTAAGGTGGTTGAGTTCACTCCTCCTACATCCACCCCCCACCGTCATGTGTCGGACGGACAGTGAGATCAATCCACTTAAATCTAGTTCCCTTTAAGATTTACAAAGGATTGATAGGGCAAGTTCATCGAACCCCCTCTTCCTAATTAGTACGGTCAATTAGGGTCCTAATTAGTACGATCCAATTAGGAATGCTAGACACATAGCATATGAAGTTCTTTCTTGAATTAACACTTGAGTTGTTGAATGAAAGCAATGATTTGGCTCGTTGGTGTTCCCCCTTAATGTTTGCATCGTGTGGTGTGGTTGATTGTAACAAGTGAAATGGGTGAAGGATTGAAAGGTGAAGGGTTTAAGGTTGAATGGTTAATTGGAAACATGGAGCATAGGTGGACGGCCATGGCCAAGTATGTACAATGGGTTTATTGTACACACATATAAAGGGTGAGGGTTAAATGGGTGTAAAGGGTGAAGGGTGTTGTATCAATATCGGTGTGTTCAATGGGTTTTGTTGCACACACCGAGGTCATTGATGAAGGGGTGTGGAAGACATACTTGGGGAGAGAGAAATGGGTATGGTGTATTGGTGCAAGCACACCGAGAATAGGAGGGCTTGATTCCAATTTATAGGGAGAAAATGGAAAGAGCCGTTGGAGTGGTGGGTCAAGGATAATAAGTAATCTTCAATGCAATTGAATTGATGTACTCTCCATAAATTCTTGGTCTTCATTTTCCATTTGAAGTTGCTGACAATATTTCCATGTTTTATGGAAATGTGTTTGTATCCGTTGGAGGAGTTGATCAAGTGGGTGAAGGCTTTAATTGCAATATTCAATGCCCTTGACTAAAGGTGGTTGTCATAATTTCCATGTTTTATGGAACAATGTTTTCTTCTTCTCCCATGAAAACACATGGCTTGGCTGGTATATCTCCATTTGCAATTCCAAGTTCACTGATGATAAACATGGGGAACTTGGAGGGATCTTTGTGTAACTTTTGCAACTTTCCTCTCTTGACACTTTAGACCATTTAACATTGTCCCGTTAAATGATCAATCTTCATCAAAACACAATGTTAGGTCCTAACAGTTAGACCGAGAGTTAGTTGTAAATTTTGAAAGAAATGTGACATTAGCCTCTTAGAAGTTAAACACAACGGAAAACCTAACCAAGTTGACTGGAGACCCCAAGATCTAGGTTTTCAAAGGGACAACCTAACTGTTAAAAGATTTGTAGTGTCACTGTGGGGGTCAACCCCAAGTCCATTCCTAAAGTGATATCTCGAAAGGAAAGTTTAAGCTTATAGCTTGTAATGATTCTTGCGATTCGAAGTTGCCGAGCGGGGTAATACGGATTACTTTTAAGAATCACCTATGTGAGAAAGAAGTAGGGGCCGCTTCGAGTAGAATTGTGTGAGGCTCAATTCTCAGACCCTCCCACAGAACCAGGCATTATGTTCAGGGCCATAAATGAACATAACTATTAGAATTGAACAATGTTAGGACGATACTTGTGTCAATTATATGATCGGCTAACCGATAAAGGGATTTTGCATTTTGCACACAAATGGATTTTTCGGTTAGACAAGTATAGAACCGGTAAGTGATTTCCAAAAGCCAGTAAGTCAAAAACTCATGCAACAATAACAAGGACAAATTTTATCTTCCAGTAAGACAAACAAGTTAAGCAGTAAGTTGATTCAATAGGTTGTGACCAGTTGAAAGATTATCAACTAGTTACAACAACATAACAATAAATGAACAAACACACAAAGAAATGACACATTATTTGAAGAGGTTCACAGTGTTAAATAACTGCTACGTCCTCTACCAAGTTTGGTCAGAACTTGGATTTGTGAAAGTGCACTACTATATTAATGGTTCCTACCTATTACAAGTTGCAAGCCAATGATTGAAGGCTGCCAAACTAAAGGTGACCACTAACGGATCGTGCTACAATAAAGACCTGGTGTTTTCTAGAGATGTGCTCACAAGTTGAGCTGATTTCTCTAGGGTGTTGTGTGTGAATCAATCAATGTGTTCCATGAATAATCTAATATGGGAACACTACAGTATTGATTGAGGTGCTCAGTGTTTAAGTCCTACAGAGATGTCAAGTGAAAGAGGGGACATGCTTTGAATGCTTTGAACTAGGGGATTTGCAGGTTGGTAGTTCAGAGCAGCTCACTCTCAAGGATCATAAATGCACCAACCTTCTTCAATGCTCCAGGGAAGCTATTTATAGTTAACTTTGAAAAGGAGCCGTTTTCTTTGAAGAGGTTGCAATGATGACTTGATCAGGCATGCCTTTGAATTGAAGGATCTTTGCATTAAATGCTTGAGATAGGAGAGTGTAAGTACCCAAATCCGGATCGTCCAAATCCGTCAGAAAGTTAACCGAAATTCGTTAACTGGCCCGCTCCAGGTTAACCGGAACTCGTTAAACTCCCGTTCTTTGTGCCAACGAGACGCCCCGGACCGCTCTCGTGCATCCCGACGTTGAACCGTACTTAGCACGTGACATCTCACGTAAAAGTATGGCTTTCCCCTGAAAACGCATTTTCCGGCACTTTCGGGCGTTTGGACATTTCCTGATTGTTATTTTAAAAAACGGACAAAACCGGGACCGGGGGACAAAATCCCACATGGCTGGTGACTCAGAGGGGCACGTGGCAGCCATGCCACTGCCCACACATCACCCTTCAATCAATTTCGGAGGAAAAGACCAAAATGCCCCTGGCTTTGCAAGCCAAGTCCGGCCTGACTCATGTGCACTTTTCCCGAAATTGCCAAAGAAGTCCCCTGCATTTCCAAAATTCCCAAAACCCCGAAATTCACCCAAGTCCGGCGGACTCCTACTGCAATTTTCACCCTATAAATAGAAGTTGCTGTCAAAGGCAAAGGATGATTTCACACCAAAAAATCACATACCCCACGGTCCAAACTGGTTTTCACCCTCCCCGAGCTCCCGTTTTGTCTCGATTCGCGTGAAACCTTCGTATTTCGATCAAATACGCACCCTACAACTTCGAAACAACCTTTCGAATCACTCTCCGTGTCCCGTACACACCTCTCGAGTCAAAGGAATCGACCCTAGCCATAGGTATAACTCCCTCTCTCTGAATCTTCTCTTCCGTCTCGGTTTACGCGCCAGTCGCTATAACTATTTCGAACGTCATTATCAAAATGTAGACGCCTCCGTCTAACGGGGTCCGATACGTTTTAGCCCCTCGATCCTCTTCTCTTTCCGTAAGAGAAGTAATCACTGGTTAAAACGGCGTTCCGACCCCGTTCCGTTTACTTTCATGTCATTTACAATTTCGAGCCGTTTGGCCTCGTTGATCGTCATTTACAATTCCGAGCCGTTTGGCCTCGTTGATCGTCATTTACAATTCCGAGCCGTTTGGCCTCGTTGATCGTCCTTTACAATTCCGAGCCGTTTGGCCTCGTTGATCGTCATTTACGAATCCGGATCGTTTGATTCCGTTGACACCGCTTTAAATACTGTCATTTACAAGTCCGATCCGTTTGGATTGTGATAGTATTTACTTTTCAAAAGTCCGAGTCGCAACCCGATTCGTTGATCGCATATCATTTAATACGCATTTTTTCCGTAAAAATCGTTAACAATGTAATGCCCGGTTCAAAACCGGAGTTCGTCCGTCGAACTCTCTTTCAAAACGCGCGAAGTGACGTTCGGCCTCCGAATGCTCATCTTCAAACTCAAAGTCAAAGCCGCCATTTGACACTTAAAATCATTTAATACGCTTTTTCCCGTAAAAATCGTTAACAATGACTCGTATGGCTCAAAATCGACGTTTGCCACGCAAACGCTCATTTCAAACTCAAAATCGACGTTTGCCACGCAAACGCTCATTTCAAACTCAAAGTCGACGTTTGCCACGCAAACGCTCATTTCAAACTCAAACCGACGTTTGTCATTCAAACGCTCGTCTTTTCAAAAGTCACCTAATCAACGTTTGTCATTCAAACCAAGATTAAGCTTATCATTCAAGCCCCCATTTCAAAAGACACACACACACACACACACACGATTTCGAGAAAGGTAGAAAGACTCGTCATGCGAGGCGTTTCGGGCGATCTCGTCATACTCTACCCGAAACGTAACCTGACCTCCGAACCTAACAATCTCTGGTACAAAAAGCTTTTTACTCGTTTTTGCCGCCAATAAAAATGAACCCCTTTTTCAAAAAGCCTTTTCCTAAGTTTTTGCTACCAATAAAAACGACACCTTTTCACAATAGCCGTTTCTCAACGTTTGGGCTCAAAATACAAAAACCGCGTGGCGACTCCTCATTTTGTTCCTTCCCATGAAGCGAGGTCTCAGACACCAACCCCCCGCGAAAGACAACCGCCTTTTCCGCGCCCCGCGCGCGAAGAAGATCGGGTAATTTCGGTTGGCGACTCATTTGGGAAAAGATACTTTTTCAAAACTGCCAATGTTTTCTAAAAAGCCTTCCGTGGGTCAAACTTTCGTTTACCCTTCCTCGTTCTCGTGTGTGTGTGTTACTTTAAACCTCGAACGGTTTTTGTTTCGAAAGGCATTACATTGTCAACTTTTCAAAATCTTACCATGTTTGTGCATCCCCCTTCATGTTTGATTTTCATGTTGTCTTTTGAACTGTGCATCATAAATTCTTTAAGGCACATTCTGAAAAATCTCTGTTTTACTCAGAAAAAGAATTTAAGTGACCGCACACTACGCGCACTTGCTGCCTCGGAACACCGCACTTCACGTGCACTTGCTGCCTCGGTACACTGCACACTACAACCCCTAACCCGGGATGGCCTTATCAGTTGCACTCCGATTGGTCTCGCGTACACCTTTCGGGCGCACGGGGTCGTCCCAAACACCCCATCCTAGCCCGTGTAAGCCATGCACTCTTTGTGTCACACTTTGTCCAAGACCCCGGTTGGTTTTTGGCTTAGCTCGTGTCATAAAGCCTAAGTGTATGTTTTTCACTCCGGGCCCCGCTCCGAGTCAAGCTCGAGAGTTTTAGACCGAAGGTCATTCCCGACCCGAAGTCTTGAGCTTTTCAGCCTTGACTTTGACGCGGAGCTCTGCCGAAAAATATACCCGAAGGTTCAATGTGACGCCGTGTCACCAAACCTCGCCGTATGTACTGTGAGCTCCCCAACCCGGGACCTAACGCGTGTCCCGAGCTAGAGGAGCTCCAACTAAGAAAATTCATCTTCAGCTTTTAAAACATTTATTTACCTTTGAAAGAAACCCACTTTTCAAACTTATAAATACAATCAAATGATAATATCTCTGCTTAGAGGAAATCCAACCACAACTTATATAAACCGAAATCTAACTAGTTATACAAAAGCCTTGATTAACATTTTTTTCAACAAAAGAGTTTTCCATACAAATTATAAAAGAGGGGTACTTAACAATTACTCCTAACAACCCACTCTTATACTTAACTTGACAAGCCCCAAAAGCAAAAGTCCACGATGATAACCCCGGGCCTCACTGATTCGAGTCACCTGTCTCGGAATCTAAAACAAGAAAGGGAGAGGGTGAGAATAAATCTCAATGAGCTATTATGCATGCGGCAATATGCCATATAAGATGCAACACATCAAAAGACATATCCATATAACCCAAGAGGCTCCCCGCCGCCAACCGTCCCATACGGCTTGGAAACAACGACTGCCTTTCAAAGATGAATATATCATAACACATAGGTACGATAAAGTAACACTTAGAAGGATACTCGAGCCAAGGTTTTATCTCCAAAAGGATATACACATCCGAGCGGCAAGAATTGATGAAGCGATTCCGGAACCATGAACAATAACAGCACTGCAGGGACTCGGACACACAAATGGTATCCTGGTGAAAACTAGACCATCTACCTCCAAAGGAGATGCTAGCCCACAAATCCCACGCAAGTGGACAAACTCGGCAATGTATGAATTATAATGAACTCGGCTCGGTGCCATTATAAATCCATAACATTGCCCAACAAACAAATAAACCAATAAATTTTGGCCGGATTTACATAACTAAGCACGGTAATAACATACTTGCTTAACCAAACATTTGTATGATCCAAAGTAGGGATACATACCACAATAGAATATCATAAAGATAGCAATATAAATCCACAAAGGGGATAACAATAGCCACATGGTAGTATATACTCATGCCCAATCAATATCAAAGTGCCACAATTTATGAGCACACTAAACAACATCAACAACAATATATATAGGTAACACTAAGTAAGGGGACGAGGTATCATTAACCTACCCTACAATTTCCATATACAAGGGTACAAGGCCCCTATGAAGGTTCAAGTTCAATTACCAAGTGGGAGTCACAATTTATGAGTGATCAATTAAGGTTACTAAACAATTCTGGTTCAAATCCAAAGTCCAGTTGCTGAAGGCTTGGGCGACCGCCCATACCTCTTGGGCGACCGCCCAAGAGGGTTTCAAAGGGATGCCTAAGTTTCTGCCTAAGTGGGCGACCGCACACTCAGCCATGGGCGACCGCTCACAAGGGAGTTCAAAGGGGAGGGCGACCGCCCAACACCTCTTGGGCGACCGCCCAAGGGGTTTTTCTAAGGCAATCACTCCCTGGACACATGGGCGGCCGCTCACGCCCCCTTGGGCGACCGCCCAAGTGTTTGGACCAAAATTTCCAGATTTCTTTAATTGCTTTTCTTACCATTTTCTATTCCTTTCCAATCATTCCTTCTACTCTAAGCTCAAGAACAACCAAAGGATTTCCTCGGTTGCCAAAGTTCATCCTAACTCATCTAAATTCAACATAAAGGAACCCTAGATTATGGATCGCGGCACATTACACCC
>JAFEMH010004535.1:0-204672 GCA_022495995.1 Adenophora triphylla var. japonica | reverse complement strand
AAGCCAAAGCCACAGAAGTCTTTTCAGATGATTGGGATGGTCCGATTATGCAATAGTTATTCGGGGAAGAGATCCAGGTGCCAGACCTGATTGATTTCAGCTCAGTCAAAGAAATGGTAGCGATGATCAAGGAAGGAGCACAGTACTATTCCCGAGTCATGACGCCCCTGACACCGATGCCATTAAAGAATCGGGAAACTCTCTCAGGCCCGTCCGCAACCAAAGAAGAAATGATCACCAAGCCTGGATTGGTCTCCCGTCCCTTTGTGTCAATATAGGAAGAGTCCTCCGAGTCTCTGATTGTTAAGGTCGAGTCTCTAGGGTCGTCCGATGGCCTTACGCCTGAAGACTACGAGTCTGTAGCAAATGCTGTACTTCCTTTCGTTCCTAATGAAATGACGAACCTTTCTGAGTATCCTTTGATTGCCACTTTAACTAATGATGAATTAATTAATAAAAAAAACATTTAATAATAATTCATTAGATAAAGAAGCAGACACATCAAATAAAAAAAAGAAGAAAAAAAAATCTTTAAGCAGGTTGTTCGGAAAGAGGAAAATCGAGCCCAAGCTGCCGAAGAGATTTTAACAAGTGTGAATCTGGGAACTGCGAAAGAGCCTAAAGAGACGCAGATTGGTAGGAAAAGGATGCCCTACAAAATCCTACAAAGTCCTCAACTCAAGGAAAGTAGCCCTCTTCATCAAAGAAAACATTATATGCAGATACGGGTTGCCACCAGAAATCATCTCGTATAATGGATCCCACTTCGAAGGGGAATGCGACAGCCGCCGCGGAATCTCGTAATAACTCCGTCACAAGTCATCTCCCTACGGGCCCCAAACCAACGGAGCCGTCGAAGCATCAAACAAGACTCTGGAGAACATCATCCGGAAAATGGCCGTCCGAGGCGAGATTGGCCCGAGAAGCTACACTCGGCACTGCGGGGCTACAAAACATCTCGTCGAACGGCAACCGGAAACACTGTTTGCCCTCACCTACGGAATGGAAGCCGTACTCCCAATCGAACTAGAAATCCCCTCACTCAGGTGTCTTGTTGGAGAGCGGATCAACGAGGGTCGAATGGCTCCAAAGTCGCCATGATGAATTGGCCCTCGCTAGATGAACGACGATTGAAAGCAAATGGAACATATCCGAGGCTTACCAAGGGAGAATGGCGAGTGAGCCTTCGACAAGAAAGTAAAGCATCGGGAGATTAGGGAAGGTGATCTCATTTTGAAAGAAAAGCCCCCAGTTCGTATCAACCCACTTGGCAAATGGGAGCCTGTCTGGGTCGGGCCATACATTGTCCAGAAGATCTTCTCCGGAGGAGCCATGCAACTTGCAGACCTCGACGGGAATCCCCTTGTACACCCGGTGAATGGTGACAAGCCATGCAGATACTACGCGTAAAACACTGAGTCAAAAAAAAAGAGAAACAAAAAAAAAGAAGAAAAAGAGTGCTAAAAGAGTAATACCCAACTAGGTTGAAAACCCGAAAAGGGCGGCCTAGGTAAAAAATAGGGTTGCACAAAAAAAAAACAAAAACAAACAAAAAAAAAAACAACAACAACAAAAAAAAAAACCAGGTCGAACTACGGAGACCTGAGCCCTTTTGTCCGAAGGGAACGTAGGCAGCCGAAAACGGTTCGTTCTAAAGCACAAATAAAAGTCATACTCTGACATCAATACACTGATCAGACCATGAAAGCGTCTCGAAAAACTCTAAAGCAATTCACATATTCATTACAGTTAAAAGCTTTTTGATGAGTCTAAGCCCCGTTCATTCCTACAACTGGCAACCTGCTAAAAGAAACTAAGATACATAATCAAACTAATGTGTCTGCTGCGACAAGAAAGGGATACTCGGAAACCTCAGAGTCACTCCATGCCACTCGTACTGGCATCCCCTCTCTTCTTCCCTCTCCGGGTCTTCTTCCTCTGAACAGGAAAAATGTCGGTCTTCCTCATGCTAAGCTCCGGTGTAGGGACAGGATCTATCAAACCAGCCTCTGTCAGGGCCCTGGTATCCCTAGCGTCATCTCTCATCTCCTGTAGCCGGGCTGGTAAAGTAGGAGTCCTCCCCTCTTGTCTCTTGACATAAGCCTCATAGTCGGTCACAACATCTCCGCTCCTGTCATGAGGGTTGGCCCTCGCCTCGGCCCTCCTCCTTTCTGAAACTGTCAGGTCCTCCACACCCACAATGGCCTCACGCCGTCTCAAAATAGCCATCTGAGTCTCCCCCAAATGCCTCTCGTACCAATCCAGGTACCAAGTGGTCAGGAACACAGGTCTCGGACGCCTGAGGATAACCCGAGGAGGAAAGACGTCATACCTCCATACTCGGAAAAGAAAGGGAAACACCGAAGGATCCTCCATGGAAGCAGAAGCCACCACCCTGGTGGCTATATCATCAAAGTCCTCCAAAGGAACCTGCTCCAAACCGAACTGTCTCAGAACCAAAGCCGGAATGTAAAAGCTGGACTGAGAAAGCCCCGGAAGCATAATCACGGGAGATCCGTCCTGAAGTACTCTCCGAGTCTCCACTCGCCAATAAGGCACTGACCATCTGATATCTTCTGTCCGGCGACCAGCCATCCAATGCTCCCATGAGCCCTGATCATCAAAATCTACAGCAACCCCTCTCCTGGCGAATGTCCAAGGCTTGATCATATCCGATGTTTCCCGAAGAACCCCCAGGCGTTCCATCAGCCACAGAGTCAAGAGGAACGGGCTGCCCCCGTGCATATACCGTCTCCAGCTTGACTGTCGAGAGCATGAAAAGTCTCTCCCAGGATCAAAGGTACAACATCTCTGCCCAAGCGATAATGAACAACGATATCCAGCAGAGACCGATGACAGATCCCAAAAGAATAAACCATGAACAAGGTACCAAACATGCAAAGTGCAAAGGCATCCCAATAGGCATCATCAATCAAGCCTAAGCTCCTAAATCTATCAGGAAGACCGGAAATATCAAAATGATCGGGACTATGGATCATACCTTGTGCTTCCTCCGGGGAAAGATGAAGGATGTTGCACAACCTATCAACGAAAGAGGCTCCTCCGGGCAAAGGAATTACAATCTCCTCCACCTCCGGACCGCCAAGCAAAGCCTGGAATTCTTCAACGGTCGGAACAACCTCATTGTAAGAAAGGCAAAAGACATGTCTTCTAGTGTCCCAAAATGATGAAGAAGCTCTCAAGAGGTCGTAGTCCGAAACCAATTCTTTGAGGGACCATAAGCACTTCACCTTGTACCTTTCTTCGAAAAATGACCTCCTCTCATGCATAATCTCCCGAGACCACTCTTTAAACTTGTTGAAAAATGACATTTGGGATTCTTGGGACAATTTTGATGGAGTTCTTCTAAGATTTTCCATGGCTTCTCTCTTCTCTCTCCCGAAATTCCAGCCAATCGAAGAAGATGAAGTTTCAGGTGACATTTATGCCCCAAACCAGATCCAACCACCAGAATAAATGAACCCTGACAGATGTCATCCCCATCCGCGCGGATAGGATTGTTACCAAAAAAAATTTTGCTGCAGTTTAAACTGCTGCACCACAAAGGAATATTTTGTCCCAGCCAAAGCCTGTCCAAACCAGTCCATACACCAAACATCTACACCCTTGCCAAAAAACTGAGGCTCATGCAACATTGCATTCATACAGCATTGCATTAAAAAAAAATAATAAAATAACAATAATCCTAGATTATTACATTCCAAAAAAAAAAAAGAAAAGCAAAAAAAATGTGCATAAAATGTATCTGTCTGAATAAGTACAATCCTAGTCCCAAAAATCAATCGTCAGTCAGAATCCTCGGTGGCCGGCGCTTTCCCCCGACCCCTCTTGCGGCTCGGGCCCGCTTCCTCGGTAGCCATGAAGATCTCAAGCTCGTAATCATCATCCTCGCCTCTCGGAGGAAGGCTCGCCAGACCAACCGGCACGCTCTGATAGGGCAAGCCAAGATGCAAAGAAATCATATCCGAAGGTGAATGCGTCGGACTCCGGGACGTGCGAAGAAGATCTACCATGATGCCGGACATGTCCTGTCCATAAGGATCTCCGAGAATGACGTGATCCGAAGGTAGTACCACGCTGGGGATCAAGGAGAGGAGAAGAGGAGTCTCGAAGGAAGTCTCGAAGGAATAGGGGAAGCCTCCCGACGGGCGCCGGCTGTGCTCGCCTCGCTCTAGCCTGAGGGGCTTCACAAGCCACCATCCTCCTGATGAATCTTTTAGCCCCGATCACCTGCTTCGTCAACTTCTCCACGACCACCTCCGGAAACTGCATGGGAGCAAAAGCGTCGAAATAATTGAGGCGAAAAATGACGACAGAAAGAAAGGAAAAGACGAAACAAAAGAGGTGGGAAGAAGAAGCCATACCTTCATACCCACGAGGTGAAAAGCTCGTGAAGCCGCTCGAGCCGAGGCATCTGCACCCTCAATCGGACCCCCCATCTGGACATATGAAAAAGTCCGTCCGCGGGTGCACCGTACGATCCTACCCCCTCCCGCTCAAGTGACTGGGGCATCCTCGACCTCCTCAAGATGAATACGGGTACTGCTCAATCGCCACAAATACCGAGAAGTGCTGGCCGCCTCGGTAATCACCCCAGGTCTCCGATCTCTCACTCGGATGCATCATGTCGGCGGGAGGCTCCACTGGTGTCATCAAAGGCGAATTCACGCCATGCTGGCGCGTCACTCTCTCCCCCAGATAATACACGTCGCAAGTCAAGCCCCTCAAAATCCTCCGCTGCACGGTCCATATCTCAGCGCCCTCGCCTGCGCCACATCGAAGCGATCTCGGGGATAGAATATCATCCCCTCATCCGTCCTCGGCCCCTGTCAAAGGCAAAGCGACGTATCCCGAGGGGTCGTGCGCCCTCTGGAACCTTTCTTCTCCCGGGCATACTTGGACCGGGGAACGCATGGGCCGGATCACGCCCGACGTACTCACTTGGCCAATTTGTTCTCACAGCGTGACGTGAAAGAACTCCAACGCCTATACCTGCGAAAGGTGAAGATCACATCAATTAAGTGCGAAAAAAGATACGTGCTTAAAGAAAAGAGGGAAAGCAAAAGAAAAGCTTATGCCTCCAGAGGGAACTCGAAGCATGTCAAGGAACTGATAGCCTTCTGGCTATACCGATCCATGGCAAAATAGATCTCTGCCAGCCCTGCCTCTCCCCAAGAGACCTCTCTGGCCATCCTCACATCCTCCAGGGACCGCAGCAAAGCAAAAACAGCCGTCCCCTCGGTGTGTCCAAAAAGGGTGCTCGAAAAAGCAAACCACAGAAAAGCCCTGGCAATTTACTCAGCGCCTATCCTCTCATCCCCAGCCTCATAGCTCCCAATGCTCTCCACAATCTTTCCCTCGACCACAGCGTACTCCATCCCCATCCCCTTTTTGGGAATAGGGGAAAATCCTAGAAGGGCCTGCAGATCCAGATCGCTGTATCCGTCTCTCCACTCAATGCTCCGTCCGTTAAAGGACAAGCCCGTAATCGCAGCATAATCAGAAGGCGTAACCGTCGCCTCGCCCCAGAAGAAGTGGAATGTGTGGGTCACGTCCCACCAGTGCTGTACCAAAGCGAAGATCAGGCCCTTACTCTTGGGAAACTTGACCAACCCCCTCAAGCACTCGATGAACTCGTACAAGCCAGTCTCAATGACGATCTGTCTAGGACTCATCATCGCTCCTCTGCCCATATCTGGAAGCCGGTCCCATAGACCAATAACAGACTCCACTGATCCTCGAGTCTTCATCTTGTTCAGCTGCTCCGTCACGAAATTGTTTCCACCCTGCAATAAAAAAAGAGAGGGAAACAAAAATGTCAAAAGTGTCAAAATTTTGCATTCAAAAAAAAAAGAGAGAGCATACACATGCATCATAAAATTTTGAAGAAAATTCGGCAGCATAACAGCATACAATAAACCTAGCCCCATTTTTCTTGCACAAAGGAAAAGAGTTTTCAAACAATCACCATTCATTCATTCATACATCGAGTCGACGGAAGTAAAAACTCCGTCCCATTTTTCACGAAATAGCACAAGTAAACAGTTTTTCACAAGTCATTCATTCAATCAACGGGAGCAAAAATCCGTCCCATTGTTCACAAGAAATCATGTTTTCACAAAAAAAAAGAGCATGCATATATTCATGTCATATCGACATTGTGAGAATTCTACATTGCAACAAAAAAATTCGTCCCGGATTCAGGCAAGTTTTCATCACCGTCTCATATTTCAAAAAAATGGCAAAATGCCCATTCTTTTTTTCAAACAAAGTGCATACTTGGGTTACCCATAAACTCATTGCAACATGCATATCATCAAAATCAAGATTCAAAGTCAAAAACACAAATTTTTCGAATTTTAACTACAATTTTCGGACATTAAAAAAAAATTGACAAAATGCCCATTCTTTTCAAACAAAATGCACATTTGGGTTACCCATAAACTCATTGCAACATGCATATCATCAAAATCAAAACCCAAGGCCAAGAGCATTGCAATTTTCGAATTTTCAAAAAAAAAAAAAGGGAAAAATCACAAAAATCAATTTCAAACAAAAAAATCGACAAAGAGGAAGTGAAGAGATTCGAAGTATACCGTTCGGAGACTCGGATCAGTGGCCCAATGTTGCCACGCATCAGGGTAGTGCTCCTCCGCAATCGATTGCGAAAGAGTGTAATGCATCCTCATTCGAACAAGCTCCAATTGCCTCTCCGCTACCGGACCACGTCCTTGGCCTTGAATGGCTACTCCCGCGTGTTCCATTGCTCGAAAAACCAAAGAAAACGGAAGGATTTCGAAGCTTCTTGGGCGAAAATGGCAGAAAATCTCCCTCTCTCTCGTAATTTTCGAAAGCATTGCGAAGAAGAAGAGGAGAGGGCGGCGCCTTTTTAAAACCAGTCAGGGATTCAAATCCCTCCGCGCGGACACGATTGAAGGGTCAAAATGACCCTTTTGCCCTTTAAAATTTCAGGACTCTGCAGTTTAGTCCTCAACTTAACAGAGTTAACCAAAAGTTAACCAAAGTTAACCCCCTCTTCAAAAGAGCTTCACGGCAGTAAAACGTAAGTCCGATCTCTCCGAGAAAGTTAACGGAATCCCGTTTCTTTCATCAATTTCCTCAACGGCAGTAAAACGTAAGTACGATCTCCCCGAGAAAGATAACAGGATCCCGTATCTTTCATCAATTTCAATCACGGCAGTAAAACGTAAGTCCGATCTCCCCGAGAAAGATAACGGGATCCCGTATCTTTCATCAATTTCAATCACGGCAGTAAAACGTAAGTCCGATCTTCCCGAGAAAGATAACGGGATCCTGTATCTTTCATCAATTTCAATCACGACAGTAAAACGTAAGTCCGATCTCCCCGAGAAAGATAATGGGATCCCGTATCTTTCATCAATTTCAATCACGACAGTAAAACGTAAGTCCGATCTCTTCGAGAAAGTTAACGGAACCCCGTTTCTTTCATCAATTTCCTCAACGGCAGTAAAACGTAAGTCCGATCTTTCCAACGGAAATTAACGGAACCCCATTTCTTTCCTCATTTTCATCCCCGGCAGTAAAACGTAAGGCCGATTTCTCCGACGAACACGTCTG
Source organism: Adenophora triphylla var. japonica (assembly GCA_022495995.1). Lineage (NCBI taxonomy): Eukaryota > Viridiplantae > Streptophyta > Magnoliopsida > Asterales > Campanulaceae > Adenophora > Adenophora triphylla. The sequence goes on along the minus strand of JAFEMH010004535.1, from coordinate 197,052 downwards.
ATTTTTCCCCAGCAAAGGCTAACAAAATCCCCAGCGAAGTTAACGGAATCCCAAAAGCCAGCGGAATCTCGAGTAGATCTCGAACTACGAAAGGGCTTGATTCCCACTAGGGATACGTAGGTAGCCTATCATTAGGTCCAGCCACTTGACCAAAACGGTCACCCTCTCCTTCGGCAGCAGACAAAGTCCACCGAAAGGCCATTTCAAATCAAGGTTCGAGCCACCTAAAATGCCATCATCAAGGTTCGAGGCACCTAAAATGCCATCATCAAGGTTCGAGGCACCTAAAACGCCATGATCAAGGTTCGAGGCACCTAAAATGCCATCATCAAGGTTCGAGGAACCTAAAACGCCATCTTCAAGGTTCGAGGCACCTAAAACGCCATCATCAAGGTTCGAGGCACCTAAAACGCCATCATCAAGGTTCGAGGCACCTAAAACGCCATCATCAAGGTTCGAGGCACCTAAAACGCCATCATCAAGGTTCGAGGCACCTAAAATGCCATCATCAAGGTTCGAGGCACCTAAAACGCCATCTTCAAGGTTCGAGGCACCTAAAACGCCATCATCAAGGTTCAAGGCACCTAAAACGCCATCATCTCCAGGGTCAAAGACCCGAACTACGACTGGCTTGATTCCTCTTAAGGATACGTAGGTAGCCTATCATTAGGTTCAGCCATCCGACCGAAAATGGTCATTCCTATCCCCAGCAGAGCGGATAGCCATCAGACCAAAATGGTCATCTCCTATCCCCAGCAGAGCGGATATACAATTTCAGCCATCCGACCGAAAATGTTCATTCCTATCCCCAGCAGAGCGGATAGCCATCAGACCAAAATGGTCATCTCTTATCCCCAGCAGAGTTTCTCTCCAGCACCCGACTGTAGAGCTCGCTTTTCAAGGTTCGAGGCACCTAAAACGCCATCATCTCCAGGGTCAAAGACCCGAACTACGGCCGGCTTGATTCCTCTTAAGGATACGTAGGTAGCCTATTAAATAGGTTCAGCCACTCGATCACTCGATCATCCTGTCAAATATAGAGCCTTACTCTTATCGACGACCCCGCTTCCTTCGAAAGCGCCGTCGCCGAGGGGCTACTGTAAGTGCTCCAATTTGAGTTGTTAGTATTTTCGTTAGAAAATTAACGAAAGTCCTAACATTCCTAACTTTTCTAACAAAGCAAGGGCAAAGTGGGCATTGTTATTTAAGGTTAAGCCTACAAAAGAATCTCAAAAAGCAAAAGAAATGGAAAAATCCGAATCTGGTAAGTTGAAAAACATAACCAGTTTGATTTTTTTGAAAAATATTCTTTGTGTCTAAAGCCTGCAGCTGCAATTAATGAACAGTGCACGCTGCAGGAACCCTCCGCGCGGATGGTATTGAAGTTTTCAGAGGGCTATAAATTGAGCCCTCCAGTCTCAGAAAAGAAAGAGGAAAAACATTTTTCACAACTGCACATTGGCGAAAATAGAGAGAAAACAGTGATAATTCTCTAGAATTGTCACCTTTTTCTCAACTATTCACCCAAAATCACACTCACTCAAACACTCTCATATTCAAACCTCAAACACTCTTACATTCAAGCCAAAAACTCAAGACACAAAGAAGATTGGTAAACCCTCCTTCTCCTTACCCTAAACTCCTTCATTCATGCATGCATTTTCAAACTCCAAAATGTAGTTTGTTCATCTTCTTGTCTTAGATCCAAGAAGGTCACCATGGAAGTTCATCTCCATGGATGATCTTCTACAAGGATCAACATTATTTTCAAAGTGTTCTTACTTACTTGCAAAGAAAACACATTTTCAAAACCCTAAAAATCATTTTCATACATCAAATCTCTTTTTCAAAGGATAAAATTCCCCTTCCCAAGCAAATGAAGTGCTTAGTCCTAATGTACCCCAAGGATGGTTTGATATAGTTGATTCACCACTAAAATGTCAAGTGATCACTAATCAAAACCTAGGGAAATGGGGACAAGCATGGATGCAAAACCCCCTTTAAAATCATGTTTTCCTTCTTGAGAAGTTGCTGTCCAGTAGAAATTTTCCAAGACCTCTGTCCATGGTCTAATTTTTTGGACACATATAAACTTGGAATTTGGTGTTGACTACAAAACACTTTTTGTATCCAACATCCAGATCTTTTTATACATATTTTTACTTTATTTTTTTCGTGAGTAAAACTCCATTTTTCAAATTTTCATTTGAAGGTCAGATCACCAGTCTCTGGAAGTCCAGATCTCATACCTGAGATTTCCAGAAGGTTTTGGGTCCTCAAATCTTATCCAAAATGGAAAATTATTTCACAGAAATCTTATTTGAGGTGTCTGGAACAACTTTCATTCTCTGAGTTTTCTCAGATTATGAAGTTTTGAAGCCCTTAAATCCATTTCAAAGTCAAGTGTCCACTGCCTTTTTCATTCTGGCAGAAATGGTTTTCAACTTCCAAAAATCTTTTGAGTACCAAATCTCAACCCAAAAATCATGGGATCTGTCCAAAGTCTTATAAAGAATTCCCAATTTTTGGTTTCCTCAGTTTCAACTTATTTTGGCCAAAGTAACACACACACACACACACACAAACAAATGGTTTTTAGCTTGGAAGACTCGTTTTACGAGGCGTTCCGGGTGAACACTAACGTTCTTCCCGGCGCGTAACGTGACCTCCGAACTCGAATCTCTCGATTTTGGGCATTTTTCAAAGTTTTGGCCCTTAAAATAAAAATGGCGTGGCGACTCCGGTTTTTTCGATTGATTTTTCAAAGAAACGAAAAATTCAAAGTCCTTTCGAAAAATTCAACATCATCACACACCCGTTCCAATCAGGTTCCTCGACTGGTCCTGTATAGCACACAGAGAAGCATTAAAATGGACAGTGCAATGAACATCATCAGATAATTGAGAAACAGACAGAAGACTGCAGTTTAAGTTTGGTATATAGAGAACATGATGAAGAACAAGGGTGTCTGTTAGGCGAACAGAACCCTTTATATGAGCAAAGACTGAAGCGCCGTTAGGGAGCTTGACGGGGCAAGCTTGTATAGAGTATGAATCAAAGAGACAAGCAGCATTTTCGGTCACATGATTAGACGCTCCCGTATCAAATGATCCAAGAAGATGTATCAAACGTACCGTGAAGGCGATTATCCGGAATACGAGTGTTACCAACTAGGCCGGCTAAAGCATTCCACTGTTCTGCAGTAAACAAAGGTGAAGAAGTAGAGGGAAGAGATCCAGTGGAAGGCCCGACTTGGGCGGCACCAACTTGGGTGACTGAGTTGGTGCGCGCAACTCCTCTGCCTCGACCTTGTTGAGGACGACCGCCACCACGAGCACCTGTTTTGCTACTGTCTCCCCACCATTCGGGATAGCCGACAAGCTCAAAACAGGAGGAGACATCATGACCCTTTTTCTGACAGTGAGAACATGTAAGATGGGATTTGTCGGGTTTGTCACGACCACGAGAACTGCCAGTTTTGAGTGAAAAACCAACTGCATCTGGAGGCTCATCAAGAATTGGTTTAGCAAGGCGAACTCGTTCAGCCTGGGCTACCAATAGATAAGCACGATCAAGAGTGGGCAAAGGATCTTGAGACAAGAGGTTAGTACGAAGAGAGGCATAGTATTCAGAATTTAAACCCATAAGAAATTCATGAAGCTTGCCAGTCGCCCTTCGTGCCGCGCGCATGTCCTGTCTGCGGTTGTCGCAAAGAAGAACAATCTATAAGCGGCTCGTAATTATGTAGTGATTCCCACAATCCAGTCAACTTACCGAAATACACAGCCACAGGCATGGTCTTGGATGCCGCTCACATCGTGCTATCGACATCTTCAGTTGTTGAATGCGAGGTCCGTCCACCAACGCATATCGAGATTTGAGAGACTCCCATAAACGGCGAGCATCTCTATACTTGGAGAGAGTGCTTTTAACCTCGGGCTCAATAGTATTCATGAGCCATGATACCAACATAGCATGAATGGTATTCCAATCCGACTCGGTGCAAGGAGGAACGATGGAAGGAATAGATCCATCCAAGAAACCGAATTTTCGTCTAGCTTCGAGAGCGGTCTGTATATCACCAGCCCAATCATCATAGTTGTCACCACGGAAGCGAGTAGGAGTTATGAAATCACCAGGTTGATCTTGGGGACCTAGGTAGAAGGGAGAGTTATATTCAATCTTCAAAACTGGAGGAGGCCGCCCATCACCACCACCACCGGCCGGAGGTTGTTCCGCCATTGTCAAGATCAAGAGCTTGTGTATGGAGGCTTTGATACCATGTAGGTATTTGAACTGGAATAATAATTCTTTCTTGTTTATTCTTCTCACAAGGAGGAAATATATATAGGAGAATACAAAGAGGTTTTAGCCCAAAAGGAAACTCAAAGCAATTAGGAAACAAAAGGAATTAGGAAACCAAATCAAGTTGGAAACCCAATCCTACTTAAATTAAGATAGACGGAAACACAATCCTACTTAAATTAGGAAAGACGGAAATCTGGGCAGATTGAGGCCCGTTACCAGCATGAGGTCGACTGGCCCGGCCCATCCTCCATGCGGTCAATCACTGGCCCGGCCCACCCTCCATGCGGTCGACCGCATCTATGGTTGATCGCGCGGCTGACCGCTTCAACATTATTGCATAGATGGCATGGAGAAAAATTAAAGTGGTCATTTGATGCCATTTTCTTCATGCTGATTGCACACGCCCTTGAGGCTATTCGTAATTATCACGGCAGAGCCAATATTGATGCTCATACATAATCATCAGCTTCATGCTCCTGCTTGATGTTGGAACTCTTTGAAGACATCAATATAGATACATTAATTTTCATTGTTCTGTTCACTCTGCACCTGGCCCAAAAAAGTTATCAAAGTGCACACACAGGCAATGATTTTGGTCTCTCTATCTCTCTCCCTCACACACGCGCGCGCAAATACACACACACACACCCACCATATTTATGTGTGAGCTGCACTTTATTAGTCTTACCCATGCGGCCATCTCATATGTTTTGAAACCGTGTGTTTTATGGGAACATATTTATGTTTCCTAATTTAAAAAGATCTCTATTATGGTAAGTAGATTTTGGGACTTTCATGGAGATTTATAAGTATTCTACTTTGACTAGGAATTGTAAATATAGTAAATATCTTTTATTTATGTACATAGTTTTATATTAGGACTAACCTACTAATATTTGATTTCCTTGTGAGTGTGTTTTATGTTTTCATATAGGAAAAGGAATCTCACAAAGGAAGAGGTCGATTGCATGAAGATCTTCTTTATGGTGCACTATAAATACAAGGCATTCAGCACATGAGAAGTTACGGAATTTTAGAGAGAAAATTACTCATTCTTCATTGTATTCGACATTATTGATTTTAGGTTGTGAGTGAAGGTTGTGCCTTACATCCGTAACTCACATCTAGGTTTTCATAGAGTTCTCTTGTTTTACTTCTGACTAGAATAGATCCTACTTGGGAAAGGGGAGTTGTTCTTGTCGTAGAAGGTGATTAGAACTCGTTTAGTATTTTCATATTTTAGTTTTTCACTTATTTGTTTTTGTAAGAAACAAAAGTTTTTATAGTGAAAAGTTTTTGGGCGTAAGCCTAGTTTGCTGATCACATTGATCAGTAAGCGTAAATAACTCTTGAGTTATTGCACTTAATTTGTTTTTAATTACTTTATTCCGCTGCATTATCTGTGGATGTGTGGACAGTTGTGAGACACATCTGTACTCACATCCTTTGCCTGTTGTGTGATTAAGTTTCCTAGCTACACGAAACTTTCAATTGGTATTAGAGCCAACTCTCGAAATATTACTGAGTGTTGATCCAGAAAGTGTAGTCATTATGGAATGCCAAAATCACCAAAATAGGCCTCCTGTCTTGGATGGCACAAATTATTCTCTTTGGAAGTCTAAGATGCGAAATTACATCAAAAGTATTGATGAAAGGGCTTGGATGTGCATTCTTGTTGCATGGCAACCTCCTACTGTGGAGAAAAAGCCATCTTCTGGTGTTGGTGAGTCTTTTTTCGAAAGAAAACCTGAAGAGCAATGGACTCTTGATGAAATACAAGCTGCTAATTACAATTCAAAAGCTATGGGTGCTATTTCCAGCCATGTTTCTGGGAATATGTACAAACTTATAACTAATGAGAGCATAGCCAAAAGCGCTTGGGATATTTTGCAAACTCAATGTGAGGGAGCACCAAGTGTGAAGGCTACCAGGCTTAGAATTTTAATGGATAGGTTTGAGTTACTTCGAATGGAAGAAACTGAGGACATTGTGTCATATGCTGCTAAGATTCATGAAATTTCAAATGAATGCACAAGTCTAGGAGAATCTATCTCCAATGCAAGACTTGTAAGTAAGATTTTAAGGACCTTACCTGAGAGGTTTAACATAAAAGTGGCTGTGATTGAGGAAACAAAAGACACAAACACTGTAGGTCTTGACACAATCATAGGAATCTTGACTGTGTTTGAGCTTAACCTTGAGGCTCAGAAAAAGAACAAAACACACAGTCTTGCCCTCAAAAGTGCTGCTGCTTTTCCAAAAGAGCTTGTGGAATTATCCTATGAAATTGACAAGTCTAATCTTGAAGATGAGGATGTAGCTTTTATTTCAAAGAAATTCAGTTCTATACTGAAAAATAGAAGAATAAGCAAATTCCCTAATAGACCTACTTCCAGTACTGTTGAAAAGCCAAAACCTAGCACTGACACTGGATTCAAGAAACCAAGCTTTGAAAATAAATCATCTGAATCTGTCCAATGTAGGGCATGTCGTGGCTTTGGCCATTATGCAAATGAGTGTGCTAACACACTTAAAAAGAAGGGAATGAGCTTAACTGCTACCCTTAGTGACAGTGAGGATGAAGAAGAAGAAGTAGCTAATATGTCTGTCTTAAACTGCCACTCTGTGTTTAATGCATTTTCTGCAGATATAGAAGAAGTTGAACCTGAAAATTCCTTGGATGTGATCTCAGTTGTGAACACATCTGGTGTCACATCTGAACTATTGCTGAACTGTTTCTCTGTAAAAGGAGATTCAGATGATGAAGATGAAGAAAGGGACATCCCCTATGAAGAACTCTTTGCAACATACAAGGAGCTACATACAGATTGGATGAAAAGATTGGACAAGATTGAGGTACTTGTTAAGGTAAATAAATCTCTTTCTGATAAATTGGCTGCTTGTGAAGATGAAAAAGCTGTACTTTCAAAGGAAAATGATGATCAAAAAGCTACCATTGCAAGACTTGAAGTCCTTGTGACCAAAAGAGAAGTTGACCTTGAAAAGTTCAAGAATGAATGTGAAAAAGCTGAAAATACTTTTACTAAATTAAACAAAAGTAAAATGAAAATGGAAGAAGCTTTCTCTGTAGGTCAACGTGACAAAACTGGTTTGGGTTTTGAAAATAACTTTGTAAAGGAGGGATGTGAGGCTTCTACCTCAAAAATTGTGAAAAAACAAGCTTTTAAAGAAAATGTCATTTTGAGTGAGAAGAAACCTAGGAAGAGGCATTACATTTGCCATTACTGCCTAGCTCCTGGTCACATTAGGCCCTTCTGTTACAAACTCAAGGCTGATAAAAAATCTGGTCACTTCAATCAGCCTCAGATGTGTGAGAAGATGTATGCACATCCTAACTCACATCCTGTCAATCTGAGACCTCTGCAACCCAAAAAGAAAACTGTTAAACACTGGGTAGCCAAACCAATTACCACCTGCAATGTTGTTTACTCTTCCCTCAAGAGTACTGTTTCTGGCTCTTGGTATTTTGATAGTGGGTGCTCTAGGCACATGACTAGAAACCAAGCAGTCCTTCTTGATTATGAAGTGATAAATGGAGGAAAAGTAAATTTTGGTGGAGGTGCTCAAGGAAAGATTGTTGGGAAAGGAACCCTGGATGTTAAGGGTCTCACAAAATTGCACAATGTGTACCATGTGGAAGGCTTGAAAGCCAACCTAATAAGCATCAGTCAACTGTGTGATGATGATCTTTATGTGAAGTTTGATAAGCACTTGTGTGAAGTGTTTGATAAGGATAATACCTGTGTGTTTACTGGCCCTAGATCTGCTGACAATTGTTACCAATTTGGTGACAATCTTTCTTGCCTAAGCTCAAAAGCTAATGATGTCAATCTGGCACCAAAAATTAGGGCATGCTAGCCGTAGAACTGGAAGAACTTCAAAGGTTTGAAGCTATTAAAGACCTCCCTAAACTGAACTTCAAGAACCCTGATGTATGTGGTTCATGTCAAAAGGGAAAACAAACAAAAGCATCACATAAAAAGGTCCAACAATGCTCCACAACTAGATGTTTGGAGATGATTCACACTGATTTAATGGGACCTATTGAAGTAGAAAGATTTGGTAGGAAAAAGTATGCCTTTGTGTGTGTTGATGATTATTCTAGGTACACTTGGGTAATGTTCTTAAGAGAAAAGTCAGAAACAATTGGAGAATTCAAGAATTGGTACAAAAGGGTGAGAAACCTTTATGGCCTTAAGACTGTGAGAATAAGGTCTGACCATGGCACTGAATATGAGAATCAAATGTTCACCAATTTTTGCAATTCTAAGGGAATCACTCATGAGTTTTCTGCACCAATCACCCCACAGCAAAATGGAATTGCTGAAAGAAAGAATAGAACCTTGCAAGAAATGGCTAGGGTCATGCTAAGTTCTAAGAACTTGTCCAAGAAATTTTGGGCAGAAGCTTTAAACACTGCTTGCCACATTGGCAATAGGGTGTTCCTAAGGATTGGTAGCACTGTCACTCCATACCAAATCCTCCTTGGAAAGAAGCCAACTGTGAAATATTTTCATGTGTTGGATGTGTTTGCTATATTCTCAATGATAGAGAATACCTATCCAAGTTTGATTCAAAGAGTGACAAAGCAATTTTCATGGGCTATTCCACAAACAGTAGAGCTTACAGAGTTTTCAATCTCAAAACTAAGACCATTATGGAATCTGCTAATGTTAAATTTGATGACTCACTTGATCTTAACCTCAAGACTGCTGAGGATGATGTTTCAGGTTGCTTGCTGGACTGGAAGGATGAAGAAACAGGTGCTGAAAAGACAAAAGAAGCTTCCAGTGCTGATAAAGATGTTGAACCTGATAAGGATGTAACCAAGGATGTGGACACATCTGCCTCCACATCTGAACCCACATCTGCTCCCACATCCACTAAAACTCCTGTAACTGAGGACAGTTCCTCTGATTCTGATCAGGATGATGCTCCAGAAGGTAATGTGAATGGGTGTGTGGATAGATCAAAGGATATTCCTTCTAAAATCCAGAAAAACCATCCCACTTCACAAGTTGTGGGAGATGTGCATGCTCAAGTGAGAACTAGACAAAAGGACAAAGTTGATTATAGAAAGATGGCTGGTTTATGGAGTTTCTCCTCAGCATACTCCCAGGTAAGTTTCTGTTGTTTTGTTTCAAAAATTGAACCTAAGAATGTTGCTGAAGCATTGAAAGATCTTGTTGGATTATGGCTATGCAAGATGAATTAATTCAATTTGAAAAGAATGAGGTATGGACTCTTGTTCCTAGACCCTCACATGGTAATGTCATAGGAACCAAATGGATTTTCAAGAACAAAACTGATGAGCAAGGTGTGATCACTAGAAATAAAGCTAGGTTAGTTGCTCAAGGTTACACTCAAATAGAGGGAATTGATTTTGAGGAGACATTTTCTCCTGTTGCAAGAATTGAGTCCATTACGCTTTTGTTAGCCATTGCATGTTACCTCAAGATTACTCTTCATCAAATGGATGTTAAGAGTGCTTTTCTGAATGGGATATTAAATGAGGAAGCCTATGTTGAACAACCTAAAGGCTTTGTGGACTCCAAGTATCCTAACCATGTGTATAAGCTGAAGAAAGCTCTATATGGGCTAAAGCAAGCCCCTAGAGCTTGGTATGGTAGGTTGACTGACCATTTGCTTCAACTAGGATTCAAGAGAGGTGAGGTTGACAAAACACTTTTTGTAAGGAAAAATAAAAAGGAGATTCTTGTGGCACAAATCTATGTAGATGACATTGTGTTTGGATCAAATTCTGATCCTATGCTAGCTGAATTTGTGGATAGCATGACTTCAACATTTGAGATGAGTATGGTAGGTGAGTTGAACTTTTTCTTAGGCTTACAGATTAAGCAATTCAAAAATGGTATGTTCATCTCACAGTCTAAGTATGCCAAGAATCTTGTGAAAAAGTTTGAACTTGAACACTCTTCACATCAAAGAACACCAATGGGATCTTCCCAAAAGCTGAGTCATGATTCTGATGGTGAGAGTGTTGATCAAACATTGTATAGAAGCATGATAGGAAGTCTGCTTTACCTCACTGCAAGTAGACCTGATATTATGTACAGTGTGTGTCTCTGTGCAAGATACCAAGCCAACCCTAAAGTGTCCCATCTGAAAGCCTTGAAAAGAATCATTAGGTATGTGAGTGGGACTGTGAACCTAGGTCTGCATTACTCTAAGGAAACAAACACCAATTTGGTTGGGTACACCGATTACGATTGAAATTTGGAAATAGTGATGATAGAAAGAGTACCACAGGTGGATGTTTCTACCTAGGAAATAACCTTGTGTCTTGGTATAGTAGGAAGCAAAATTGTGTGTCCTTATCCACTGCTGAGGCTGAATATGTTGCCCTTGGGAGTTGCTGCACACAATTGCTCTGGATGAATCAAATGCTGAAAGATTATGGATTGAATAGCAAAGTTTTGACTGCTTTTTGTGATAACAAAAGTGCCTTGGACATATCTAAAAATCCTGTCCAACATTCTAGAACTAAGCACATTGATATTAGACATCATTTCATTAGAGATCTTGTAGAACAAAAAACTGTGTGTCTGGAATTTGTTGGGACTGAAAATCAATTGGCTGATATATTTACAAAGGCATTAGATTTGGAGAGATTTTCCTCCTTGAGGAAGTCTCTTGGCTTGTGTGATATCTAAGGTTGTGAGACCAAATGTGTCTCATACAAACTCTTCAAACAATCAAATCCCACTACTGTCGTATGCATAGTCACCAACAAACTAGCCCGGCGACTCAAAGCATCCGCCACTTTATTAAGTTGTCCACTTTTGTGTTGAATGACAAAAGAAAACTGATGTAAATAGGATACCCAACGTGCATGCATGCGATTTAGTGTTGTCTTACCATTCAAGTATTTCAACGCTTCATGATCCTTATGAAGAATGAACTCACGATGCAGCAAATATTGTTCCCAATGTTTTATCGCCTGTACAACCGCATAGAACTCAAGTTCATAAGTAGTTCATTTTCGCTTTGACTCCTCCAATTTCTGACTCATGAAAGCAATCGGTCTCTTCTTTTGTGTCAAAACACCCCCAATGCCAATCACTGAAGCATCCGTTTCCAAATCGAAAGGAATAGAAAAATCCGGTAACACAAGGAGTGGGGCATTAGTCAATTTATCTTTAATTAACAAAAAACTTGCTGCGGCTTCATCACCCCAAAAGAAACCTCCTTTCTTCATACAATCCGTAATCGGGGCCATTATAGTGCTAAAATTTCGTATGAACCGCCGGTAAAAAGTAGCTAGCCCATGAAAACTTCGCACTTCACTAACTGTCTTGGGAGTTGGCCAATCACGAATAGCACGGACTTTTTCCTCGTCCACTTGAATGCCATTTGCTGAAACAATGTATCCCAAAAACAACAATTTATCCAACATAAAACTGCACTTCTTTAAATTAACATACAACTCGTTTTCCCGTAATGTTGTCAAAACACTTTGCACATGCCCGATATGCTCCTCCTCAGTTTTGCTATAGATCAAAATATCATCAAAATACACCACAGGAAATTTCCCATTAAACTGCTTGAGAACTTGGTGCATTAGACGGATAACGTACTCGGGGCGTTGGACAAACCGAAAGGCATTACCAGCCATTCATACAACCCTTCCTTAGTTTTGAAAGCGGTTTTCCACTCATCGCCTTGTCTAATCCGCACCTGATGGTACCCACTCTTTAGATCAATCTTGGAAAATACTTTGGAACCCCGAAGCATATCCAACATATCATCCAACCGAGGAATTGGGAATCTATACTTGACTGTAATTTTGTTGATGGCTCTACTATCAATGCACATGCGCCACGAACCATCCTTCTTGGGCACAAGTAAAGCCGGGACTGCACAAGGACTTAAACTTTCCTGTATATACCCCTTTTTCAACAGTTCTTCAACCTGTTCTTTGACAATCTCGTGCTCCGCAGGACTCATACGATAATGAGGGAGATTAGGCAATGAAGCACCGGGTGTAAAATCAATGTTATACTGAATATCTCTCAAGGGTGGAAACCCCGGAGGGAGATCATCAGGCATAATATCACGAAACTCATCCAAAACTGACTTTAATGATCTTGGAACCAAACTAACTTGTCCCAAATTTTCTTTCCGCATAATGGCATAAATAACTGGTGCATCTGCTATATCTTCAACAAACTCTTGAGGAGTACATAAAGAAATAATAGGTTTAAATTTCTTATTACCACGAGCACTCTTATCAAGTGTCGAACGTAATTGGAAACGAAACCCATCTTTTGTGAAAAGCAAAGTATTTTCTCTCCCATTATATACCACATTTACGTCATACTGCCACGGTCTACCCAATAATACATGGCATGCATTCATATCGACAATATCGCATAAAATTTCATCCTTGTAACTCCCTATAGAAAAAGGAATAAGGCACTGTTCATGTACCTTTATATTGCCACCAGAATTAATCCAACCAACTGTGTAAGGGGATGGGTGCTTGTGAACCTTTAACTGCAAAGAATCCACGAAACTACGGGCCACCAAATTCTCACTACTACCACTATCCACAATCACTGTTGCATCAACATTACTAACCTTCCCCTTTGTTCGAAAGATATTGTGTCGTTCCGGATCATCATCATCACTAGGGGTTGTCAATAAAAGCCATCGAACCACCAAAGATTCAGGATTATTTGTCTCTTCCATTTCCTCATTAAGATCAATCACACCGTCTTCATCATCTTCTTCGTCATCTCGGTCTACCATGTTGACTCCTCGTCTCATAGGGCATTTACTAGCCATGTGCCCCTGTTGTAAACATCTAAAACACTTATCACTAAAAGTTTTAGCGTAATGGTTCTGATTTTGTTGACCACGATTAGTCGTGTTGGTGTTACGTCTAACCGGGGGATTCTGAACATCCGTTTGGGCCGCCTTCTTCCCTTCATTTTTACTAGTTTCCACACCTTGCGTTTTTTCTGAACCCGTCACCGTACTAGACCCGGTCACTTGATACTTAGAACTCGAAGAAGATCTTTGAGAAAAATTTACGTATGATTCTTTGCTTCTCAATCTTCTTAGCACGAGTGATAACTTCACTTACAGATCGATTTGTGAACAACTCCACTTGATTTCTAATGCCGACCCGAAGACCACTCACGAATCTTGCAACTTCTTGTGCCTCCGTTTCATCCAAATCTGCTCTTGCTGATTGGGCATGAAAATCGTGGGCATAATCTTCGACTGTACGAGCAACTTGTTTTAGTTCCAAAAAGGCTTGATACGTTACTTGTTCATAGTCATCTGGCAAAAAGTGAGATCGTAATTCCCTCTTCATCCTAGCCCAAGAACGAATAGGAGCTTTATCTCTACGATGTCGCTTCTTACATAATTGTTCCCACCATGCCGATGCTCCATCACGTAGTTTATATGCTACGTAAGGCACCTTCCTATCATCTTCAACCAGCATCAAATCAAAGAATTTCTCCACCTCCGCAAGCCAATCCACGAACTCATTCATCTTCAAATTTCCAGAGAAAGATGGGATATCCGCCCTAATTTTAGGACGTTGATCATATCGAGGTGCTTCTATGTTCTCTTCTTCTTCTTCTTGATCAGAATTTTCCTCATCCACCGGTTCATCTTGGTGGACATTATTTCTCCGACGATTTGCCCGATTCTGTTGGTTGCCATTGCCACCTACCTGCATTTGAACTAATGCTGCAAGTAGTTCTGCATGTTGACGATCCATACGTTCTAGGATAGCTGCTATGTCACCGTTGTTTCCTCCATTGTTTTCCATCTTCTCGTCGGAGAATCCCAAAGATCGTCCGATTTCTGATACCAAATGATGTGTACGTAGCGGAATATTTTAAAGAGACTCGCCTAATCGAATCTCAAATGAGACTTTCCAAAGAAATCTCAGTAACAAAGTTATTTAGACTTTGAGAATAATAACCGAAAGGGACACAATTGCAAAGCAATAATTTGATTATAATAAACTTGAATGATTTACAAATGAATGAATGAAGTATTTATAAACCTACGTTACAAATGTATTTGATGAAAAGACACAACATTAATCAGTATGACTTTTGGCGAACAGCCACAAATATTTAATCAGTATAACTCTTGGTGAATAGCCACGAACATGAAACAACACCATTCAGGAAACCCTCGGCCGGGGCATGGACAAGGCTCGGCCGAGCAACCAATATCAATCCAAGAGACACAACCCTTCCAGGAACAGCACGGCCGAGTAGAAGAAATGACACGGCCGAGCAACAACTTTGGCTCGGCCGAGCAAATGTCTTGACTCGCCCGAGCAAATGATCTTTCAATAACCCAGTTTCTGTCGTCGCTCCCTCGGCCGAGGCAAGGAACAGCTCGGCCGAGCACTTCTGCATCAGCTTTGTTTTGTTTTAAACATTAGTGATTTCAAATGTGATGTTCCCTTGGTCCCCAAGTGGTTCTGCTTCAACACGATCTACATCACCTATACACCTTTCCAAGTCCTTAATCTCAAATTTCTGACCATGCATAACATGATGATTCATAAGATCAGAGTGAATTAGCATTGTCAATATTGCTATTAGGGACATCCTTTAAATCACGTGTTTTAAACTGTCAAAATCAGGACTTGAAGTATGAAGAAAACTCAGCCAAGGCTTTACAGTGCCTGAATGACATGGTTATAAATGCTTTGATACACGTAGAGGATAGTTTGAAGTGCATGTCTGAGTTGCGAGATCCAGAACTAATGAAGTTTCTTGCTGTACCACTGGTATATCTTTATGAGGGGTTTCTATTGCTTTCATTCTGTCTTAATTCTCTATACTCTCTATAAGTTAAACGTGCTCGAATATCATCTCACAAGCATATATGCCACAACTTTTACTGTATTAATGTTGGGATTAATTGTCCTTTTCTGTTCAATGCATTCAGTTTCAGGATTAAAGTATTCAATAATTACATAATTAATGCCTTCATGTTAACATGAGGTCATGAGTATGATTTGTTGTAATGATTTACCAGATCTTGGCATTTGGAACAGTAGCTTTATGTTACAATAACATTGAAGTCTTCAGAGGGGTTGTGGGATTAAGACGTGGTATGATTTCTGTCTGTAAGTTTACACTGATTATGACACACCCCTCCCCCTTATTTTTGAAATCTCTAGTGATTTAGAAGGAATATGTCAGTAGAGGATATTGATTCTAGAATTCCCAGTCTTAATAGTCTAGATTTATGTTTTTTAGTTTTCTTTTAAATATCCTGTAGTATCAAGCACGGAAACTTTGCTTATTCCTCTTCTAATATTCTGAGCGGGTCTCCGATTTTAGGTCCTGCCGCAAAATTTATCTACCAAACAAAAGCAGTGGAAGACGTCTATGTGGCTTTTTATGATTTTGCTTCCTTGCTGAAGTCAAAGGTATACCTTTGACATTTACCAACTTCAATAGGATTTACCTGTGATTGTATTTTGGCTCAGGGAAGGTATGAAATCACGAGGAATTACATGCCAAAAGTCGGTAGTCTTGGACTTGACATGATGTTCAAGACGTGTACAGTTCAGGTGAAGACACCATTTCGTGATGGGTTGTTGAGGCATGTTGCTGAAGATGTTCTGAAATTCGCCAAGGTCAGGATGTTGTCACTGTTAATCATGCTGTTGATGGTAATAGAAAATGTAAAACATTTTAATAAAGATTTTGTTTGTGTATATCTCTTGCAGGATGGCTTGGAGAGAAGAGGATATAAGGAAACTGTTGGGATTGGAGCCAAAACCAAGGAGAGGATCAAAACCATGGAGGAGCAGAAATTCGGGGCTGACTGTTGAGGAGGGCGGCCGCGCTCGTGGTGGAGGGCGACCGCGCTGAGAGGTCGGACGATGGTGAAGAAGCCTCGGTCGATGAGGGCGGCCGCGCTGGGGGTGCTGCGCGACCGCGCTTGTGGCGGACGGTTTCTTCTGCAGAGGCGTGTAAGGCTTGGAGTGGAATTAATTTTGGTAACAAATTGATTCCTAATTTATGTGATACTCCTTCCATGTCAAGGACTCCGGGTGAATCAGGTTTTGATTAGGAATAGGTTTTGTATCCCTATAAATATATTGTGACTACCACCATATTATTTGTACCAAAGAGGGGAAAAGTTAGGATATCAAGGAGAGCCACAAAATAGTATCTAGGAGGGGGTCGGGGGCCTAGGAGAGCCATGGGGGCGATCCTACAACCCGACCATGACTGTGTTATTTTGTGTGTTCTTGGGGAGGTGAGATAATATATATGAGAGATTGCTCATGGAGAGTTACTATGCTAGATCTGTGTGAGTGCATATGTAAAGTTGTAATCCTTCATATATTATTATAGTGATGTCCTGGCTTGGTGCCTCCGGATGTAGTTCACGAGTTGGTGAATGAACCGGGTTAACAAATTATCGGTGTTCTTGTTCTTGTTCTTTCATATTATCATGTGTTGATTTATTTTCTCCATGTTGATGACTGCTAGTATGGGCTAGTGGATGTGGTGATCCCCCCAATTTCACAACAACTGGTATCAGAGCTTTTGGTTCGAGATCTAGGAGAGATCCAAGGTGAAGAAAAGAGACATCAAATTTTTTGTGCAGATTCTTCGTGTGGAAGACGTGCAGGGATTTGAGAGCTTCTAGGGTTTATGGTTGAAGCATGACTCGCGCCAAATAGGTCTACGATCGTGCGGAAGATCGGTAAGTCTGAAGAGTTCGTTTGTTTCTTGTTGAGATCTGCAGAAATTCGAGGTGGAATTTTGGAGATGCAGAGATCAAGAGATGTTCAAGGGTTATTGGGGCAGTCAAGGTGGTTGGAGAAAAATATGAAAGAAAAGGAGTCTAAGTCGGAGGAGTTGGTGAGATCAAGGAGGAAAAATCGCGGAGGACTTTCTGTTGTGATGGGCGACCGCCCATGTGGTGGTGGGCGACCGCCCAGGTGGACAGAAGTTTGGCTCGGGGAAATCCATTTGTGCGCGACCGCGCTGGAGGTGCTGCGCGACCGCGCTCGTGACGGGGAAGGGATTTCTGCAGCTGTTTTGTTTCCTATTTTGATACAATTTCTTCGTGCAAAGGTGAGTGGTATAAGCCGGTTGGACCACGTGAGAAGAGGAGGACTTCTCGCAAACGACGGATGAGGGGTAAGAGGGATGTTGTACTCTACCGACAACATCAATTTCGTTCCGGGTGGGAGCAAGAGGCTTGGAGGCCGGCCTGTTGGTGTAAAAAGGAGAGACATCAATAAACGGTGTGTTAGGGTGGAGAGGTGACAACGTGTAGGCGGCCGGCAAGGAGACGATCCACAAGTACCTAACAAGAGAGCGAGAAAAGGTTCACGAGGAGACAATGCAAGAAGCAAGGTGTGTCCGAGTTTCATGGGGAGCATTGCAAGGGGAGTGGATCTAGGAGGGAGAAGGCGAAGTTAGTCTTGCAAATAAATCAAGGTAGAAGTTGATTTGGGGAGGCAAGAAGGATCTAACACGGAGAGGTTGAAGCGTCGCTTGGTTTCAATTCGCCTTATTACTTGGGCGTGGTGGCTCATGGTGGAGGAGCGTGGTGGCTCAAAATGGTGGGGAAAATATTTGGTGGATCATTCTCAGGTGGGAGTATGATGGGAGCATGTCACAATGGTGGTTTATGTCTCCAGGTGGGAGATTGTTGGGATTGGAGCCAAAACCAAGGAGAGGATCAAAACCATGGAGGAGCAGTGGGCCGTGTTGAGGAGGGCGGCCGCTCGTGGTGGAGGGCGACCGCGCTGAGAGGTCGGACGATGGTGAAGAAGCCTCGGTCGATGAGGGCGGCCGCGCTGGGGGTGCTGCGCGACCGCGCTTGTGGCGGACGGTTTCTTCTGCAGAGGCGTGTAAGGCTTGGAGTGGAATTAATTTTGGTAACAAATTGATTCCTAATTTATGTGATACTCCTTCCATGTCAAGGACTCCGGGTGAATCAGGTTTTGATTAGGAATAGGTTTTGTATCCCTATAAATATATTGTGACTACCACCATATTATTTGTACCAAAGAGGGGAAAAGTTAGGATATCAAGGAGAGCCACAAAATAGTATCTAGGAGGGGGTCGGGGGCCTAGGAGAGCCATGGGGGCGATCCTACAACCCGACCATGACTGTGTTATTTTGTGTGTTCTTGGGGAGGTGAGATAATATATATGAGAGATTGCTCATGGAGAGTTACTATGCTAGATCTGTGTGAGTGCATATGTAAAGTTGTAATCCTTCATATATTATTATAGTGATGTCCTGGCTTGGTGCCTCCGGATGTAGTTCACGAGTTGGTGAATGAACCGGGTTAACAAATTATCGGTGTTCTTGTTCTTGTTCTTTCATATTATCATGTGTTGATTTATTTTCTCCATGTTGATGACTGCTAGTATGGGCTAGTGGATGTGGTGATCCCCCCAATTTCACAACAGAAACTGGGTTTCTAAATGAAGTTGCCGTAGACTATAGATGATGTTGATTTTTGTTCTTCAGGTGTAACACCAGCGGAGAAGCTTCTGGACATGTACCATGGGAAATGGGGACGAAGTGTTGATCCGGTTTTCAAGGAGCTGCTCTACTAAGATGGTTTCTGAAGTAAAAGCCAATATGACAACTATGGCACAAATATGGGCTGCTTTGGCAGAAAGAGGTGGGATGCTCGCTCCTCCTCCTTTGTTCAGACGTTAGTTGTGCTACACCTAGTTCCGACGGGGCATCAAATATCCCAACAAATGCATCTCCTTTCAGTGAAGATGATGGTAATGGTGAGACCGATGACATTATATAGTTGATATGTTTTTAGAGAATATTTTGTTTTAGAGTGCCATGTGACTACTAGCCTATTATTATTTAGGACAAAGAATGGTAGTTTTTGTTTTTTGAAACCTGGACAAAGAATGGTAGTTGGTTAGCAAGTTTAGGTACTTGGTATATATTTTGGACAAGGAATGGTTGTTGGTTACAAGTTTATATAAAACATGTGTTTATGCATATGCGTATTTTATTTATTTTTATTTTTTATGAAAAAAAAAGTAGCAATTGCGAAAATAGAATTTATATAAATTTTGGGAATTCTATAAATTTCAGGAAATGTTTATGCGATGGCTAGTGACATCTCTAAAGCACATCTCAAAGAATTTTGGCGAATATGTGATGGATGTTGCCATCATATAGAATGTAAAATATACGATTTCAATTGCAGTCACATAATCAGGTTTTATGCGATGGTTAAGACCATCTAATGTTGACAACTATATGCGATGGTTAAGACCATCTTTGTTGACGACTATATGCGATGGGTAATACCATCTACTATATGCGATGGCATTTTATTTTAAAAATAATATTTTTATTGAAAATAATATTTATCTTATAAGATTAGATTAGCCATCGCATAAGGTGTTACGCATTACGCGATGGCCGCGGCTGTCGCATATACCTTTAGCGACAAAGCCTAAGGCGACGACCCTTTTGATGAATTTTGCAATCGTATAAAGAATATGCGATGGTTTATAGACATTATGCGATGGCCGAAAGCCATCGCAAAAAGTAAGTTTTCTTGTAGTGAGGGGAACGGGCAACAGCAGCCATTGTTGTTGTTGTTCTTCGAGGAGAGAAAAGGGAGAGATAAACACCAAAATCTTCGGAGATTTGAGTTTATACTACTTAGATGGATCAAGGAGGAAACATATTGCCCCACCAAGCGTGTCGCAGTTTGTCTCAAGTCCCGAGGTTGAGACAGAGGGAGTTTATGAGGACCGAGCGGAAGTATGACTTCGCGGCGCCCACTTCTGAGTTCAATCCCGGTAAAATGGAGCACAAGTCTATGAAACCTCAATCGATTGGGGTAAGCACTCTCGATTTACTTGATTTCATCGATTTTGATTGATTTTTTTATTGATTAGGCTAGACTCGAATTTTGGGAATTTTTTGGATTTTCCTTGTGATTTTGTTGATGATTTTATGGATTTGACAATTGACCTACGAGGCTAAGGATATGGATAATCATGAATGTGCAATTTATTTGAAAAAATATGAGAATGACTCATTTTTTTGAAAATAAAGTGAAAAAAAATAATGCCTAAAATGGGACAGAGTTCTTGCATGTGCTAGAACTAGGTCAACTCCTGATTATGGATGTGAAAACAAGATTTTGGACGATGAAAATGATTCATGCATGCCATTTTGAAAGATTAAAATTTATGTGCAAAAAATTTTGTGAAAACTGGAATTTTGTGCATGGGAGAGCATGTGCTCGGGGTGACGTGTTTCAAATGATGAAAGACAAGTGTTCTACGCAAATGATGCTAGAAAAATTCTTATGAATGCTTTTCTTTGGCAACGTGTGCATTATTTTGTGCATGTATGCATATTTCTGAGATAAGCTAAAGGACTAACATACATTTGCTGTGCTTACCTGCAGGAGAGCAAATCACGGGGACCCGCTGAGATAGCGGTGAAATTATGGGAGCGGATGCCTAACTTTGAGAAGGATGGCCACAATCCTAGGAAGCTAGTGGTGGCGACGGGTCTCCATTCTTTTGTCGAGGCTATCGGCCGAGGCATTCACGTGATGTCCAAGAGCAAGGGGCCGATCCAAGCTCTTTCTGAGTTTTGGTGGGACACCACTCACAACTTCCATCTGGGCTGGGGAGAGGCTACGGTGACTCCCGCCGACTTTACAGCTATTACTGGCCTGAGGTTCACTGATCGGCCTGTGACCTGGAGGGATCACATTTCTGAGGCTGAGTTCAGGGACTATGTGGGGTTTGACCTCCGTCCGAAGGGGCTAGGGATGGAGACTCGGTTGGTTGAGATTCAAATTTTGAGGTGTATGGAGGGATTTGCAGCTAATAAGGTGACTGCCCACCAGCTCGCGAGAGCTTTCTTGTGGTTGACTCTATCTGTCACCATTTTTGCCAATTTTGGGACGTTGGCAATGGTATGTCTGTTGGACTCTTTGGTTGATTTGGCTACGGTTGGAGAGGTCTCTTGGGGTGAGGCCGGATTGGCGGAGCTTTACTTTGCTCTGGATTTGTACAGCCGGAACAAGGCTGCTTCGATGGATTGCTTTTCTTTTACCCTGGAGGTATTCTTGTTTCTCTGTCTTTCTTTTCCTTTTGTGTCCTCAAGATTTTGCGGGAGAAATGACCCCTATGTTCTGACATGCATGTCTGGTTTGGCGAGGTGATTGGGTTCTTTCCCTGGAACCAACAGAGTGGTCCCGCTATCTTCCCGGCTATGGTGCGCTGGAGAGGTGAGGCTAGGGACAAGTTTACCGGGAAGACCCAGATCACTTTTGACTACAAGATGGTGAGGCATGTCATCAATGGGGACAGTTGGGAGGGGGTGACCTTCTATCCTTGGGGGAGATATCTGAAGGCTCTTATGGGAGATGCCGTAGTTGTGACTCGGCAGAGGAGGTGGTTGACATGCTTGACATGTGACATCATCTACTTGGGGGACCGGTTTTCCAGGCTGCACGGTCATATCCCTCCTTTGGGCGCCATTACTCCTCATGATCCTCCTCCTTTCATGCTGCAGTCGAGGCACTGGTCAGAGGATGAGAGGGACAGGTATAAGGTTGGTTTGGCTGTGGAGGATTATTTTGATCACGCCACTCCGTACGCCACCTTTGTGGAGGAGCATTTGAGGACGCCATAGAGGTTGGTGAAGATAGCTGTTGCCCAGGGGTACGGGGAGGCAGAGCCAACCGATCCACCTGTTCCTCCGGCCCACCTATCTTATGTGGTGAATGGGGTGCCGAGGAGGCTGATGGTGTCGGTTCCAGGCACGAGAGACACCGTGTTTACTTTGTCAACTGGTACCATTGTAAGTAAACTCTGGATCCCTTTTCTTTTCGGCCTTTTCTTTTCCTGAGATTTTCTGAGCATTTCTCTTTCTCGCAGGTCCATGTTCGTACTTATGACACCCTGGTGCGATAAAACAAGGGCTGGAAGTTGCTAGCTCGGTCTCTCCTGAGGAAGCTGGCTTGCGCGTCGAGGGCTGCGGGAAATGCACATGAGCTTGAGCGCAAGAGGAGGCATGTCGAGAGCACGGCTTCTACATCATCAGTCTCGGAGTACTATTCATCCTCTACCAGTGGCGTGCCTCGGGGGCAAGGGCCTAACACTGATATCCTAGAGTAGCTGGCGGAGTATGAGCATATGCTCGTCAACTTGACCGCCGTGAGCGATGACGAAGACTTGCTAAGGGACCCCGAGCTTTACGAACTGAGCAGCGACGATGAGTCGGAGGCTTAGGGTTCTTTTGATGCACACTTAGAGATGGAGAGAGAAAACAATGAACAAATGATGCACATTTTGTATTATTTTTTTATTTTGGAGCCAATGAGGCAAAGACATGTAATGATTTTTTATTATTATTATTATTGGTATTTTATTGTTTTGCAAATTACTTGAGCTTCGGGGCAATTTTTTGCATGGAAATGGGGCAAAAATTGAGCTGGAATGTGTTATGGTGGTATATGAATGTATGAATGGTGTTTGGGAATGTTTTTGTGCAGGTTTTATTGAGAAAGTGGGCTGAAAATCTCACTTGGGCAGCAGCTTTGGCTGCTGCAGATTTTTTTCTGCAGAAGCGAATGAAGCCGCCCGGCTAGGACCTGAGAAAAAGAGGCCGCACGGCTAGGTGCCTTGTCTGAACTGATTTTCTGCAAATAAAACCAAGGGAGGGTCTTTTCATTTCATTTTCAACTTTGGCCATTCCCAGCTAATTTCAAAGCACATTTAACCAAAAATTGTCAAGTCCGATCCCTGCCATGGAGAAACTAGTTCGATTGCAAAAAGGGAAAAGGGATCGTTTTCTTTCCAACCTCCAGTCTTGGATGAGACACAACTTTCAATCTCACAAGGGACTTTTCGACAACACCTTCAAAATCAAATCTTTATGGCATTTGAAGGATCTTCCACCCGATTGGGACCTTTTGAGAGCAGCAGCAAGATTTTGGGACGTCTAGAGACATGTTTACTGTTTTTCTTACAACGAAATCGTTCCAACCTTCGAGGATTTTTAGGCATTGATTGGAGGTCCGGAAATTGAGGCCATTTCAATTCCTTCGACCGGGGATTTGCCAGTGACCGTAAAGTTGGCATCTTTTCTGCAAATTTCTCCGGAAGAAGCCGAAGGGATGATGATAGCTCCTGATAGGATCGACATTTCTGATATTCCGAGTAGATTCGGGTCTTCGGGTACTGCTGCGACCACGATATCTATGGACGCCTTTATCCTCTGCGTATTCTCTTTCCTATTCACTGCCGAGTCCTTCAGAGTGTGCCATAGCGGTCTTTTGGATATGGTCAGAGACTGCAGAGCTGGGAGAGATATTGTCCCACTGATTTTGAGAGACACTCTGCACGACATTGACTGGATGGCTAGGGGGACCTTTTCATGCGGTCTGGGAGCCCAGCTGTACTGACTTTATGGTTGCAGGAGAGACTCGGGGCTTTACCTGGGGCTTTGCCTACCAGTGTCCTTGGGTGATTTCTCGGAGAGGTGCATCGAGACAACAGGATCAGGGTAGCTGGGAGCTGATGATGGCTCGGCTGTCTACCTCGGATATCCATTGGTGGGTGTCTCACTGGAGGTTGCAGACTCGTAGGACATTTCAGGAGTCCTACATAGTGAGGGCTCCAGGGCTATCTTTGTCGTCTTTCTACATTCCCTGCTTAGTTTCTAGACAGTTCGGGACCTTGCAGGAGCCATTGGATGACTGGGAGGACATTCGCACATGGAGGTGGCACCTTTTGACATGCGAGGTCCAGATAGCTTCTCCTTTTTCTCGAGAGCATGGACATATGCCGCTTTTCCGCCCAGGACCATTCTCAAGAACAGGAAGAGTACCATTTTGACCACGGCATACTTGGATTGGTACGAGAGGGATATGGGGGTGACTCAGATTGTTTTGGGAGAGAGGTGCCAGGCCTTATTAGGTGCTGACAGTGACTCTAGCGGGACTTTGAGGGAGACCGAGGCAAAGGCTAGTCACCATAACCAGTCGGGCGATCTTATTAGAGACATGGAAGTCCGATATGAGAGATTATCGGAGGTTTCTCCTCTCACCGAGGCTCAGCGGGAGGAGGTAAGGACTCGTGCCAGGGTAGGAAAGGCACTTATTGACACGGGTTTGATAGAGGCTCCAGTGAGGGTACCTGAGATAGGGATGAGGGAGACCGACATCATTGAGAAGAAAAGAAAGAACACTCGACGAGGTCGAGGTCGAGGAAAGAAGAACAAGGAAGACGCTGTTGCTAACAACTGATAGGCCTATTTCGAGTGTCTACTTATTGCCTTTTGTAAACACATTTAGCTGATTAGGCCTTTTATTGTATATTTTAGTCTTTGTGGCAGGTTAGGAGAGTCAAGAGTAGACCGTGCTTGAACTCATCAAGAAGTATTTGATTTGTAATAACAAGAGATATTATCTTAGAAATTGTTCAAGACACATTTCGTGAAAACTTTGAATGTCTTATTTATTGTTTAGACCGAACCATTTCTGGCTACCTACGTTCCCCTTTTACAAGAAAGGCTAAGGGGCTCAGGTTTTCGTAGTTCATTCTAATGAACTTTTTGAATTTTTGTTTGTTTTTGTTTTTGTTTTTGTTTTTTTTTTGTTTTTGGTTTCTTTTTTTTTTGGTGCAACCCTGTTTTCTGCCTAGACCGCCCTTTTCAGGGTTTTCAGCCTAGTTGGACATTACTCTTTTTGCACTATTTTCCTCTTTTTTTTTTATGTGCGACCCTATTTTCTGCCTAGACCACCCTTTTCAAGGTTTTCAGCCTAGCTGGGTATTACTCTTTTTGCACTATTTTTTTTTTATTTTTCCCTTTTTTTTAGACATAGTACTGGCGGAGCTTGTCACCGTTAGTCGGGTGAAAAAAAGGATTGTCGTCCAAGTCTGCAAGCTTCATTGCTCCTCCCGATAGTATTTTCTCTACTACATACAGGCCGATCCAAACAGGTTCCCACTTTCCCAGAGGGTTGTCTCTGGTAGGGGGCTTCTCTTTGTTGAGTTTTACGGGTCCATGCGCAGCGGAATTAAGCATAAAATAACATAAAACCCAAGAAGCCCTAGGATCCGTTCTATATAATTAACTTGAAAAACTATGAGATAGATGTAACCAACCTTGAACGCTTTCCGCTCTTGAGCTATCGAACGATTTGATTATGTGATTTCAAATCACAAACTTCGTTCTTCAACTTACTTAAACTCTAGGTCTTGATCGATGAACGAGCGAAGACCCTCTTTCGGTATCCACACCTTTGAATGAATTCAAGAACAATTCTTGAAGATTGCTAGATCCTATAAATCCTTAGAATAATATTGAGAATATATTTGTGAATTTCTATTGAGAATTTCGGCTAGCTTTTTAGGGATGACAGACGTTCATATTTATAGTACATTAGTATAGAATACAAATCCTAATCAAATTAGGAAAGGATTCTGTCAAATCGCCTCAGTGGCTTGTTGTGTCGCACGACCAGACACAGTACATGGCCTGTTCTGTCGCACGGCCTAACAAGCCCAGTGAGGAGTTTTCTCAATCATTCTTCTAATGGTTTAATCAATTCATTCTAGTTGTGTGTGACCCAATAGGATTACATTATGTTAGCAATGAGTTCGATCATATCGACTCTCATAAGACATAAGCGGACTCTAGCAAGCCATTATGTCTACTCAAATAATGTAACGTAAGAGTTCACGTTTCCAACGGTGCACTTCCATTTCTCCCTTTGTCTCGCGATGTTATATTGAACACAAGTCATGGTCCTCGTCAACTTGTCTTTGTTCAATGCTTTCTCGATTCTTGAGTATAATGATAATCCAATCGTATTGGGGTATGGCCATACACTTTCATCATTATCACTCATCGAGGGGCCCAAGCAAAACATCTCTCTTCCGAGGGACAAATTCTATCTTGACTTATCATCCTTCCCATCATGAATCCGATCATGTCAAAGATAGCCTTTATAGATATCGTGTTAAGATACCGTTTGACTAAAATCAAACATGACTTTCATCATATGTAAGGTCATGATAATCTCAGGTCTAGGGACTAAATGAAGTGACCTTATGAGATTTAATTATGACATTTGACCATGACATAAATCTCATGCGAGTTAAGTCCAGTCACTTGTTCTCTAACAAGTACCCATAATTTCAATGTGCATCTCTATGCATATAATCATCGTATGATTATCCATTGACAATTATACTAATTACTCTCTTAATAATTAGGGACGGAGATTATTATAAACAAATATACAAAACATATAATAATCAAATGATAAATATCTCATATAATAATAAATAATGTTAACACATAAGTCTATCCACCATAGGCCTAGGGCATAACACTAACAGTCTCCCACTTGCACTAGGCCCAATCTACCATGTATCGAATACCCATGGACCTAACATGACCATCATGCTTATCTTGGGGAAGAGCCTTAGTTAATGGGTCCGCCACGTTGTCATTAGTGTCTACTCTGCATATCTTTACGTCTTCCCTTTCACATATCTCACGGATAATGTGGAAACGTCAAAGTATGTGTTTGGATCTCTGGTGTGACCTTGGTTCCTTTGCTTGTGCAATGGCACCATTGTTGTCACAGTAAAGTTCAATAGGATCTCTAATGCTTGGAACGACTTCCAAATCACTAATGAACTTCTTGATCCAAACTGCTTCCTTAGCTGCATCGGATGCCGCTATGTACTCAGCTTCGGTTGTAGAATCAGCGACGGTACTTTGCTTGGAACTTTTCCAACTCACAGTGCCTCCATTAAGCGTAAACAAAAATCCAGACTGCGATCTGAAATCATCTTTGTCGGTTTGGAAGCTAGCATCTGTGTAGCCTTTAACTACAAGATCTTCTTCCATTCCTCCAAAGACCAAGAATACATCCTTAGTTCTTCGTAAGTACTTAAGGATATTCTTGACTGCTATCCAATGTGGTTCGCCAGGATCCGATTGGTACCTACTCATCATGCTTAGAGCACACGAGACATCGGGTCTAGTACATAACATAACATACATGATAGACCCAATTGCCGAAGCATATGGAATATCATTCATTCTCTTTCGCTCATCATTAGTCTTAGGACTTTGATTCTTGCTAAGAGATATACCATGTAACATTGGCAAGTTTTCTCTTTTAGAATTTTCCATTTGGAATCTTCTAAGGACCTTGTCAATGTAAGTACTTTGACTTAAACCAATCATCCTCTTGGATCTATCTCTATAGATCTTGATACCAAGGATATATGCGGCTTCGCCCATATCTTTCATTGAAAAGCACTTTCCTAACCAAGACTTGACAGTCTGTAGTGCAGGAATGTCATTTCCAATGAGTAAGATATCGTCGACATACAACACCAAAAATAATGCTACGCTCCCACTAATTTTCTTGTATACACAATGTTCATCTTCGTTTTTTTGATAAAGCCAAACTCCTTGATTGCTTCATCAAAACGTAGATTCCAACTCCTAGAAGCTTGCTTCAATCCATAAATGGATTTCTGCAACTTACACACCTTGTTAGAATTTTCTGGACTGACAAAACCTTCAGGTTGTATCATGTATACATCCTCAAGTAACTTCCCATTAAAGAAAGCTGTTTTGACATCCATTTGCCATATCTCATAGTCATAATATGCGGTTATGGCAATTAAAATTCTAATAGACTTAAGCATAGCTACAGGCGAAAAGGTTTCATCATAGTCGATGTCATGAATCTGCCTATATCCCTTAGCTACAAGCCTAGCCTTATAGGTGTGCACCTTCCCATCCATGTCGGTTTTCTTCTTGAAGACCCACTTACACCCTATGGTTTTTACACCTTCGGGAGGATCAATCAAGTTCCAAACTTGATTATCAGCCATGGATTGTAATTCGGACTTCATGCCCTCTTGCCATTTTTCCGAATCAGGAGCGGACATCGCCTCTTGATAGCAAGTAGGTTCATCTTTTTCGATTAACTCCACTTCATCACTTTCCGTAACGAGAAATCCATATCTCTCGGGTTTGGATCGTGACCTACCACTTCGGCGAAGAACTTGTGCATCTTGAACCGGTTCCACAACTGTTTGTGAACTTGGTTCAGTCTCTACCATTGGTTCAATGTTGTTTTCGGGTTCTCGAATTTCTTCGAGATCTATTTAACTCCCACTGGTTCCTTTGCAAAGAAACTCCTTTTCTAAGAAAGTACCATTTCGAGCAAAAAACACTTTGTTCTCGTTTCGGTTGTAGAAATAGTATCCTTTGGTTTCCTTAAGATATCCCACGAAAACACATTTATCAGACTTAGGTGCTAGCTTGTCAGAAGTTAACTTCTTGACATATGCATCGCAACCCCAAATCTTCATGAAAGACAAACTAGGTTTTCTTCCATGCCACATCTCATATGGGGTTTTTTGAATCGATTTGGTAGGAACTTTGTTTATAGTGAAAGCAGCAGTTTGTAGTGCATGTCCCCAAAAGGATAAATGAAGCTCAACTTGACTCATCATAGAATGAACCATGTCCAACAAGGTTCTATTCCTCCTTTCAGACACACCATTCCATTGTGGTGTTCCGGGTGGAGAGAGTTCTGAAACGATTCCACAACTCTTAATATGACTGTCAAATTCTTGGCTCAAATATTCACCACCTCGATCGGATCGAAGTACCTTAATAGTTTTGCCAGGTTAATTTTGCACCTCATTTTGAAATATTCGAAATATCTCAAACGATTCACTTTTATGTTTCATTAGATAAACATATCCAAATCTACTATAATCATCAGTGAATGTTATGAAGTACCGAAATCCTCCCCTAGCATCGCTACTCATAGGCCCACATACATCGGTATGTATGAGTCCTAATAAGTCGCCCGCCCTTTCACCGATTTTGGTAAATGGGTCCTTGGTCATCTTGCCAAGTAAACAAGATTCGCATGTCTCATAAGATTCATAATCATGTGAGTCTAAAAATCCATCTTTGTGGAGTTTAGAAATGCGTTTCTCGTTTATATGGCCAAGACGACAATGGCATAAGTAAGTGTGGTTTACATCATTGGGTTTAGATCTCTTGTTAATGTTATAGACATCATTATCACGATTTTCAACATCAAGAATATAAAGGCCATTGAATGAAACAGCAGTACAATAATGCATATCACTCTTGTAAATGGAAAATTTCTTATCACATATAAGAAAATTAAAACATTCATTATCCAAACATGAAATCGAAATAATATTCCTACTTAAAGCTGGAACGTAATAACAATTGTTCAAAACAAGTATTAGTCCACTAGGTAAAGTAACTTCATAAGTTCCTACGACTAATGCAGCAACTCTTGCTCCATTCCCCACACGTAGGTCCACTTCACACCTTCCTTAAGCATCCTTCTGTCCTTTAGACCCTGCACATTTAAACAAATATGCGTTCCACATCCGGTATCCAATACCCAAGAACTAGAAGTAGATAGGAATATATCTATAACAAAGATACCTGAAGTCGAAGCAACTCCTTTGCTCTTCTTCAATGCTTCCTTGTATTTTGCGCAGTTTCTCCTCCAATGTCCAATCTCATTGCAATGGAAGCAGACTGCGTCCTATTGGGACTTAGGCTTAGCCTCTTTAGGCTTGGAAGCCTCTTTGGGTTTGGCAACTTTTGCCTTAGGATTAGCAACATTTGCCTTTCCTTTACCCTTGAAACCCTTCCCCTTGTTAACCATCAGCACTTGGTCGGTTTTGTTCTCGACAATATTGGTTTCCGCAGTGTTCAACATTTGAACTAACTCGGAAAGGTTTTTATTCATTCCACCCATGTTATAGTGCATTATGAAATTACTAAAACTTTTGGGTAATGAATTCAATATTATGTCGGTAGCCAACTCTTGGCTAATTGGAAAACCGAGCCTTTCAAGGTGCTCAATGTGGCCCTTCAACTTAAGAGCATGGGGACCAACAGCTTGTCCTTCACTCATCTTGCATGAGGTTAAGACCGTAACTGTGTTGTACCTTTCTTGCCTAGCTTGTACTTGGAACATTTCCATCAGTCGATTGTTTAGGTCAACTGTCCCCAAGTGCTCAAGATCCTTCTGAAGGTTCTTGCATATGGCGGAGAGCATGAGGCAACCAACATCTGTAGAGTCACGCTTGTGCTTCAGATATTGATCCCTTATTGCCCTAGTAGCATTGGCAGCAGGTTCATGTAGAATAGGTTCCTCGAGAACGTACAGTTTTTCCTCTTGCTTGAGAACAATTCTCAAACTACGGATCCAATCCATATAGTTTGTATTATTCTCTTCCAACTTTTCCTTCTCAAGGACAGATCGCAATGAAAAGTGATTATTGTTTGATGCCATTTATTCTACAAAAAGATACATATAAAATATGAACACATATAAGTAAACATATCATATGAGAAGTATAATGCATTTATATAAAATGCTCCCACTAAATTATACACCTTCAAATGCAAATAAGCATAATATACATTTAATAGGCTAAGATCCAACTTTAATTCAATTTCAAGTTTGATATGGCAAACCGCTCAAAATTAAATTAATTAGGTAGAAAACATCAATCATATCACATATATGACTCTTAGATCTTTTATGAGATTTATTCAAGACATCATATGTCTAGGTATATTTTAGTCTCATCTTATGCCTTGGGTCCAAAACTATTTTGATAACCCAATTAAGTTCATTCACTTTAAACGTATAGGAACCACCATTTCCCTATCTTGCTCGCATTCGAATAGAATCAAAGCACCTTGCTATGGCAAGCCCACCCAAAACTATCCGAATGGTCTCAAGTGTTTTAATCATGAATTGGCATAAAGAACTTAAAAGTTAAATGAAGGTTCTTTAAGGTAGATTATAAGCATATCAGCAAAGATAGTCATAATCGTGCACCAGGTAAGTTCCCAGGAAGATAGGTGAGCCACAAGGACTACTTAAGTACCAACTCTTCCTTAGACAGAACTCTCCTAGACATGCACAATCGAAATCGGCCGATTTGGCAACATAATCACTACCTTTTATAAACAATCAGTTTCCTTTTAAATTTCGCGTAATCATGACTTGTTTCCATAAACAATCATAAAATCCAAAATTTTAATGTCTAAATCTAAACATAATAGGAAACTATAATGCAATGTTTCAACTAAACATAAAATTTCTTAGCACGTAAGAACAAGTAAAACATGCATCGCAATAATTATTAAAATCATATTTTAATCAACTAAGCATGCATAAATAATGAATTAATCTAGCATAGCCCTATAGACTCAATTTTATAGCATCCAGATTAACACATAAACATATCAGATTGCAAACACATTCATATATTAATCAAATTGTTCATCAATCTGATACTGCCCAGATTAGGCTAGTAGTGTCGCGTGACAGAAGCAAGTTCTGTCGCATGACAGAAGCAAGTTCTGTCGCATGATAGAAGCAAGTTCTGTCGCGTGACACAGGATGACTGTTTTCCAGATTTCCAGAATTCAATCAATTCTAAATCATAGAGCAATTAAATCATGCAAACGACTTTTAACAGATTTAATTCAATATCATTAGAATACGAATTGAGCATATTGTTTCAAAAATAATTAATCTATCGCATACAAAACATGCAAAAGAACATATAAACGATTTTATATTACTTTTCTAGCATGTTAATTCAAACTTAATCATACGAACGGGGCTCTGATACCACTGTTGGGTTTTACGGGTCCTGCGCAGCGGAATTTAGCATAAAATAACATAAAACCCAAGAAGGCCTAGGATCCGTTCTATATAATTAACTTGAAAAACTATGAGATAGATGTAACCAACCTTGAACGCTTTCCGTTCTTGAGCTATTGAACGATTTGATTATGTGATTTCAAATCACAAACTTCGTTCTTCAACTTGCTTGAACTCTAGGTCTTGATCGATGAACGAGCGAAGACCCTCTTTCGGTATCCACACCTTTGAATGAATTCAAGAACAATTCTTGAAGATTGCTAGATCCTATAAACCCTTGGAATAATATTGAGAATATGTTTGTGAATTTCTATTGAGAATTTCGGCTAGCTTTTTAGGGTTGACAGATGTTCATATTTATAGTACATTAGTATAGAATATGAATCCTAATCAAATTAGGAAAGGATTCTGTCAAACCGCCTCAGTGGCTAGTTGTGTCGCACGACCAGACACAGCACATGGCCTGTTCTGTCACACGGCCTAACAAGCCCAGTGAGGAGTTTTCTCAATCATTCTTCCAATGGTTTAATCAATGCATTCTAGTTGTGTGTGACCCAATAGGATTACATTATGTTGGCAATGAGTTCGATCATATCGACTCTCATAAGGCATAAGCGGACTCTAGCAAGCCATTATGTCTACTCAAATAATGTAACGTAAGAGTTCACATTTCCAACGGTGCACTTCCATTTCTCCCTTTGTCTCGCGATGTTATATTGAACACAAGTCATGGTCCTAGTCAACTTGTCTTTGTTCAATGCTTTCTCGATTCTTGAGTATAATGATAATCCAATCGTATTGGGGTATGGCCATACACTTTCATCATTATCACTCATCGAGGGGCCCAAGCAAAACATCTCTCTTCCGAGGGACAAATTCCATCTTGACTTTTCATCCTTCCCATCATGAATCCAATCATGCCAAAGATAGCCTTTATAGATATCGTGTTAAGATACCGTTTGACTAAAATCAAACATGACTTTCATCATATGTAAGGTCATGATAATCTCAGGTCTAGGGACTAAATGAAGTGACCTTATGAGATTTAATTATGACATTTGACCATGACATAAATCTCATGCGGGTTAAGTCCAGTCACTTGTTCTCTAACAAGTACCCATAATTTCAATGTGCATCTCTATGCATATAATCATCGTATGATTATCCATTGACAATTATACTAATTATTCTCTTAATAATTAGGGACGAAGATTATTATAAATAAATATACAAAACATATAATAATCAAATGATAAACATCTCAGATAATAATAAATAATGTCAACACATAAGTCTATCCACCATAGGCCTAGGGCATAACACTAACACTCTTTCAGTACCAAATCTCCCTCTTTGATATTTCTGGCCTTGACCTTTTTGTCGAATGCCCTATCCATTCACCTTTGATAGGCTCGGGTATGCTCCATGGCCTTTAGTCTCCTTTCATCAAGCAGGGCGAGCTCATCATGTCGGCTACGCAACCATTCTACTTCGTTGATGCTATTTTCCAGGAGGACTCTTAGTGACGGAATTTCCAATTCTACCGGCAGTACCGCTTCCATTCCGTAGGTCAAGGCGAAAGGGGTTTCTCCCGTGGCTGTTCTGACAGAAGTTCTGTAGCCCCAGAGTGGTAGGTGTAGATTTTCGGGCCAGTCACTACCGCGAGTGGCCATCTTTTCAAATGATTCTCTCAAGTGTCTTATTTGCAGCTTCTACCGCTCCATTGGTCTGAGGCCTGTGCGGGGATGATTTGTGGCGAGTGACTTTGAATTCTGATAATAATCTATCGCAGTCTCCTTCAAAGTGTGTCCCATTATACGAGATGATCTCATTTGGCACCCCATATCTACACATGATATTTTCTTTGACAAACTGGGCCACTTTCTTGGAAGTGAGGACCTTATAAGACTTTGCTTCCACCCATTTCATGAAGTAGTCCACTGCTACTAACACAAACTCATGCCCATTGCTTCCGGTCGGGGCTATCTTCCCTATAACGTCAATGCCCCAAGTTGCAAACGGCCAAGGAGTCGTCATGCAGTACAGGTCGTGAGGCTGGAGATGATTAAGGTTGGCAAACCGCTGGCATTTGTCGCACTCTCGGAGATGCTGAACACAGTCTGTTTCCATGGAGATCTAGTAGTATCCCATTCTGAGGATCACTTGCATTAACGCTCTAGCATTTATGTGAGGACCGCAGGGACCATTATGGACTTCGCTCATTAGCTCTCTTGCCTTTTCTTTGGTGACACACAGAAGGAGTGGTCCTTTGTATCGCTTTTTGTACAGGTCGCCTCCTAGGATGACATAGTGAGAGGCCAGCCGCTTCAAGGCTTGCAAGCTTTTGGCTTTGATGCCTTCCTTCAGCTTACCCTCTTCGTCTCTGAATGCTGACTCCCCATCTTTGAGAAACTGGTAAACTTGATTGTACCAAGGTTCCTGGATGAGCTCGAGTCCCAATTCTATCTCGCAACAGAAAGCTGAGGCTTCCCTTCTACCTACTCTGAATGGTTTTACTGCCTTTCCCTCGGGGATCTCTACCAATGAGGCTAGAGTAGCTAAGGCATCTACAAATCTATTCTTGTCTCTTGGAAGGTAGAGGAGGTCACTTCTTTGAACTGCTCTGTCAATTCTTCTATATAGGCATGATACTTCTGGAGGTTAGGATCCACAGTCTTCCATTTGTTAGAGACCTGGTTAATGATCAGGGCTGAGTCTCAGTAGACCTCAAGTTCCTTGACATTTCTTTCTAGGGAAGCCTCTAAACCAGCTATACAGGCTTCATACTCTGCAGCATTGTTTGTGACAAAGAAGTTCAACTTGACGGCTATCGGCGTATGCTCATCTTTCGGGTCTACCAACAGCATTCCTATGCGATTTCTCCTTTTATTAGCAGCTCCGTCAAAGAAGAGTTGCCATCGATTCTCAGGCTCAACAACGAAGATCCCTTCATCTGGAAAATGGGGTTCAGGCCCTCGGTCCTCGTTGCTAGGGAAATTTGCCCGATGGCCTGATAGTGCTTGACCCTTGATTGCCTTTCTTGTTACATAGTTGATGTCAAGCTTTCTAGGAAGAATAACCACTTTTCTAGGCACATCGAAAGGGAAGGTTTTTTGAAGATATACTTGATGGGGTCCATTTCGAGACCAAATTCACAGAATGGTCCTGCGTGTAGTGTTTCAATTTCCCGACCATCCAGACTAGTCATGCATAAGTCTTTTCACACGCCGAGTAATTGAGCTCACTCCCATGCAGCTTTCGACTAACAAAGTAAATGGTATTTTCTACCCGAGAATCCTTCTTTTCCTGGGCCAGCATAGCCCGAACTGACGTGTCAGTGACAGTGAGATAGAGCAGAAGAGGTTTCTGTCCATGCGGGGGGCACAGTACCAGGGGATTTACTAGGCACGCCTTGATTTGGTCAAAGGCATCTTGGCATTCTTCATTCCATTCTGTACAAACATTTTTCTTCATAAACTTGAAAATAGGCTCACACATGGTAGCCAGCTGATTGACGAAATGGCTGATGTACTGTAACTTGCCCATAAAGCTTTTGACTTCTATCTGGGTTCGAGGTGGCCTCATGTCCATTATGGCTTTGATCTTTCGGGGATCGGCTTCAATGCCTCGCTCTGTGACCATATACCCAAGCACTTTCCCCTTGTTACTCCAAAGGTGCATTTTGCAGGGTTCAGTCTCATAGAATGTTGTCTTAACCGCTCAAAGAACTTTCGCAGGTCAACAAGGAGTTATCCATCCACGCCTTTAGAGTGGATAATCATATCATCGACATAGACCTCGATTTCCTTGTGGATCATGTCATGAAAAAGTGCAGTTGCTGCCCTTTGATACGTAGCCCTAGCGTTTTTTAACCCAAAAGGCATCACCGTATAACAGTATGTCCCCCATGGTGTTGTCAAAACTGTATTTTCCTGGACCTCTTTGGCCATCTTGATTTGATTGTAGCCAGCAAAACCATCAACGAAATACTTGACTTCGTAGTTGGCCGTGGCATCTACCAAAATGTCTATGTTTGGCAACGGGTAATCGTCCTTGGGACTGGCTTTGTTTAGATCTCGGAAATCCACACAGCAACGCATCTTCCTGTTGGCTTTAGTCACAGTCACGATATTCGACAACCAAGTCGGGTATTCAATAACCCTGATGAATCATACCCGCAACATCTTTTCAATTTCCTCCTTGACCTGCAGAGAACATTCTGCAAGTCCAGAAACATCCTCCGAATGGGATTGGCTGGCCTTCCACGAGCCTTTTTGAGGTTTTCCAGAAAACTTTTCCTCACGGACTGCTGGCTATCACTCTCATCATACTGGGTCTCACCTTTTATGAAGTACTGGGCCAAAGACAAGCTGTAAGGACGGAGACGGGCCCCTTCATTTCGCTTTTCTAGAACTATTCCCCCAGCTTCTCTGTAATCCTGAGGATGCGGTTTGTAGCCTAGACCATGTCGGGTGGTTTGTTCTCTTGCATTGATGACAGTGTTGCGACCCTGAAGCCTTTTACTCAATCCAAGCCCCGGAAGATAACTCATCTTTCTCATCATTCGCATGGCAGGAGGTATTTTGTCGGAGGTAGTAGTGAGGTCTACACAGCACACTTGCACCTTAGAGGTGGCCACAGAGAAGCCGGTTAAGGTAAGCCCTTCATCATCATGTTTGATCTCCAGTATCGGAATACCTCCGGTGTTGGTCCCTTCCACAGTAACACTATCTCCATAGATAGTAGTGATAGTTCCATCATCGGACTGGAACTTGACGCACTGGTGCAAGGTAGAGGCCACCCCATTTATCTGGTAGATCCAGGGTCGTCATAGCAAAGCGGTAAATGAAATGGGGATGTCAATCACCTGAAAGTATACATCCATGACCTTCTTTCCGAACCACAATTTTAGAGTCCCAAACCCCAAAACTGACCGAGCAGTGGAATCATAGCCCTTAATAGTCTGACTGGACGGCTTTAAGTCTGTGGGCTTCAAATCCAGCAAGTCCATCATTTTCGGTGGCAGGACGTTCATTGCAGACCCTCCATCGACTAACACCCTTGGTAACCGGCGTTCTTCCAACTGGACAGTAATGTAGAGCGGCTCAGTATGATTAGCCCCATATTTTGGTAAATCCAGGTCAGTGAAAGTGATGATGTTCCCATAGTGAATGTTTCCGATCATTTGGACGACCTCATCTGGGGTGACATCTATGGGCACCATGGTCTTGGCCAAGCTTTCTTCTAACTTTAGTTTGTGAGGATAGGAGGAGGTTAACAGGGACCAAATGGAAATATTGTCTTGGGTGCACTTCAGCTGAGTCAACACCGGGTCTTCCTTCTCAGAGTCTAACTTTTTTGCTTCCGTCTTATAAGGCCTCTTGTCTGCCTTTGGTTCGAAGCTGATATTTCTTTTGTCACCCTTAGGTAGTTCCACATTCATCTGCCCAAACCGAGTCATCACATAGACATTAGACATCCCCGAGTCATTAGCCCTATTGGTAGATTCCGTCAGCTCCTTCAGGGTTAAAGGTGGGCTTTTGCTAGCATACGACCAACTTTGTTGATTGATTTGGTTCACACCATCACCGGATGTATAGACCGCTTCACAAATCTGATCCCAGGTTACAGGCTTTTTGGCTCTTTCTGAATTCTGAGTCCCCCATTGATTTAGTAACTTGCTGATCTCATTTTCTTCTTCCTTACTCAAGGCCTTGACAGTTTTATTCAGGCTTTTCTGAGTCAACATGCAGCAAGAGTTATCATTCTCGGGGTTTGGAGGTTTGCCAGAGGCTTCATCATCTTGCCATAGTAGCTTCTTCAGCAACGTAGGGTCACACTCCTCATCACTGTCAAGCATATCCCTTCTTTCCTTCGGGGTCAACCTTTTGACGGCATCTTTGACATTGGCCAAACACTTCCTAAAGTGGGAGATTCCATCATCGATAAGGGTTTCTTCAAGATCGAACCTTTTGACAAGTTCCAGGTCATTACCTTCGGGAGGTTTTTTGGGCTAGTTGGCTTTTGGGTGAGCCATTCTTCTACTGTCCCTTTCGACATCTCAACCGTGTCATTCTCAGTCTCACTACAATAGCTTCCCTTGAAACTTTCGTCCTGACTCTGATGACCAATGGCGGCAAAGGAAGGTCGGGATATTTGACGCCATATAAGGGGCGCTCTGGGCTCTTCCTCTGACGTAGGAATTACCAAGAAAATATCATCGTCATCATAAGATAGGAAGGGGACCGGGGTCGCCTTAAACTTTAAGACCCTTTCTAGAGCTTCCATACATTCTCTCTTGGACAATGGCTCAGGGGTGACCCTTAATACTGCAATAGAGTCCACCCTTCCTGATGGAGGCTAACTCTCAATGTCGCTTACATATTCTAGATCAACGGGTGGAGCCCTATTCCCTTGTTCAGCTAAAGCTTCGATCAAGTTTCTCCATTCACCAACCAGGTCTTTATAAAGAGTATTGAACTCTAAGATGTTGAACTTATACCCTTCCTTATCTGAGTTTGCGTCCATCTTCTCCTCTAAGCTTCTGCATGAGTGACAGTCACATTTCGAGGTAATACCGTCCTCATTCTCAGGTATGTGGTTTTCTATCCCATCCGGTCCTTCGGGTTTCATTCCCATTGGCTCTATGTTCATACCCTCTACCGAGCTGTCATCGTCACTGTAAATCAGCCCATTCCTTTTCTCATTTCCGACTGACTCTTTACTGCCGCTGTCTGGGAGAGAGGCAAATTCACAGGCGTTGACAAAGTTGGAAAGGTCAAACTGGTCAAAAGCCTCATTGGGATTATTTGCGGATCGATACCCGAGAAGGATGATAAAGGGATAGTTAGATTGGTACTGGAGTTTTGGGATCAACTGATTTGGTCTGTACTGAGGAGGAGGGATGAATCCCATGGAATAATGCAGAGACTGAGAGACTTGGAAAGGACTGCAAAGGGGTAGTCCTTGGTAAGGGTTCATATGTGGATGGAGGAGGTCATTGGTTGTAGGATGGAGGGGCTGAAAGCACTATTTCCGGGGTTTCATCTTCCACCATGACCAAAGAACCTTTGGCTTCAACCACTATCTGAACCCCATGACGACGGAGAGCATCGATGAGCATGGCTTGCTGTTCTTCATGGACCTTACGACTGTATTCCAAGGCTAGGGCTAGCTCTTTCTCTCTAGTCACTGGATTACCCATACCACTGCTGTTTTCTATCAAATCTGCCATTCTGAAACTTTGGGTTGACGAACTTGACGATTCTGACGAACTATCTGAGCCTGAAATTTCCGCACTGAAAAGCTGCTGACCCGGTATTCTCACCCACTTCTTTCTCGCTGCGGGAAAGGGATATGCAAGGTTTAGACTCGGGGGTAGGTGTTTAGGCTGAAGGCTCAAGTGTCACGACCCTAAATTTAGGCACCATTTTGGTCACACGTGGAGCACGTGGGGGTGGGGTACATTGCATCTCATGTTAGGCATTATATGGTTGTTGGATTTGGTTATGTGTTTATTTTTATAAGTTGGTAAATTACGTGATTTTAGATGTTAATAAATTAATTTCAAATATATAATGTCTAATTGGAATAAATAGGAATTAATGTGGTGAAGTTATAATATTTGAAATTTTAACTGAAAAGTTATAAAAGTCTTGAGGAGCTTGAGTGTAAATGTAAAGTTAAGGTGGTTGATTGTAGTTAGTCAGAACTTGGAGGAGCTAGAATGTAAATTGGTTATATAAATCTTCATATTAATGTAGAAGATTCATGCCAAAATCTATGGAGAAACGCGTTTCTCCATAAGTTATGGAGAAACGAGTATCCGAACCTTTTGAAAGAATATCCAGAAATTTTGTATTGGCCATGACCTTGGCCCATGGCCTTGGCTTGGGCAATTCTGGATATCAATATTAAATGTTCTGGATATCCAGAACTCTTTGAAAGTGATATCCAGAACCTTTTGAAAGGATATCCAGAACCTTTTGAAAGGCTTCTGGATATCAATATTAAATGTTCTGGATATCCAGAACTCTTTGAAAGTGATATCCAGAATCTATTTAAGTTGATATCCAGAAAGTTGGTATGTGTTGGTCCCATTCTAACATAACTTCTGGATATCATGATCAAAGGGTTCTGGATATCCAGAACCTTTGAGACTGATATCCAGAACCTTTGGAAAAACACGTTTCTCCATAACTTATGGAGAAACGCATTTCTCCGGAGACCTACTCAAGATTCATTCTTCTTCCCCAGCTCAGTTCTCTTTCCTACGTTCTTATCAACCTAGGGTTACCTTCTTAAATTCCCTAAAAATCAACCGTCAATCCGTTCTTTGTTTTGATTTCATATTAACAATCAGGGAGTCGAGTGGAACATATATACCTGATCAAAGCTTCTTTTTATTTTGACACATTTTGGTAAGTTATTATGATTCTTTTCAATAATTGTTCATACTAAGTTAAATGATGATATTATGTGATATAAATGATATTTGTTATTGTTGGATCATGTTATTTGGCCTTTGGAATTAATGAAAAAAATGGTTTGAAAGAAGAACATGGTGGTTTCTTGGTATGAGAGTTAGGGGAAGTAGTAGAGTTGTTATGGGATGTTTTATGGCCTGGTGGGAACCTTTGTAGGTGACCTAGAGTTGGTATGTTGTTGTTAGGATAGCTAAAAATGAGTAAACAGGGTCCTTTCATGCCTTGGTTGCTGGTGTTGAAACATCAGCATCGTTTCTGGGCCACGGCACGACTCGTGCCCTGGAGCACGAGTCGTGTGAGCACCCCAACCCGGGACCTAACGCGTGTCCCGAGCTTGAGGAGCTCATACTAAGAAATCCCATCTTAGATTTTTAAAAAAACATTTTATTTCACTTTAAAAGAAAACTACTTCTCCAACTTCCAAAATAAACTCAACTGATAATATCTCCACTTGGAGGAATTTAAATAATATTCCAATAAACCATAACTTGATTAATTATATTGAAAATCCGGATTAACATTGTTTAACAAAAGAGTTTTTCATACAACTTATAAAAGAGTAATACTTAAAGAGGACTCCCTATAACGTACTCATATACCTATCCTGACAAGTCCCAAAAGCAAGAGTCCACACTCCTATCCCTGGCCTTACTGGTTCAGGTCACCTGTCTCAGCACAATCTAAAACAGTAAAAGGGAAGGGGTGAGAATAAATCTCAATAAGCTATTATGAATGCAGCAAGATGCCAAACAAGATGCAACACATAGCATGGTAGCATGTAACACATTATGAAAGCGGTAAACACCTTACGTTACCTCATTTTACCTTTCCCGTCTGAACAATAAATCGTACAACGTGGGAGTAAAACTTCGCTCTTTGGTGAATTGCCCCCATGCACATTCACCGCTTATAGGACTCATACCCCAGAGATCCATATAAGAAAATAGGATACTTATATGACCCTTATTCAGAGTATCATATAATATCAGCGCTCCGTAAAGCTTTTGGCTTCATACGAGCATTCCACCTAATCACCAAATCGCAGCGGTGCCTGTAAGGCTTCGGCTCAATACGATCGCTAGCACATCCCACTCTGTGGCCACGAGGGGGCGGTCCACGTATAATGAACCTTCAATCACTTATAGAACAAATCAATAATTGATTGAATTCCATTATACCCCCGAATATCAACACGTTCAAGCACATCATAGATACTTGAAATAACATCCACAAAGGGGATAATAATATAACAACATGGTAAAATATACTCATGTTAAATCAATACTGTAGTGTAACATTCATTTAATACACTAAGCATAATACCATCAATGAATATGAATTCAATTAAGGCAACAATATAACCACATAATCCACACCGGGATACAATATAATCAACGTTCCAGATAATCCACAACTGGGATACAATACAACCATATATCAAATAATCCATACTTGGGATACAACATATCAATA
Organism: Adenophora triphylla var. japonica; assembly: GCA_022495995.1. Taxonomy (NCBI): domain Eukaryota; kingdom Viridiplantae; phylum Streptophyta; class Magnoliopsida; order Asterales; family Campanulaceae; genus Adenophora; species Adenophora triphylla. The sequence continues at coordinate 154,983 of JAFEMH010004535.1, read as the reverse complement.
CCAAATAATCCCCACTTGGGATACAATGCCATATACACATTTCCAATTAGCTTAAAAGTGAAACCTATAGTTTCTACACTATTTCAAACTAATCACCAAAGGTATGGAAGCAAGTAAGTTCACCATGTAACCTAAAACATTTCTACTAAGTCATTATGCAACCTTGAAATATCTTAATAAATGTTTAAGATCAAATTCCCAAGTTTGAACCCCTTCGAAGAATTTACGAATCAAGCTTATCATCCGTTTTTCGAACAATATTTAAACTACTTCCACAATTCCATTTTGATCAATTAAGATGTCATCGTGTAGCCAAAATATTCTACTTTAATCTAGGTTAAAGAGTTTTCATTTTGGTTCTAGTTTGATTAGGTTTAAATAGCTCCAAAGACAGTTCAATGTTACCAGGCCAGGGCACGACTCGTGCCCCAGGGCACGACTCGTGCCCATTTGACCTTCCCCAGATTCCAGCGTCCCCGACTAAGCACGACTTCCCTTTAATCTTGGTCACGACTCGTCCCCAACCCAGGCACAACTCGTGCCACAGGGCACGACTCGTGCCCTGAACCCAGAATTCAGAACAGGCCTAAAATCCTTCAGCCACCCAAACCAAATTGTTCCAAACTAAATTTCCCTTGATTTATGAATCTAAAAGGCTTACTAAACTCCATACTTTTCATACCAAATCCTTTAAACCCCAAGATGACATAAACCTAAGTCATTTACAATTTGATTTTCCACCCCATTCACTACCACAATTCAAGTTGAACTCTCTTAATCTAACCAAACACATTTTCTTACACTCTTGATCATCTTCTAGGAACAACAATATCATTCTATGACATTAACCAAATTCTTCAACTTCAAAAAGGTTTCCAAAGCATCAAATACCATTATAACCACATAACCACATTAGATAGTTCATGAACATTCAAAGGAAAGGAAGTCATAATAACTCACATTATTAAAAGTATACCAAGTCCTTTTCTACTTCTTTCTACCCAAATTAAATAAAATCATAATCTTTCCCAAATCAAAGTAAGATGTATATAATCACATACACTAACTCCATTAAGGTCATAAACATCCTACACTCATTATACCCTCATTCTTCCAACATAAACCCCCAATTCATACTAAAATCAATTCATCCTTAATTAACCCATTTTACTCAAATAACCTTATTTAAAAATACAATATCCTTTTTCTTTTCACAAAAAATTCATTAACACATAAAATGTGCAATATTTAGAAAGAAATCATAATAACTTACCTAGCAAATATGGGATGGAATGAAGATTTTCTTAGCTTGATGTGCTCCCCTCTTCACTCCGAACACGAAAGTACAATTGGATTGCCAAATGGAGAGGAATTGCTTGCTCTAGGAACTTGGAAAGGAAAGCTTCCATGGAAGAGTTTCCATGGGATTTTAGGAAGAAGGAAGGAATAGGAAATGATGAGGGGAATATGGAGGAGTATGGGGAAGATAGAGAAGTATGGGGCTTTTGTTGACTAAGGAGGGTAGGAGGTGAGGGAAATAAGGAGAGAAAATATGGCCCCCCATGCCATTTAATTAAAGGCTTTCCACATTTTAAAATAAAGCCCCTAAATGCTCAAGAAATGAAATGAACCCCTTACTTCCTTTCTCCTACACAAAGAAGCCTAACTACCCACATATTATTTCTTTATCCACTTCTATTATTATACTTCTCCCAAGAACATTATTTTATTTCCAAATCATTTCATCCTAATATAAGAAATCAAGGATATAAAATGAACACATAATTTTAACAATAATTTTAAAAGCACATAAAGTCAACAGTTAATATAAAAGGTATATAATATGATACTAAAATAGGTGCCTAGGGTTAGGGTCGTTACATTCACTCCCCTTAAAGAAAATTCGTCCCAAATTTTAAACTTGATTACCTTAATGATCAAAACAAAAGTTATTTTCCCAAGCATTTTGAATTACAATCCTTCAAACAGTTTCCTTAATGCCATGATTCTTCTATACATTCTCTCAACCCAATTATTCTAGAATTTAATCCCGGAATTGTGATTCTAGTAACTCTCAACGTTTTCCCCACATAAGTCAAATCCGCCTAATTATCATTAATTGGGGAACTCCCTACTTACAAAGGATCATCCCGAATAAATTTTCCATACCAAGCTTTATGCAGTACCCATTCAATGCTAAACTAAAAACTGCTATTATCCACAACTCGCTAAGGTTAATTAAAATTCCCGAGTTTGAGAGGAGATCCATCACACACACAGCCTATTCCATCAAAAATCTGAATAGTATTCTAATCTCTTCCTTTCGACTAACTAAATCCTCCAACTCTTAGGATCGGTAACAAATCCCAAAAGAAAGCTTCAAAAGATAAGGTTCCCCTTAAATAACGAAAAACAATTTCCACCACTCTCGGGTAGGGGTGTAAGAAAATTCCGCTTTATCTAAGTTAACTTCCTCGAAGCATACGCTATTACTTTTCCATTTCTCATAATATCACAACCTAATCTTCCTTTAATACGCACTTAAAATTCACAAAGTCCTCACATCCATTAGGTAAGGTAAGGATCGGATCTATAGCCAATCTATTCTCCATCTCTATCAATACGATTTACCCTTATTACATCTTACACCTTTGATATATCTTTCTGAGTTAACTAAATCAACGATTTTTCAATTCTCAAGAATTCCTTAAAAATTCCTTCGATAGCACTTGCCAACCCCAAAGATCACAGACTCAATCCTCGCAAGACCCATGGTAACCTTCAGGCTTAAGACTATAGAACCCAAAAATGTAAAATCTTTGCGAGCCAACTCACATTTGCTAAACTTCTCGAAACGATGAATTCCCACTAAAGGTAATTAACACAATTCCCAAATGATCTTCATGATCCTCTCGTAACTTTAAATAACCAAAGAGGTCATCAATCATAACTACCATAAAGCCGTCAAGATAAGGATTAAAATTCTAATTATCATACTTAGAATCAACACATGAGATATTTTGATGGAAACACAATTACCATCTACTCAACTAGCACGTAACATTCTTGAAAAGACTTCTTATGCGAGTCTAACACATACCAAATATCCTTCACACTTTTAACCAAAACTTTCTGTCCTTAATACTTATATAACAAGAGTACCATATAAAGGTTTATTTATATTAAATACCAATATAATCAATTTAGGTATAGAAAAGGAGACTCACTTCTTATGATAGTCTACCAATGCACAACAACTACTTAACCCTCCAGGTCAAGTATATCTCATAATTACAAATCGGTAATCATACCAAATCAACTGGCAATACATGCTCAGCCATGACCACATCACTATCGTGGTAAATCAAGAGAGATTCGAGGTATCCTCTCATAAGAGCAGAATCCTCCAACAATAAAACAATATCTCAAACAATGTATGCCACATAGAAGCAAAATGCTATGCCGCACATAATGATATGGAACAGGATCTATAAGAATATGACTCCTAACTTCTGAGACAGGGAATATACCTCTAGTGACCTCTGAGGAATCTATCTCTCCTTGACCCGAAACACATACTCGACCATAGACCTTCTCTTTCGGTTCCCCTTCATTATCTCTTTTGGTACCACCTCTTTGTTGTTCGCCCGACTGACCGCTGCTTAAAGCTCGTCCCCGCTGCAACCTTGGGCAATTCCTCCTAAAGTGTCCCATTTCTCCACACTTAATACACCTACCTTGCTTACTCCAACAATGATCTTCGGTATGTCCAATCTTCTTGCAAAATTTACAATTCATTCCATACTGTTTGGATATTGGCCTAGACGAAGAAGCTACAACAAGTTCCCCTCTCATACTTCCCGAAGTTAAAGCCCTTGACTGTCCTCTAATGATTTTAGATCCTTGTCCTAGAAACTTTGGTTTATTTCTAATCCCACTTTCCGATTTTCCACTATTTTCCTCAATGTTATTCTCGATCTCATATGCTCTATCTATGGCTGTCTGATAATTGGTGAAGCCATCAATCACTAATTTCTTCCTAAACTCAATCCTCAAACCTTTTACAAACCTATGAACTCTTCTCGCTTCATGCGATACCAAATGAGGGCAACACCTAGCTAATTCCTCAAACCGGACTGAATACTTATTCACCGTCATGTTCTCTTGTTTTAGTCCTAAGAACTCAATCTCTTTCTTATCCCTTGTAACCATTGAAATGAAATAATCCTCGAACTGCTGAGTGAAATTATCCCAAGTCTGGGGCGTATGATCCCGCTCCCAACTTCCCTTCAAAATCTGCCACCACTGATCAGCTGGACCTTCAAGTTTGAAAACGGCATACCTAACTTTCTCTTCGTTGGGACTTTCTATAACCTCAAAAATCTTGTTCATTTCCTCTAACCATTTTTCTGCCTTTAACGGATCCGGATCTCCATTAAAGCTCGGTGGATTCATCTTCACAAACCTTTCCAATTCATCACTTTGACATCCTTTAGATTGATTCAGAGCTGACCCTCGAGTCTCCATATTTTGTACAAACCTCCTGAATAATTTCATCATCTCCTCATTTTGAATTCCACCTATACCCATATATCCTTCACTTTCTAGAACCTTTCGCTGATCATCATTGCTTCCGGCCATTAGAACGAACTCCTGCATTAAACACTCGGCGTAAATTACCACACACTTCCCCTTAGTTTAGACATCTACCCTTGACCTCTAAACTAAGATTTGATACCAACTGTGAGCACCCCAACTCGGGACCTAACGCGTGTTTCGAGCTTGAGGAGCTCATACTAAGAAATCCCATCTTAGATTTTTAAAAAAACATTTTATTTCACTTTAAAAGAAAACTACATCTCCAACTTCCAAAATAAACTCAACTGATAATATCTCCACTTGGAGGAATTTAAATAATATTCCAATAAACCATAACTTGATTAATTACATTGAAAATCCGGATTAACATTGTTTAACAAAAGAGTTTTCCATACAACTTATAAAAGAGTAATACTTAAAGAGGACTCCCTATAACCTACTCATATACCTATCCTGACAAGTCCCAAAAGCAAGAGTCCACACTCCTATCCCCGGCCTCACTGGTTCAGGTCACCTGTCTCAGCACAATCTAAAATAGTAAAAGGGAAGGGATGAGAATAAATCTCAATAAGCTATTATGAATGCAGCAAGATGCCAAACAAGATGCAACACATAGCATGGTAGCACGTAACACATTATGAAAGCGGTAAACACCTAACGTTACCTCATTTTACCTTTCCCGTCTGAACAATAAGTCGTACAACGTGGGAGTAAAACTCCGTTCTTTGGTGAATTGCCCCCATGCACATTCACCGCTTATAGGACTCATACCCCAGAGATCCATATAAGAAAATAGGATACTTATATGACCCTTATTCAGAGTATCATATAATATCAGCGCTACTGTAAAGCTTTTGGCTTCATACAGAGCATTCCACCTAATCACCAAATCGCAGCGGTCTGTAAGGCTTCTGGCTCAATACAGTCGCTAGCACATCCCACTCTGTGGCCATAGAGGGGGTCACAGGTATAATGAACCTTCAATCACTTATATAACAAATCAATAATTGATTGAATTCCATTATACCCCCGAATATCAACACGTTCAAGCACATCATAGATACTTGAAATAACATCCACAAAGGGTATAATAATATAACAACATGGTAAAATATACTCATGTTAAATCAATATTGTAGTGCAACATTCATTTAATACACTAAGCATAATACCATCAATGAATATGAATTCAATTAAGGCAACAATATAACCACATAATCCATACCGGGATACAATATAATCAACGTGCCAGATAATCCACAACTGGGATACAATACAACCATATATCAAATAATCCATACTTGGGATACAACATATCAATACCAAATAATCCCCACTTGGGATACAATGCCATATACACATTTCCAATTAGCTCAATAGTGAAACCTATAGTTTCTACACTATTTCAAACTAATCACCAAAGGTATGGAAGCAAGTAAGTTCACCATGTAACCTAAACCATTTCTACTAAGTCATTATGCAACCTTGAAATATCTTAATAAATGTTTAAGATCAAATTCCCAAGTTTGAACCCCTTCGAAGAATTTACGAATCAAGCTTATCATCCGTTTTTTGAACAATATTTAAACTACTTCCACAATTCCATTTTGATCAATTAAGATGTCATCGTGTAGCCAAAATATTCTACTTTAATCTAGGTTAAAGAGTTTTCATTTTGGTTCTAGTTTGATTAGGTTTAAATAGCTCCAAAGACAGTTCAATGTTACCAGGCCAGGGCATGACTCGTGCCCCAGGGCACGACTCGTGCCCATTTGACCTTCCCCAGATTCCAGCGTCCCCGACTAAGCACGACTTCCCATTAATCTTGGTCACGACTCGTCCCCAACCCAGGAACGACTCGTGCCACAGGGCACGACTCGTGCCCTGAACCCAGAATTCAGAACAGGCCTAAAATCCTTCAGCCACCCAAACCAAATTGTTCCAAACTAAATTTCCCTTGATTTATGAATCTAAAAGGCTTACTAAACTCCATACTTTTCATACCAAATCATTTAAACCCCAAGATGACATAAACCTAAGTCATTTACAATTTGATTTTCCACCCCATTCACTACCACAATTCAAGTTGAACTCTCTTAATCTAACCAAACACATTTTCTTACACTCTTGATCATCTTCTAGGAACAACAATATCATTCTATGACATTAACCAAATTCTTCAACTTCAAAAAGGTTTCCAAAGCATCAAATACCATTATAACCACATAACCACATTAGATAGTTCATGAACATTCAAAGGAAAGGGAGTCATAATAACTCACATTATTAAAAGTATACCAAGTCCTTTTCTACTTCTTTCTACCCAAATTAAATAAAATCATAATCTTTCCCAAATCAAAGTAAGATGTATATAATCACATACACTAACTCCATTAAGGTCATTAACATCCTACACTCATTATACCCTCATTCTTCCAACATAAACTCCCATTTCATACTAAAATCAATTCATCCTTAATTAACCCATTTTACTCAAATAACCTTATTTAAAAATACAATATCCTTTTTATTTTTACAAAACATTCATTAACACATAAAATGTGAAATATTTAGAAAGAAGTCATAATAACTTACCTAGCAAATATGGGATGGAATGAAGATTTTCTTAGCTTGATGTGCTCCCCTATTCACCCCGAACACGAAAGTACAATTAGATTGCCAAATGGAGAGGAATTGCTTGCTCTAGGAACTTGGAAAGGAAAGCTTCCATGGAAGAGTTTCCATGGGATTTTAGGAAGAAGGAAGGAAGAGGAAATGATGAGGGGAATATGGAGGAGTATGGGGATGATAGAGAAGTATGGGGCTTTTGTTGACTAAGGAGGGTAGGAGGTGAGGGAAATAAGGAGAGAAAATATGGCCCCCCATGCCATTTAATTAAAGGCTTTCCACATTTTAAAATAAAGCCCCTAAATGCTCAAGAAATGAAATGAACCCCTTACTTCCTTTCTCCTACACAAAGAAGCCTAACTACCCACATATTATTTATTTATCCATTTCTATTATTATACTTCTCCCAAGAACATTATTTTATTTCCAAATCATTTCATCCTAATATAAGAAATCAAGGATATAAAATGAACACATAATTTTAACAATAATTTTAAAAGCACATAAAGTCAACAATTAATATAAAAGGTATATAATATGATACTAAAATAGGTGCCTAGGGTTAGGGTCGTTACAAGTCGTTCCCAAGCCTTTCACTCGTGATAACGAGTCGTGAGAATTGTTCCATCCATGCTGGATTTATTGGGGGTCATTGGCACGAGTCGTGCCCAGTGCAGTTTACTGTCAACCAGTTTCCAAGCCTTGTAGATCTTAGTTCCCTATTACATCTTTTAACACATATTGACTACAACTCTAGTACAACATTAGTACTTTACAATGGAGTCTTAAATGGCCCAAAATGATATAGGAAAGGTCTTTAAATATTGTTCTGAAAATGGTTGGAAGGCATTGTAAATACTTGGGCAAAGTTGATAAAACTTGGTAAATACTTATTGAACCTTTATAGAAGGTGTTCCATGTTATGTCTTGAATACGTAGGGCTACTTATACTACATTGTACCTCTACGTGGTTACCTATATATGGTTATTGGTTCATATAGTGCGTGAATATATGTTGCACTACTTTATTGGGTTGAGCATGAGTATTAATACCATGTGTTGGATTATTGTTATTCAATAGTGTTTAAATATATGTTACACTATTGTGATGGTTTAACATGAGTAATAGTACCATGTTATGTATTGATATCCCAAGGTGTGAATTTATTTTCAAGTATCTATTATGTGCTTGAATGTGTTTATTTCAGAAGATTATCGGGTGAATAATGGAATACGATCACTTATGAGAAATTGTCCCATAAGGTGCTCAGATTACATTATACTTGTGATCTCTACCCCTCTGTGGCGACAGACTGGGGTTGAAGCTTCTGTATCGAGCAAAAAGCCTTACAGATTGCTGGTATCTTATATGTTTCTCTGAAAAATGGGTCTTATATGATGTGAATATGCCTAAGCAGTTCACAAATGAGTGGAGTTTTACTCCCGACATTGTACGACTTGTTGGTCAGACGGGAAAGGTAAAATGAGGTAACGTAATGTGTTTACCCTTTACCAAGATGATTATGAGCAATCTGTTTATGTGTTGCATATTATATGGCATATTGTTGCATCCATAATAGCTTGCTGAGATTTATTTTCACCCCTTCTCCCTTTGTTGTTTTAGATCCCGCTGAGACAGGAGGACCAGACCGGTGAGGTCGGAAAGGAGTTTGGATCTCATACTTTTGGGTTGTCAGGGTATGTTATGGTTTGGGAGTTGGGAGTAGGTGGTGGATGTTATTCTTTTAGGGAGATGTGTATATAAAACTTTTATAATCATGTTTTCAGTATGTTGTGTTGTAATTAAACCTGGGAGTTGTTTTCTTTCAAAGTTGGCTTTTGTAAGCCTTTTGTTTTGTGGTGTTGTATCCCAAACAGGTTATGGCTTTTGAAACATAGTTTATATACTACCTCCAAGTGGGGAAGTTATGTTGAATTTGGTAAATTTTATTTTTACTTTCAAGTTATTTGAACAAAAAGTTTTTTTTAACTGTAAGGTTTGAGACCCTCCAGCTTGGGGCACGAGTCTATAGGTCCCGAGTCTGGGAGGGGCCTCACATCAAGTAATATGCAATTAAGAATCTTCAAGTTTACTTAAAACAGTGTCTTTTAATTATTTCTATTTGGTTGGAAAAGGTTACCCTTCTTTTTCGCAACTACACTAGATCCTGGATCAGTGGGTTCCGTCAATACGTCTATAAGCCCCTCATTTTCCACCTTTATTTCGACATCCCAGGGTGGACAGCCCTGGGCGAGGGTCCTATAGGGCACGCGGATCCCACCGACCGAGAGAAAAGAATGGTCCTAGGATTTAGTGGATCATAGGAATTTTTAACGCACGAGCGATGCGGATTATAGTCAATGTCAATGCCGTGAAAGTCAAGTCTTTTAGCCTCAACGAAATTTCGACAGAGTTTCGCTTACGCGATAGACGTTTTGACTTCGGCATTGTCCAAGGAAAATAATAGGCATGGGTCGGACGTTAAAAGTCGAATGACACGGCATCACATTGAGTGTTGTTGCATACTTTGTGCACGTCAAAGTCAAAGTCAATGCCGGGGTCAAGATTTTGCCAATTTTTGCTTAACGAAATTTCGGCATGGCTTCGCTTGCGCGAGGAATCTTGATTTTTTGGCACGGACTTGGGTTTGACTCTTACATACCCCATGCGGGTCAAAGTCAAAGTCAATGTCGGGATCAAGATTTTGCCAAATGAAATTTCGGCATGGCTTCGCTTGCGCGAGGAATCTTGAATTTTAGCATGGGCTCGGGTTTGACTTTTACGGGGGTATACAACGAGGCTGTATGATACGGTCTAGACCAAAAACCAATCAAAAAGTCACGGTTTTAAAAGTGTGACACGGACTAGTGCATTGGTTGACACTGGCTGCCATGGGGAGTTTGGGATGATTCCGTGCGTGCTCGGGAGCGTCGTAACACTGTCTGTGACTGCAGCTGAACAACCATCCCGGGTTAAAAGGACGTGCGTGCAAAAGTGTACAGGATATATAGTAAGCGTAGTGTGCGGTCTCCTAAAAAAATTCTTTTTTTAGTTAAAATAGAGATTTTCATCATGTGTTTTAAAAGAATATTTTTGGGGACGGGGAAAATGCAACACATATGCACGTAAATTTTCTGGAACCTGACTAGACTCAGGACTGAATAGCCCCAAGCTGCCATGGCTTCCAGATTAACCTCAGAAAAGTGTCCTGGTGGAACTGCAAATGAAGCCGCCCGGCTTAGATCCATGCAGATCAAGCCGTCCGTCTAGATCCAAAACAGTTTTCCAGGTTCCAATTTGCTTCATTTCCAGACTATTTCTCTGGCATTTTTGGCAACTTTCAGCTTCAGAATGGCACGTGTTCATTATTCAGAGTATGCACAAACCAAAAAAGAATACATAGATGCATGAAAAAGGAAAATCGCACAAGCACAAAAATCGGACCGGAGATGGAAGGCTAACCCTCGTAAACGTTTCCAACGCTTCTTATGAAAAAAGAAGTTTGGAAAACATTTACATGTCCCCAGCAGTCGCCAAACTGTGAATGTGGGCCCCCCTTGGGATTGAACCGTTTTATGGGTCGCCGTTTCACCTCAGTTTGAAGACACCGGTTTTATTGAAAAACGGAATCGCCACGCCATTTTGATTTCCTCAAAAATTTGAAAAAAAAGATAAGGGTCCGGAGGTTAAGTTACTCCTTGGGAAGAACGTATTGCGTTCACCCAAGGAGCCTTGCAAAAGCAAGTCTTCCTAGATCAGAAGTTTGTGCTTGTTTGTGCACTCGTGTATATGTGTGTGTGTGTATGTGTGTATGTGTGATCTGAAAAGGGGAGGGAATGTGCCAAGTTTATCTCCCGAACATATAAACCATTTAAGTAGGTTATAGCTCTGGATTCCTTGGATTTGATGTTTTCATGATTTTGATCCCGTGCTCATTTTGGACTTGTGATCATCATTACGGGATATTTCTACCCTCCAGTTAGGTTAATCAATCATGGTAGGCGTAAGAGCCTTGGTATGTCTTAAACCAACGTTCTTTGGGGATTTGGTCACATGTGATCGAGAGAGGGACGCCTTTTAAGTCCAAGAATGAGACTCTTTAGAAAAGGAAGAATCTTTGCCCATCAATCCTACATTTTGAGACGATAAAGATTCGTTGGGACATTTTATGTTCGTCTCAAGTGATTATCGGAGATGTCGGGACTAAGATCCGTCGGTTTCTAAAGGGACAAAGATTGTGGCATTTTAATGGCGGAAACAATGTAAAGATGGAGTCTTTACACCGATTCTCACCACAGAATGCTCCAAGAACCAAGGGATTAGGGGAAAGGGGTATAAAGATTGGATCTTTATGCTCATCCTATGTCTTTCATGCCTTAAAAGGTTATTAGACAATCCTCGAAGAGAGATCCATCTTTTAGGGACATGGGAAAAATGACATTTAAAGTAAAGATTGCATTTTTAAGGTAAATAACACAATGAGCATTATTAAACTAGAGAAATAATGTAAAAGGGATGATCTTTATGGCATTTCCTATGTCCTTTAAAACCTCATAAGGTGGACAATCCTTGGAAAGCTAGATCAAGGGAATGGGATGACATAATATGAATAAAGATTGCATTTTTATGTAAAAAGGAAAAAGGACATCACATCATCATGTGGTAGATCTTCCCTAGAACAAGCCACTTGTGGAATCTTGTTCATCCTTGGGAGAGGATCTCCAATGAATCCTTTGTGTAGGGGAAGTGGGAATATGATATTTACATTGTAAAGATAAGATCTTTAAGACAATAAATCAATATAAATGGAAAGTAACAAGAATATAAATGACAAATAATAAGTAAAGGCAAGGTAATATGAGTAAATCAAGGAGAAAGAAAGGAGAGATTACCAATGTTGGTTCTTTCTATCTCCCAAGGGGATTTTCCTATTTAGGAATAGATTAGGATGAGATTTGTGTATGAAGGAGGTGAGTTTTGAGTGTTTTTAGTTTCTGGAAATCCGTGTATTGATTTGGGCAGAGTAACAGTGCTGAAAATTGTATATCAAAATGAATAGAGGAGGTCTCTATTTATAGGCTGCAGTGTGCTTCCTAAAGAAGCCGCCCGGCATAAATCTGCGGCAAAAGAAGCCGCCCGGCGTTATCCTCTTTTGTGTCAGCATGTTTCTAGATTCATGCAAGGTGGCAGCTAGTGGCTTCTTTCCAGCGAGGTCCTGCTTGGAATTTTAATTCCTAGCAAGTCCTTCCTCCCTTCGAAAGTTTGGAAAAGTTCCCGAATTGCCCCTAAACTTTATGAAAGTAGAGCCGTCAAGTTGGGACGGTCCCGTCGGGACGTCCCGTCTCGCAATAGATTTGGGACGGGATGGGACGAAGTATTTTAGTCACGTCCCATTTCGTCCTGTCCTGTCTCATCCTGTTCCCGTCGCGGGACAACATGGTGCGGTCCCGCCCGTCCCGTTCCCGTCCCGCATATCTCGGCCCTGTATATCTCTCTGGTTTCAGTGTTATCAATATGGATTCCACTAAGCCCTGTATATCTATATGGTCTTTGATCTTAGGTGGTAAAAAGAATTCTGTGATGTAAATATCATCCATGCAAACAGCAAAACAACTAGATAATCCATATTTAAGCACTTCAGCTTTTCACCAGACTACTCCTCCTTGAGGGCAGCTTTGTAAGATGCTTCACTTGCCAAATTGTTGCAAAGGAAAGCAGCAGCTATAAGTAAACCATCGACTTGATCTGCAGTTAACTTGTCAGGTTTTAGAACCAAACTCGTAAAGGCTTTAAAAAGTTCGAGGAGGAACTGCTGAGACGCCCCTTCAGATAAAGCAAATTCACAGAATCTTGCTCTAGCTAGTGGGGACCTTTTTATAAGTGTGATGCAACGACTGCATGCTTCTTCAAGAGTTACTTTTGAAGGAAAGTATGAAGGTATGAGAAGCTTAGTGATTTTTTGAGCAACGAGAGATTGATCATTCGCAAGTGCAGATGCATTTTGGCCTTCGCCGTGGCCTTGGCGCCTAGTCAACGCTTATCCCTCCTAGTCAACGGGTCCCGCATGGGTCCCGCGGGATCCCGCGTCCCGCAAATGGGACGGGATGGGACGGAGTATTTTAGTCCCGTCCCGTTTTGTCCCGTCCCGTCTCGTCCCGTTCCCGTTGTAGGACAACATAATTTCATCTCGTCCCATCCTGTATTTCCGAATTGACAACTCTATATGAAAGTTTGGGGAATTGCCAGGAAACTTAACCGGAAGGCATGAGCCAGATTTGGGTACTTACAGAAGCCCCTCGGCAATGGTACTTGCAAAGCAAGTGGGGTTGTCGATAAAAGTGAGAATCCAATCTGGCGAACTGCCGAGATGGATTGGAATTGGGTGACCAAGGAGGTCGAGTGGCTGAACCTTTGGAAGGCTACCTACGTATCCCGGGAGAATCAATCCATGATCGTAGTTCTGGGACTACTGGGGAAAGGGTGTCATATGTGACAGATTGGCTGAACCTAAAGTAGGCTACCTACGTATCCCGAGGGAATCAAGCCATGATTATAGTTCGGAATCCACTGGGGAATGGTGAAGAGAAGCTGGTCCCTTGCTATGAAGATGGAAAGAAAGTGACCTAAGATGTCGAATGGCTGGTCCTGCTAGGGATATGTCAAATGAAGGAAGTGATCGATGTGGTCGGATGGTTGGACCTTTTGAATGGCTAATGCACTACTGAGGAGTTGTAAAGGAAGGGGGTGACCAATATGGTCGGATGGCTGGACCTTTTGAAAGGCTAACACACTACTGAGGAGTGGTAAAGGAAGGGGGTGATCGATGTGGTCGAATGGCTGGACCTTTTAAAAGGCTACCTACGTATCCCGGGGGATCAAGCCATGATCATAGTTCAGGATTCACTGGACAGTTAGGAACATGTCTAGGATCCTCGAAATTTTGATAATTCGGAGGCTGTCACCTTAAGAAGCTATAGCTTACGTCGCTATCGCGGAGATAGAGGTAGCTAAAGCTGAATTTTGACAATTCGGAGGCTGTCACCTTAAGAAACTAGAGCTTACGTCGCTATCGCGGAGATAGAGGAAGCTACAGCTGGAATTTGACAATTCGGAGGCTGTCGCCTTAAGAAGCTAGATCTTACGTCGCTATCGCGGAGATAGAGGTAGCTAAAGCTAGATTTTGACAATTCGGAGGATGTCACCTTACGAAGCTAGAGCTTACGTTGCTATTGGGGAGATAGAGGTAGCTAAAGCCGAAATTTGACAATTCGGAGGTTGTCACATTACGAAGCTAGAGCTTACATCGCTATCGTGGAGATAGAGGTAGCTAAAGCTGAAATTTGACAATTCGGAGGCTGTCACCTTACGTTATCCCATTTGGCGATAACGGAGATTTCTGGTAAGAAACGTTATCCCATTTGGCGATAACGGAGATTTTCCGGAGGAGATGTTATCCCATTTGGCGATAACGGAGATTTCTGGTAAGAGACGTTATCCCATTTGGCGATAACGGAGATTTCTCGGAGGAGATGTTATCCCATTTGGCGATAACGGAGATTTCTGGTAAGAGACGTTATCCCATTTGGCGATAACGGAGATTTCTCGGAGGAGACGTATTCCATTTGGCGATAACGGAGATTTCCCGGAGAAGACGTTATCCCATATGGCGATAACGGAGATTTCTGGTAAGAGACGTTATTCCATTTGGCGATAACGGAGATTTTTTCGTAAGAGACGTTATCCCATTTGGCGATAACGGAGATTTCCCGGAGGAGACGTTATCCCATTTGGAGATAACTGAATATTTCTCGGAGGAGACGTTATCCCATTTGGCTATAACGGAGATTTCCCGGAGGGGACGTTATCCCGTTTGGCGATAACGAAGATTTTTGGTAAGAGACGTTATCCCATTTGGCGATAACGGAGATTTTTCGGAGGAGACGTTATCCCATTTGGTGATAACGGAGATTTTTCGGAGGAGACGTTATCCCATTTGGCGATAACGGAGGATTTTGAAAAACAATGTTGATTGGCCGAAAAATTGAGGTAATTAATCCGTTTGGTTGGTTTTTTTTTGTTTACCCCTTCTATCTTGTTTATATTTCACTGGAGTATACACAGCCACAGCCCAAAATTGTGTGGGCTCTTTCTCACTTACAACTTGAAAGCCCATTATGAAGCCCATCAAACATTCAATGGACCGGCGATGCATAAATGTAGGCCCAATTATAACAATCATGAGGAACCTGATTATGATATCCGGGTTGGAAAGAAAAGAAAAGAAGAGTCCATCCAAGAAGTGATTTTTTTTCCCAAGCCATATAAGGAAAAACGAAAATATTTTTAAAACCTGATTTTTAAGTAATTTAGGTTAGGAATATAAAAAAGTATAAATTAGAAACTCTATAAATTAATACTTGATAAATTAATAAACTCTCCAAAATAATAAATTTGTCAGATCTCAGCTTGGGCTAGTTGAAGAAATTACAAAAATCGATAAAATAATAAGATAATGAATTTCTGTGAGACCCCTTTATAATTTTAGTTTCCATGAAAATCATAAATTAATAATTCTTAAAATTGAAAAAATAATTACAATTTAGTGAAGATATGACTTTATAGTTGTTTGTTTTCTTTTAAAGCTCAAACATAAGACAAAAACTCATGTGAGAACATGAAAACCCGTCTCATCAATGAGACGGGTCGGATTCTGACCCATCACCCGTCCAACAAAGCCAACCCACGCTTCCGCCCAAGTTTTTTACATATGGGCGGTCGCCCAAGCTGGAATGGGCGGTCGCACAAGCTGGAATCAGCCCACATTTGCATTGACCCAATCCTTCAGCCAACATTAAAGTAATAGTTTGTATACATTAAAGTAATAGTTTGTATACATTAAAGTAATAGTTGGTATACATTAAAGTAATACATATACACAGAAAAGTAATAATGTTTTTTCCTATGTTTTCTTCGTTTGGCAAAAGTAATACTTAAAGTAATAGTTTGTATACATTAAAGTAATACATATATACAGAAAAGTAATAATGTTTTTTCCTATGTTTTCTTCGTTTGGCAAAAGTAATACTTATTATAGAAATATGTTACAATTTCATCTATCAAAGTGTTACATTTACTTGTATAAACTATTACATTCATATACATAAGTTATTACATTTCAAAAATAATACATATAGTTTGTATTACATTTGAAAAAAATGGGTAAAAACGAGCTTTTATTTTTTTAAAACAGGTATTACGTTTACTTATGACCAATGTTACTTTATATGTATACAGTCATTACATTAAGAGATGGTAACTATTACTTTTGCTCTGAAAAAAAATAATATATAAAAAAAAAAAAAAAAAAAAAAATTGGCCTATAAAGGCTGCCACGTGACGGGTCATGCCCCATGAATCATGGGTTGACCCGTCTCATGCATGAGACGGATCATGACCCGTCTCACAGGAGACCGCCTCCAAACATAATTATTCTTCTTGTATACAACAAATTCAAGTTATTATCAACGTCCATGTCTTTCAACTTTTATTTATGTACAATAAATTTACTTTATATCAAAATCTGAAATTCGTTTAATCGGCTAAAAATCATTTTACCTAGTAACTATCAATTTATCGATATCTGTAAATTAATTAGTTTCACCGACCCGATATTATTAAATTATAGAGTTTTTACTGTAGTTATTCCAGTCTCAAAATGTACGTTCAAATTTGATAAAGCAAATTTAAAATTTATCTTGTAATGGAGAAATATTAATTTTCTAAATATATTTGTCGGTAAGTGAAATTTAGTTCTAACATAAATAATTGTAAAACTAAAGTCTAAATGTTTATAGTAATAATTAAATTATGTTATTTTTAAATGGCTAAAAATATCATTGTAATCAAATATTTAAATTTCAAATTATTATTTTAAAGTAATGCACCAAACATACTTATTATAGAAAAATTGCTCCATTTCAAAATAGTCGTTTAAAAAGTGATTTGTTTTTAAATCTTTCAATTCCTTTAAAGTGATTTGTTATTAAAACTTTCCGTTTTTTAAAAATAATTTTATTATTTAAAATATTTAAATTATAATATCAATATTTTTCAGAAATAATTAAAGATAATAATAGTTAATTATAACGTGATTTTTTTTGTCATGAAGTGTGAAAAATATTATTTTTATATTTATTCTTTTAGAACACACAAATAAGTGTTTTTTTTAGTCTTTTTTAAGAAATATATGTGAATATATTCATGTATTTCACACTATGGTTTATTATACCCAAATCATAATTATTGATATAAATGGAAATGGAATTTTGTAATACTCCCTCCGTTCCAAAATAATCTTCCCATTTTTTTAGCCGTTAATACATAAAAAATTTAAGCAATAATTTTATAAGTTGATTTAATTATATAAATAAAAATTTAAAACTATACATTATCAACTATACTACCAACTAAATCAATATAAAATTATTGTTCAAAATTCAATTTTACAGTAATGGATGAAAAAGTGGAAATATAATTTTGGGAAAATGGGTAAATATTAAAAGAAAGGGAGTGGATAGTAAGAACTTGGGTTTTGTAATTGATGGGCTTAATAGGAATCATATCCATTATTTGGCCTTCCACCCTTCTTTGATAAGTTGGCCTGTTAATACTCCCTTCCCTGCTGGAATAAGACTTTTTGTTGTTGCCAATGTAAATCAATTTTAAGCAAAATTTTTGAATTAATTTTTTTTTCGAATAAAAATTTAAATTATTCTTGGTAGTATTTATAATATTATATTGATAATAATTTTTCAATTTTTTAATTTGATTAATGAAAGTGATATAAAATTATTGCTAGTTCTCAAATTAAAAGCAAAAATAAATAAATTATTTAGATAGGAGGAAGTAGTTTATTACTACATTCATTCCACATTAAAATTCCATGTTTGTAACTATAATTTTATATCTTTATATTTTTAAAAGTCGTATTAAATTTATATTTTTTGTTACATAATACTCAAGAAAATATTTATACTTCGACCATGATTTTTTTTTTAAAAAAAAAAACTCAAATATTTGGAAAATTTATAACTGAAGTATTGAAAATAATTTTTAAACTAAAACATCACACATGAAAAAAAGAAAGAAAGGTGGTATGCAAGAATCGAGTGGAGGATTTGAAACCGCTCCAACGTTGCAATTATAAAAAATCACTATTATTTTACAAATATCTCATTATAAAATACTATAAAATATTTATATTGATTGTGATGTAAAATATTTTATATTAAAAGTGAAATGCTTCTAATTAATAGAAATATTTAACGGGTGGAGTTGTTCTAAATCCAAAAAGAGTAATAGTGTAACTGGGATCTTTAGCTGATATTGATTTTTTTTGTCTTGTTATGTTTTGTGTTTGCCACGTGTGTGCTTATGTCTAATCTTCAATCATTAGCTAATAAATTAATAGTACATCTTACAAATTCCACACCAAAATTTTATTATATTATATTACTACTCAAATAAGGCTAATTATGATCCTTTTCTTCTTATTAAACTAGTTAATCAGGTGAGATTTGGATCAATAATGGTTGAGCCACTTATATTGATATCTAATTTGAATAAAGATAAAATATGTTTTTTGCTCAAATAATTCATTTTTGAAAATAATATTTTCCAAAAATGACAACTCTTTTAAACTATTTGCCGGAATTATCATTTTTTTATAACTCGCTAGCTGAAGTGGCGAGTTTATTTTTTTTCACGCTTAAACTTGCTATTTTTAGTAGCGAGTTTTTTTTCTTCATTTTATTATGTTTTGAAAATATTATTTACATTTTGAAAAAAAATATTTATTTTAAATTTGCTATTTCTAATAGCAAATTTTGTTTTAATTAAATTACTTTGTAATGAAGCATAAGTTTTAATAAAGCATTACTCAAAAAAATAATCTAAAAATCAAGTGAGTTGGTTTTGGGAGAAACTAGTTTCTCCCAAATATTATAAAAAATCCTGTTTTATATTAAAAATCGGTTCAATGATCGGTTCAAAAGGCCGGATTAGTTTGATTTAAAATTTATGAGTCGATTTAAAAAAAAAAAAAATTTAAGTTAAAAACAAGACTTTTTATAATAATTGGGGAAAACTAGTTTTCCCTAAAATTTTCTGAAATGAAGTAGCAATTTCAAAGTTACCTTTGAAGCACACCAAAATTCTCATGATATGATTACTTCTACCGTCTCTCGTATCATAAAAAATAATTAGATTAAATTTTAATTGAAAAACACTTTTTGATTTTTTCAATATACATTTTAGGCCGAAGGAAGTAGTATTTTTAAAATATTTATTTCGGGATGGGATGAAAGAGTAATATTTATTTTGAGACAAAAAGAGAAAGTAGTACTCATTTTATCATTTTAGCATAATATTTTTATCTTTTATATATATATATATATATATATATATATATATATATATATATATATATATATATATATACTCCCTCCGTCTTGTTCGAAAGGGCACAAATTTTCTTTTTAGGCATCCCATTTGAAATGACACAACCCAATTACCACATGGTGCAAGGCCATCTCGTGTATCAGTCGACTAAGTTCATTGTCCGACCTACTAGGTCCCGACCTAACTTAGTCCGATCTTATTACCCAGTCATATTTCGGGTACGATCCAACTCTACTCGACAGTCAGGTCGACCCAAACACAAGTGTCGACCTCGACCTGCCAAAGCAAGCGTCGACCTAACGATTATAGGCGCACGTGCAATTATTTCGCCCATAACTGCCTCCCTACAAATCAGGGACCGTTCTAGGACACGTTCACATTACATGTAACTGTCCCTAGAATCTCGGAGCTCATGTAGCCCACCAAAAATAATCGCTCCCATCAACTATAAATACTTCATCACTACCACGGTTATAAGATAACTGCTATTTTGTTATCAGAATTCCACTATTCAATACATTTTAGCTCTCCAATCATCAAATACTTACTCTCACGCCCGAGGGTCTAAGCCGGAGACACATTCGGCTAGTCGTGGGTTCTGTTTTCAGGTCAAGGAGCCAGGTGATCAGTCCTGCCACGTGGATGAAGATTGATAAGCACTTTTCTTGCGGCATCAGTTTGGTTCCATTGCCGGAAATCGTGCTCAAGCTTGACCTCGAAAGTTCTCTCAACCTGCAGCAATGGTGACTTCAGACGGACATGTATCTGAAGCCTCACTCGGGCACGAAGAAGGAAACAATAATGCAAATGTTGGAAACCTCAACACCAACGCTGGAAACGCGAATTTGCCTCCACCCCCTCCGACGCGTCAGCACGCTAGAGCCACGCGATCTAACAGTGTGGCTTATGGCAGGGGATTGCCAGACGCAAGGAGAGAGAAGCGACCTATGGAGGGACAAGGAGCTCCACCTCCTCCAAAACGTCCAACTGGACAGATGAACGTTGGAAATAGGGCAGGTCCCTCATCCAACCCACTGAGCAGAAAAGAAATGCTTATGGAACGAGCTCAGATATTGGCCGAGTTATTGGCAATGGAGGAGGCTGAGCAGGCGGACAGAAGGTCTGACAGGGTAGCTCCATCTCAAGTTTCAAACAGGGAGCGTGCCAGGAGTACTAGACCAAACGAAACTGTGGGACAAAATGTTGATCATAGGATGGTGGTGCGACCTCAATCACCCATTCACGTTCCCAGTGACGACCTAAGGGCTAGTCTCACTAGGAACAGGGAGCAAGAGGCATAGTCAGACTTGAGGACACAGTTAGAGGCCAACAGAAGCCGACGTGGATCGCCTGCCAGGACGCAAAGGTCGCAGTCTCATAGGGACAGGAATGGGCGCAGGTCGCCTATAAGAGAGGGAAGGCGCAGTCGCCACCCAGAGAGGACAGGCGCAGGTCGCCACCCAGGGATGAAAGGCGCAAGTCGCCACTAAGAGATGACAGACACAGGTCACCAGTTCGCTCAGTGAGGTCACCTTCTCACAGAGATAGGAAAAGTAGGCAAGTAACTCCCCCCAGGAGGGAGGGTCAAAGTTCGAATGCTGTCCCCCCTGCTGGAGAAGACAGACCTGATGCTAGGGAATGGCTGCTATGGAAGAGGAAATTTGAGCAATGGGAGGCTGAAAAGAAAAATGATACTGGAAAGGTCGAATGAATTGACTTTGCTCTTCGACCCTTATCCAAGGATTTGATTGACAGTCGACCTCCTGCTGGTTTCAGATTGCCCCTTCTAGAGAAGTACTCAGGGGCAACCAATGCAAAAAGCCATGTGCAGCACCTGGAAGCCACAATGTGCTTTGTCGCCAATGAGGACGATAATATGTGCAAAGCCCTCATAAGAACACTCACGGGGGCAGCCCTAGCATGGTTCAATGGTTTGGCAGCTGGTAGCATCTCCACCTGGATGTCTTTGAGGACAAAATTCCTAGATCGCTTCTCAACTGCTGGAGCTCGTAAAGTGACTGTCACCGACCTAAACAACTTGGTGCAAGGGAAAAATGAAAGCTCCATGAGCTACTACACCAAGTTTAAAGAAATGGTTGACAAGATTGAGGAGGATCTCACTGACAGGGAGGTGATCAATTGCTTCCGAAATGGCATTTCCTCGGCAGACATGGATTACGAGCTGACAGTTCGTACAGTCACTACTCGACAGGAGTTGTTTGAGAAGGTCTACAATGTGGCACTTGCCGAAGAACGAAAAGAAAAGAAGAATGGGAAAGCCCCCAAGGTTGAGGTCGCTGATGACAAAAAACACTCCACCAAAAACGGGGGAAACAATAAAAATGGCAAGAACAGGACCAGGGCGACAGAGAAGGTGCCTGAGGATTTCACTCCCCTAACGGTGAGTCAAACAGAAATAATGAATGCGGTCGAGCTGGCCCCACCAGTCCCAATGAACCCGGCCAATAAGTTCAGGAGGGACAACACCAAATTTTGTGAGTATCACAAAGATACGGGTCATCTCACAGAAGATTGCTTAGGCTTGAAGCGGATCATCCATAGAATGGTTGACCAGGGAAGGCTCGACGCATATGTGAAAAGGCCTCAAGCAGGTGGAGGCGAGCAGCCAGCAGGTGGACATCAAGGACCTAGGCAACCCAGATTGAACTTGGGAGTCATCACAGAGCAAGCCAGTAACAAAGCCATCAAGCATAAAATCTTTCAACTCAGCAAATCCCCACATGTGCCTCCAAGGAGAGATGTCAGGGATAAGGTGATCAGCTTCTACCCTCAGGAGCTGGCAACTAATATGGCGGCTAGGGAGCAAGTTCTCGTCATCCCAGGTCTCATTGATGGATGTACGACGACCAGACTCCTAGTCGACACGGGGGCCTGTAAGGACATTCTGTTCTACAAGACATTCCAAGAGATGGGACTCTCTAACGAGCAGCTTGAAAGATATGATGGCAGGTTAGAGGGCTTCACCAATCACCGGGTTGACGCCAAAGCACAGATTGAGCTCGACGTCGACCTAGGCCAACATCCCTACAGGTTCGTTTCTAAGGTAAAATTTATTGTGATAGATGTGAACAGTGACTATGCTGCTATCCTTGGTATTCCTGGTCAGGTCGCACTTGGAATGGTGGCGTCGATCCCCCATCAGCGAGTCAAGTTTCCAACCCCTGCTGGAGTCGGTTGTATACAAGGCACAGCTCAAGCATATCTAGACCATGTCCTACGAGAAAGAAAGAAGAGAGAACTGGAGATTGAAATGGCGGAGGGATACTTAAAGCTGTCCTAGTCAGTCACCAAAACTACTCGACTGTCAACGATCACCAATGTGGAGGAGTCGACCTATCGCTCAAACGACGAGGTCATGGTTGAGTCGACACGTTACTCCGAAGCCACAGTGGTCGATCCAGATGTAGTTATGGTCGATCAAGTCATCATAGGCAACCTATGCCTCCAGGTCGACAATAACTCGTGGGCCACCACCGATGAGATCGCTAACAAGTTAGACGACATGATAGCTGAGGAAGCTCTACACTTGGGGGCCGAAGAGAGACAAAGGGTTAGGGAGATCATCATTGAGACCCTACAGTTCAGGGACGGCCCAGAGCTAGAAGCTGTAGACGAGCTAGAATTAGTGATCACCAACCCTTCCTACCCTGAGCAAAAGATTCAGATTGGAAAACAGCTATCAGACGAGGAGCGAGCAGAGATTATCGAGCTGCTGAAAGAAAGTAATGATGTCTTTGCATGGCGAGTAGAGGACATGAGGAGAATCAAGGAAGAGGTCGCCGTTCATAGGCTTGAGGTCAACCCGACTATAAAGCCCAGACCCCAGAAATTGAGAAGCTTCGCTCATGATAAGGAAGAGGCCATAAAAGCTGAGGTACAAAAACTTTTAAGTGCAGGTATAATTAAAGAGGCCACTCATACAACCTGGTTGGCCAATGTGATCATGGTGAAGAAATCAAATGGCAAATGAAGAATGTGCGTCGACTTCACCACTCTAAACCTTGCTTGCCCGAAGGACAGCTATCCTCTTCCTACAATCGACAAACTTGTTGATTCCATCGCTGGCCACTCTACCCTCAGCTTCCTAGATGCTTACTCAGGTTACCACCAGATCAAGATGCATGAGGATGACATAGTGAAGACAGCATTTCAAGCGGCTGGAGGCATCTACTGCTACAACATGATGCCATTTGGACTGAAGAACGCAGGGGCGACCTATCAACGTATGGTCAACAAGGTCTTTGCTTCACAGATTGGCCGAAACATGGAGGCCTACGTCGACGATATGGTCATTAAAACAAAGACCGGACATCACTGTAACGATGTTGAGTTCCAATTTTCCCGAAAGATTTTGTGTTTTTCTTTTCTTTTGAAAATCAAACAGAAAAAAAACACGGAGTCGCCACGCCATTTTTGTTTTAAGGGCCAAAACTTTGAAAAATGCCCGAGATTAGAGATTTGGGTTCGGAGGTCACGTTACACGCCGGGAAGAATGTTAGTGTTCACTCGGAATGCCTCGTAAAACGAGTCTTCCAAGCTTAAAAACCATTTGTGTGTGTGTGTGTGTGTTACTTTGGCCAAAATAAATTGAAACTGAGAAAGGTAAAAATTGGGAATTCTTTATTAGACTTTGGACAAGTCCCATGATTTTTTGTATGATTTTTGGGTTGAGTTTTGGTACTCAAAAGATTTTTTGAAGTTAAAAAACATTTCTGCCAGAATGAAAAAGG
This sequence comes from Adenophora triphylla var. japonica, assembly GCA_022495995.1. Classification (NCBI taxonomy): domain Eukaryota; kingdom Viridiplantae; phylum Streptophyta; class Magnoliopsida; order Asterales; family Campanulaceae; genus Adenophora; species Adenophora triphylla. The sequence continues at coordinate 130,545 of JAFEMH010004535.1, read as the reverse complement.
CAGTGGGCACTTTATTTTAAAATGGGTTTAAGGGCTTAAAAATCTCAGAATCTGGGGAAAGTCCGAGAATGAAAGTTGTTCAAAACATCTTAAATAAGATTTATATAGAAGAACTTTCCCATTTGGAGTTTATTTGGTGGACCAAAACCTTCTGGAAATCTCAGATATGAAATCTGGACTTCCAGAGACTGAGGAACTGACTTTTAAAAGAAAATTTGAAAAGGGGAGTTTTACTCACACAAAAAATAAAGTAAACATATTTCTGGAAAGCTCTGGATGTTGGCTACAAAAAGTGTTTTGTAGTCAACACCAAATTCCAAGTTTATCCGTGTCCAAAATATTAGACCATGGACAGAGGTCTTAGAAAATTGCTACTGGACAGCAACTTTCTTAAGAAGAAAAACATGATTTTAAAGGGGGTTTGGCATCCATGCTTGTCCCCATTTCCTTAGGCTTTGATTAGTGATCACTTGAAATTTTAGTGGTGAATCAACTATATCAATCCATCCTTAGGGTACATTAGGACTAAGCACTTCATTTGCTTGGGAAGGGAAATTTTATCCTTTGAAATCAAGATTTGATGTATGAAAAAGGTTTTTAGGGTTTTGAAAACATGTTTGCAAGTAAGTAAAAACACTTTGAAAGTAATGTTGATCCTTGTAGAGGATCATCCATGGAGATGAACTTCCATGGTGATCCTCTTGGATCTAGGGCAAGAAGATGAACAAACTACATTTTGGAGTTTGAAAATGCATGCATGGATGAGAGAGTTTTAGGATGAGGAGAAGGAGGTTATACCTATCTTCTTTGTGTTTTGTGTTTGAATGGATTCAAGGCTTGAATGTGTTTAGGGTTTGAATGTGTTTAGGGTTTGTGATTTGAGTTGGTCAAAGAGAAAACAAGTAGATAACAATGAAGTCTTCTATGTTTTCTCTCTAATCCTCCTCCTAAGGGGGTGATTTGAGCTTGGGATAGTGTATGTATGAGAGTGATTTGAAGTGTTTTTGAGTGAGTGGGATTTGGGAAAGATTGAAGAGAAAATGGTGGCAATTCAAGTGAATTCCCACTGTTTTCTCCCTATTTTTCGCCAAGGTGCAGTTGCAAAATGTGTTGTGGCTCCTCATTTCTGTGACTGAAGGCCTCAATTTATAGCCCTCTGAAATTCCCTTTTCATCCGCGCGGACAAAACCAGAAGCGTGCACTGTTCATTAAATGCAGCTCCAGGCTTTGGACACAAGGAATATTATTTTGAAAATTCAAACTGGCTGTGTTTTTCAGCTTACCAGTTTTGGTTTTTCTTATTTCTTTTGATTTTTAAGATTCTTTCCTTGGTTTAACCTTAAATAACAATCCCTACTTTACCCTTGCTTGGTTAGAAAAGTTAGGATTTGTTAGAAATGTTAGAAATGTTAAGACTTTCGTTAATTTTCTAACGAAAATACTAACAACTCAAATTGGAGCACTTACAGTAGCCCCTCGGCGACGGCGCTTTCGAAGGAAGCGGGGTCGTCGATAAGAATAAGGCTCCATATTTGACAAGATGATCAAGTGATCGAGTGGCTGAACCTAGCGATAGGCTACCTACGTATCCCGAATGGGAATCAAGCCGGTCGTAGTTCGGATCTTTGACCCTGGAGATGATGGCGTTTTAGGTGCCTCGAACCTTGATGAGCGAGTTCTGCAGTCGATTGCTGAGAGAAACTCTGCTGGGGATAAGAATGACCCTTTTGGTCTAATGGCTGAGATTGTATATCCGCTCTGCTGGGGATAGGAATGACCATTTTGGTCTGGTGGCTGAACCTAATGATAGGCTACCTACGTATCCTTAGGAGGAATCAAGCCAGTCGTAGTTCGGGTCTTTAACCCTGGAATGACTATTTTGAGGTGTCAACCTGGTAATGATGGCGTTTTAGGTGCCTCTGACCTTTGGAGATGATGGCGTTTTAGGTGCCTCGGACCTTGATGATGGCGTTTTAGGTGCCTCGAACCTTGAAGATGGCGTTTTAGGTGCCTCGGACCTTGAAGATGGCATTTTAGGTGCCTCGGACCTTGATGATGATGGCCTTTTAGGTGCCTCGGACCTTGATTTGAAATGTTTTCCCTTAATGGCTTGGGATGGATAGTCCTTCGTTGTTCTTCGTCTGCTGCCAAAGGATAGGGTGACCATTTTGGTCGGGTGGCAGGACCTAATGATAGGCTACCTACGTATCCTTAAGAGGAATCAAGCCAATCGTAGTTCGAAACGCTGCTGGGGGTTTCGTTGGAGAAAAATCGGGCTTACGTTTTACGGCCGTTGATGATAATGAGGCAAGAAACGGTATTCCGTTGACTTCGCTGGGGATTTTGTTAGCTTTTGTTGGGGAAATCGGACTTACGTTTGACTGCCGTTGATGATATTGATGAAAGAAACAGGATTCCGTTATCTTTCTCGGAGAAATCGGACTTACGTTTGACTGCCGTTGATGATATTGATGAAAGAAACGGGATTCCGTTATCTTTCTCGGAGAAATCGGACTTACGTTTGACTACCGTTGATGATTTTGATGAAAGAGACGGGATTCCGTTATCTTTCTCAGAGAAATCGGACTTACGTTTGACTGCCGTTGATGATTTTGATGAAAGAGACGGGATTCCGTTATCTTTCTCAGAGAAATCAGACTTACGTTTGACTGCCGTTGATGATTTTGATGAAAGAGACGGGATTCCGTTATCTTTCTCAGAGAAATCGGACTTACGTTTGACTGCAGTTGATGATTTTGATGAAAGAGACGGGATTCCGTTATCTTTCTCAGAGAAATCGGACTTGCGTTTGACTGCAGTTGATGATTTTGATGAAAGAGACGGGATTCCGTTATCTTTCACGGAGAAGTCGGACTTACGTTTGACTGTCGTTGATGATTTTGATGAAAGAGATGGGATTCCATTATCTTTCTCAGAGAAATCGGACTTACGTTTGACTGCCGTTGATGATTTTGATGAAAGAGACGGGATTCCGTTATCTTTCTCAGAGAAATCGGTCTTACGTTTGACTGCCGTTGATGATTTTGATGAAAGAAACGGGATTCCGTTATCTTTCTCGGAGAAGTCGGACTTACGTTTGACTGCCGGGAAGCTCTTTTGAAGAGGTGGTTAACTTTGGTTAACTTTGGTTAACTCTGTTAAGTTGAGGACTAAATTGCAGAATCCTGAAATTTTAAAGGGCAAAAGGGTCATTTTTCCCCTTCCATTTCATCCGCGCGGACCAGAACGCGACCTGGACTGGTTTAAATGAGGGCCAACGCCCTTCCTCTTCCTCACAGTTTGTTTTTTCAAAATTACGAGAGAGAAAGAGAATTTTCGCCAAAACCGCCATTGTTGGCCTAAAAACCTCGAAATCCTTCCGATTTTCTTCGATTTTCAAGCAATGGAACACGGGGAAGCTGCTATCCAAGGCCAAGGACGCGGTCCGGTTTCCGAGAGGCAATTAGAGCTCGTTCGAATGAGGAGGCATTACACACTTTCGCAATCGATTGCGGAGGAGCCATACCCCGATGCGTGGCAACATTGGGCTTCTGATCCGAGTCTCCGTACGGTATACTTCGAATCTCTCCATTCCCTTTGTTGTTGCTTGAAATTTGTTTTTTGTGATTTTTTTTTTTGAAAATTCGAAAATTGCAATGTTCTTGGCCTTGGATTTTGATTTTGATGCTTTGCATGTTGTAATGAGTTTATGGGTATGCATTTTTGTTTGAAAAGAATGGGCATTTCGCCATTTTTTTTTTAAATATCCGAAAATTAGTGTTAAAATTCGAAAGTTATGTTCTTGACTTTGAATCTCGATTTTGATGATATGCATGTTGTAATGAGTATATGGGTAACTCAAATGTGCACTTTGTTTGAAAAGAATGGGCATTTTGCCACTTTTTTTTTTTTTTTTTTTGAAATATGAGATGATGATTTGCCCAAATTCGGGACGGACTTGAATGTAGGATTCTTGCAATGTGATGCATTTTTTTTTTTTTTTGAGAATGTGATTTTCTGTGAAAAGTGGGACGGATTTTTTTTTGCTCCCCTTGATTGAATGTATGTTATTTTATGAAAAATGATACGGAGTTTTTATTCCCGTTGAATCAATGTATGAATGTTTTTCTTCATGGATGAATGAATGAATGGTGATTGTTAAAAACTCTTTTCCTCTGTGCAAGAAAAATGGGGCTGAGTCCATTGTATGCCGTTATGCTGCCCGATTTTTTTTTTCAAAATTTTATGTCTATGATGCATGTGTATGCTCTCTTTTTTTTTTTGAATGCAATTTTTTTTTGAATTGTAAATTTTTTTTTTTGAATGCAATTTTCTTTTTGAATGCAATTTTTTTTTGAATGCAAAAATTTTTTTTTGACTCTTTTTTTTTTATTTGCAGGGTGGAGATCGCTTTGTGACGCAGCAGCTGAACAAGATGAAGACTCGAGGATCAGTGGAGTCTGTGGTAGACCTGTGGGACCGGCTTCCAGTCTTGGGCCGAGGAGCTTTGATGAGTCCGAGTGTGATGTACCCGATTTTTTTTTTTGAAATCAAACGGAGTCGCCACGCCATTTTTGTTTTAAGGGCCAAAACTTTGAAAAATGCCTGAGATTAGAGATTTGGGTTCGGAGGTCACGTTACATGCCGGGAAGGACATTAGTGTGCACCCGGGATGCCTCGTAAAACGAGTCTTCCAAACATTCAAAATCATTTGTTTGTGTGTGTGTGTGTGTGGGTTACTTTGGCCAAAATAAGTTGAAACTGAGAAAGTAAAAATTGGGAATTCTTTATTAGACTTTGGACAGATCCCATGATTTTTGGTGTGATTTTTGGGTTGAATTTTGGTACTCAAAAGATTTTTGGAAGTTGGAAACCATTTCTGCCAGAATGAAAAAGGCAGTGAACACTTAATTTTGAAATGGACTTTAGGGCTTGAAAACTCCAGAATCTGGGAAAAGTCCGAGAATGAAAAATGTTCAAAACACCTTAAATAAGGTTTCTACGAAAGAATTTTCCATTTTTAAGAATATTTGAGGGATCAAAACCTTCTGGAAATCTCAGATATGAAATCTGGATTTCCAGAAACTGATGAACTATCCTCTAAAAGGAAATTTGAAAAAGGGAGTTTTACTCACGAAAAAAATAAAATAAAAATATGTATGGAAAGATCTAGATGTTGGCTACAAAAAGTATTTTGTAGTCAATACCAAATTCCAAGTTTCTGTATGTCCAAAAAATAGGAAAATGGACTGAGGTCTCAGAACAATGCTACTGGACAGCAAGATGTTCTTGAGGGAAAATGTGATTTTTGGGGGATTTGCATCTATGTTCACCCCATTTTCATCCCTAGACTTGATTCCACTACTTTGTGTTAAGTTGTTATCATATTCAAGTCATCCTTGGGGAATTTTATGGGGTTTAAACATATCCTTTGCAAAGGGAAAGGGGATATTTTGTAGAGATGAAATTAAAGAGACAAATCAACTAGAGATTTAAAATTTGGACCATTTGAGATGGTCATTCATGAAGATGAACTTCAAGATGACCATCTTAGGTCAAGACTTAAGTTAAATTAGACATAAAGCAAATCAAAATAAGAAGAACAAGATGAACAAGAGGTTAAAAGGGAATTTTAGGGTTTAGAGAAGGAGGGCTTTACCAATGGTGACACCCTATCTTCCTAGGCTTGGAATTTGACTTGAGGAGTATCAAGATTTGGTGTTTGACTTGAGGAGTATCAAGATTTGGTGTTTGACTTGAGGAGTATCAAGATTTGGTGTTTTGGAGTTGTGTTTGGGTGGATTCAAGGCTTGAATGTGTTTAGGGTTTGATGATAGAGTTGATCAAAGAGAAAACAAGTAGATAACACTTAAGTCCTCTATGTTTTCTCCCTAATCTTCCTCTTGAGTAGTGTTTTAAGCTTGATCTTGGTGTGTTTAAGAGTGATATGAGAATGGTTGAAGTGAAATTGGGAAAGGTTCAAGAGAAAATGGTGGCAATCTAAGGATTCCCACTGTTTTCTCTCTATTTTTCGCCAAAATGCAGCTTTTGTGAGTAAAATGTGTTGTGTAAACTGAGAGAGGAGGGTTCAATTTATAGCCCCCTGTGAGGGACAAAGATGTCCGCGCGGATCCGATTAACGCGTGCACTGTTCACTTCGCTGCTGCAGGCCTTTTGGACAGAAGGAATATTTTCAAAAAATTCAAACAGTTTTTGTTTTTCAACTTGCCCAATTCGGGTTTTTTCCAATTTCTTTTGCTTTTTGAGATTCTTTTCTTGGTTTAATTTTAAATGGCAATGCCCACTTTACCCTTACTTTGTTAGAAAGGTTAGGAATTATTAGAAATGTTAGTAATGTTATAACTTTCGTTAATTTTCTAACGAAAAAGCTACCAACTCAAATTGGAGCACTTACACCGAGACAGATCGTCATTGGGACCGGGCTGTATGAGTTTATCGAGTGCCTGAGGGGGTTGGTCAAGTTCTCCAAGAGCAAGGGCCTGATTTTTGCTTTGGCACAGCATTGGTGGGACGCGACCCACACATTTCATTTTTTCTGGGGCGAGGCCACGGTTACACCCTCTGATTACGCTGTGATTACTGGCCTGTCCTTTAAAGGACGAAGCATTGAGTGGAGAGACGGCTACAGTGATCGGGACCTGCAGGAGCTTCTGGGCTTTACCCCCATTTCCAAAAAGGGGATGGGGATGGAGTATGCCGAGGTCTACGGGAAGATCGTGGAGACCATCGGGAATTACGAGGCTGGGGATGAGAGAGTGGGTGCGGTGCAGATTGCCAGGGCTTTCTTGTGGTTTGCCTTTTCGAGCACACTTTTTGGACACGCCGAGGGGACGGCGATGTTTGCTTTGCTGAGGAGTTTGGAGGATGTGGAGATGGCTGGGGAGGTCTCTTGGGGAGAGGCAGGGCTGGCAGAGCTCTATTTTGCCTTGGATCAATATAGCCGGAAGGCCATCAGCTCTCTGACATGCTTCGAGTTTCCTCTGGAGGTACGAGCTTTCTTTTTGCTTTCTCTCTTTTCTTTAATCACGTATTCCTCATTTTTTTTTGCACCAGATTGATGGGATTTTTCCCTTTCGCAGGTATGGGCCCTGGAGTTCTTTCACGTCATGATGTGGGGCAGCCGGCGGAGTACATCGGGGCGTATCCGTGAAATAGCCCGGATCCGAGAGGCAGCGACGGATCGTGCCCCGGCATCTGGCATTCGTGTCCCCCGCCTCGCAGCGGTTTCGTTTCGTTGGTTGTGTCTCGCCGTTTGTTTTCGCATTTGTAGAGTCGCCACGCCGTTTTTATTAAGCCCAAAACATTGAAAAAGGGCATCAGTTTAAAGATAATTTTAAACTGTTTTTGTGTGATGAGATTTTGAGTTCGGAGGTCAGATGACTCCTCGGGAAGAGAATATTAGAATATTAGAGCTCACCCGAGTCGCCTCGTAAAACGAGTCTTTCGGATACCCCTAATATCCTTTAAATGTTGTGTGTGTGTGTGTGCTTTTTAAAAATGCATGCTGTATCGGATGTCTACATTGTATGCTATGTATGGAAATGTATTGAAATAGTGTAGGAAGGAAGCCTTACCAATGTTGGTTCGCGTCTGTCTTCCGCTGGGGAATAGTGTTTGAGGTCGGAGTAGCGTTTCGGTACGGATCGGGATTGCTTCGGGAGATGCCGGTTGTCTGCGGACAGAGTTTCGGCGTGAGTTGAGGTTGCAGGCTGCGTTCGGACAGAGGTTCGGCGTGCGTGGGGATCGTCGGGATCGCTCGGGCAGAGGTTCGGCGTGCGTTGTGGTGGCAGGAGTCACTCGGGCAGAGTTTCGGCGTGGTTTGGGATTGTCAGTTTGACTCGGAAAGAGCCGGGACACCGTGGAAAGACCAGGCAAGGCCTCGGAGTACCACAAGGGGCCTCAGAGTACCTCGAGAGTGCCTCGGGGCAGCGCGGGAGTGTCTCGGGAGCGCTCGAAGAGGCTTCGGAGCACCATGAGGGGGCTCAAAAGGCCTCGGAAGGATCCGAAAGGGGCCGGGAATGCCTCGGAAGGACTTAGAGGGGAAGCCAGAAGGCCTAGGGAGGAAGAGAGAAGTGGGAGGTGTGTCAAAATGAGGAGGGGGAGCCCTCTATTTATAGTGCCAGATTAGGTGCAAGAAGGTCCGTACGGACCTCCCTGGTAATCTAGACTTTTGGTTTTCCTCGATTTGAGGGAATCTGTGATGATGGAGGAATATTTGCAATTATGATGTTCCCTGTGCAATAAGGTCCGTACGGACCAAGTTGACATGCAAAGAGGTCCGTACGGACCAACTCTGCAGGGAGGTAATCATTTTCCCCGGGATTTGAGGGAATATTGTGGACTTTAAGAAGATTCAGTAATTATTAAAGCAAAGAGGTCCGTACGGACCATTATTGCTTTTCCAATTTCCTGAAAATTCCCAAAAGGTCCTTTTGTCCCTTTTTATCCCAGAAAGGATCCTCCCTTGGTTTGGCTGGGGGTTTTGAGAGGGTTTTGAGTGCTAGGGGTCGTCGAGACTGCGTTGATGAGTCTGCGATGTTTCCCGTGTGTGATCCAGATTGGGGTACTTACAGAAGCCCCTCGACGACGTCACTTATGAAAGAAGTGGGGTCGCCGATAAGATAAGGGTCCTAATCTGGATCGCGTGGCCGGGAGATAATGTGACCGGGAGGTCGGTGTGAGGACGTGGTGGTGTCCTATTGTGTGACCGTTTAGGCCGCAGGGCCGGACCCCGTGATAGGATTCCTACGTATCCCTGGCGGGAATCAAGCCTGGTCGTAGTTCAGAGTGTGGGGTGAGTGTTTTGTGAATGCGGGCGTGGAGGTGCCCTGAAGTGTCGTGTGACCGCCAAGGTCAGTGGTAAGGACGTGGTGGTGTCCTGGGTGACCGCATAGGTCGATGGCTGGACCCTGTGATAGGATTCCTACGTATCCCTGGCGGGAATCAAGCCTGGTCGTAGTTCAGAGGTCGTGAAATCGTGAGTGCGGGCGTGGTGGTGCCCTGAAGTGTTGTGTGACCGCCGAGGTCATTGGTAAGGACTTGGTGGTGTCCTGAAATGTGGTGACCGCCGAGGTCAATTGTGAGGACGTGGTGGTGTCCTGGGATGGAAATTTTACGATTTTCCTAATCGGGTGGTTTAAGGCCTTCCGGGCCGGAGATAGTTGTGAGGACTTGAATCGTCTTCTGATTGCGGTTGATGTTATGCGCGAGGACTTTGAATCGTCTTCTAGCCGCAGTTGTGGAGGCATGGCTGCCTTGTGCTTTGATTGCGAGAGGCGTAGATGCCTTTGTGTTTTTGCATGTTGAGTAGAAGGTTGGACTTACGATGACTGCCGGTGCTTGCGTTGCCGTTGAAGTGGGCAAGGATGACGGCCGGTGATTGCTTCACCATTTGGCATTTTGGAGGCGCTTCGTGCCTTGGGACTTGTACTCGGAGGTGTTGGCTCCTTCTTGTGCTTGTTTTGCCGTTGAGTGGGCAAGGATGATGGTCGGTGCTGGGGATATGCGCCTTGTATGACTTCCCTTTGACTTGTTGGAGGAGCTCGGGCTTACTTTGATGGCCGGTGCTTGCGTTGCCGTTGAAGTGGGCTAGGTTCGGGCTTACACTGACTGCCGGTGCTTGAATTGCTGGGGATGCATGACCTTGTAGGGGCCCTTTCTGCTGAGAAGATGACTTCGGACCTCTTTTGAGGGCCAGTGGTTGAGTTGTCGTTGAGCGTTTTGGAGGCGTCTCGTGCCTTGATATTCGTACTGGGAGGTGTTGGCTCCTTCTTGAATTGCCGTCGGGCGTTTTGGAGGCGTCTCGTGCCTTGATATTCGTACTGGGAGGTGTTGGCTCCTTCTTGAGTCGCCGTTGAGTGGGCGAGGACCGGTCTTACGTTGACGGCCGGGGATTGAATTGCCGTTGAAGTGGGCGAAGACCGGTCTTACGTTGACGGCCGGGGATTGAATTGCCGTTGAAGTGGGCGAAGACCGGTCTTACGTTGACGGCCGGGGATTGAATTGCCGTTGAAGTGGGCGAAGATCGGTCTTACGTTGACGGCCGGTGGTTGAATCGCCGTTGGAGTGGGCGAGGATCGGGCTTACACTGACTGCCGGGGATTGAATTGCCGTTGAAGTGGGCGAAGACCGGTCTTACGTTGACGACCGGTGGTTGAATTGAAGGGTTAGGGACCATTCTGCACTTGGATTTGCTGAAAAAGGCCTTAGGACAGCCAGGGGCAAAGATTATAAGGACAGGAAAGTAATTTGGCCACCCCTTGCAAAGAGGTCCGTACGGACCAACCTGGCTGCAAAGAGGTCCGTACGGACCAAGTTGATTTTTTACAGTTCCAGGTTTTGACCGGGTTTAAATGCCGAGCCCTTCCCCATTCCTTCTTCTTCAGTGCGTGAATCCGAGAGAGAGAGGGAGAGAAAAACCTCCATTGTTAACCAAAATCCTCCATTTTTCGCTTGAATCGCTTGCAATGGCGGAAGGATCTCGAAGGAGTCGTCGACAACGCAGTCAAGAAGTGGTCGAGCAAAGGATGGAGCTCCAAAGAAATTGGATTTCGTTCGTTCCATCTTCGAAGAACCCGGATGTCTTGTATCCGAATCCGGAGGTGCACAATCGTCGCTCTATGAACGTCGGGGAGGTAAGAAATCCGTTCCGTTTTGATTCCCTGCTCGAATTTTTGAATGCTAGAACTAGGTTTTAGTTTTTCGCATTTTTGAATTTTTGTTATTATTTTTTTTTATGCCTTTTGCAAAATTCTTGATGAATTGTTGAAAATGGACATGTAAAAATTGTGGGTATGTGTATTTTGTGCAGAAATGTGTAGATTAGCTTTTATTTGTGAAAATAAAGTGCCTCTCTAATGAAATGCATGCTTTGGTGTTTTGTACCGTATGCTATTTATGAATGTACATTATGAGAAAAGTTTGTCGTGTAGTGACAATTTTTGTGAAAAAATGTGACATGTGCCGTGTTTTGTGACGGGTTTTGTCTGAAAGTGTGTACCGTGTATGGACGGATTTTTTTTTTTGAAAAATGTGTTATGCATATGTGTCGTGCCGTGTGTGCCATGTTTTTGGGTGACGGACTTTGTGGGGAAAATATGTGCAATATGTGCCGTGTTTTTGTGACGGGTTATTTTCATGGCTTTCCGTGTTGGGACGGACTTTTTTGAAAATGTGTCGTGTAGGGCTTAATCCCTTTTTTGAGAAAATGTGTACAGTGTGTGCCGTGTTTTGTGACGGGCTGCATGGGAAAAATTATATGTATAATGTATGTGAAAATTATGTGCGACATGTGCCGTGTTTTGTGACGGGATATATGTGAAAAATATGTGCAATGTGTGCCGTGTTTTGTGACGGGTTATATGTGAAAAATATGTGCAATGTGTGCCGTGTTTTGTGACGGGTTATTTTCATGGCTTTCCGTGTTGGGACGGACTTTTGTGCCTTTTGTTTTGTATTAAGTACTGTGATTGACGTACCTTTGCTGTGTTTACCTGCAGGATGCGGGGCTTATGGCCGGGAAGGCCAAGAGGATGAAGACTCGGGGATCGCTCGAGGCCGTTGTTGAGCCGTGGCAGGCCGATGCCCGATATTTCCGTGGATGGTAGGCCGAGTCCCGTGAGGCCGGTCTACGCTTCGGCTCCGGGGGTGTTTGTCGAGAACCCGGCCGGAGTTTCGATACGAGGAAGAACAAGAGCGTCTTCCTTGGCCTTTCCGAGTATTGGTGGGATACCACCCACACCTTCCATCCGAGCCGGGAGAGGTGACGGTGACGCCGACCGACTTTGCCGCGACACGGGCTTTCCTTCAAAGGAGGGCCAGTGCGGTGGAGGGATATGATCTCCGATGCTGTGTTGACCGAGCTGTTGGGCATTGAGCCTCGTCCTCGCAGGGGTCTGGGCATGTTGTATAGCGATATGGAGCTGAGGATCACGTCCAAAGATTGGGGCCTATGTTCGGGTACCGGCCAGTGACGGCGGAGCACTCGGGCGCGCTCCTTTTTGTGGTATGCATTGTCCGAGACTTTGTTCTCGAACCACGCCATCGCGGCTCCCTTTGCTCGTTGGAGAGCTTGATTGATCCGGATAGAGTTTGTGGCATCGCTTGGGGCGAGGCAGCTTGGCCGAGCTCTACTTTTCTTTGGACCGGTTTAGCTGGGGTGTGGCCGGTTCATTGGCCTGTTTTGACTTCGCTTTGGAGGTATGAGTTTATTGCCGTTTTTGATTTAGCAACTTGTCGCTTCTCCGTTTTCTTTTGCACCGAGCCTTTTCTCGTTTTTGTCACGTGTGTGGTTCTATGAGGTTTTTCGTTGTTTCCCGTGAGATAGAGATCCGGGGCCGTTGCCGCGCACCCGCTATGCCGGGCCGGGCTCGTACATCGAGGAAGAGGAGGACCAGCAGGGGGAAGCTCACTATCGCCTACGGGGATGTGCAGGAGCCGCCCTGGAGAGGGGTAGCCCTGAGGGGTTCGTTTTGTTCCCGTGGGCTCGGTATGAGGGTGATGAGTTCGAGGGGCTCCCGAGGTGACAGCAAGCCGGAAGATGCCGCGGGGCTTGACTCCGCGATGTTATGTATCCGGGGAGCGGGTCTTCCGGGCAAAGATGGCCCCCGGTGTGCTTCCTGTGGCTCCGAGGGACCCTCCTTTTGGGATGCTTGATTCCCGGGACATGGATGTGCTTGATTTCGAGAGGTACCTGGGCGGTGTGGGCGCCGAGGAGTTCATCTTGTATGGAGAGGAGTACGGGGCCTTCGTGAGGAGGAAGCTGAGGACGCCGCAGGTACTGGCGAGGAGAGAGAGGCCGGCCCGCAGCTCCCTAGAGGTTCCGATGCCGGGCCGGATTTCACGTATGTCCGGGGGACGGATCGAGGAGGAGGGTGTCTCGTACCCGTTCCCGAGCAGCTCCCGCCGCATACCGAGTGGATCCCGACAGATCGGTGAGTGTGCTTACTCTTTTCCATCTTGGCATCTTTTCTCGTATTTTTCTCTTTTGTCGTTGAGTATAACCGTATTGCCGAGCGTTTCCTTGGCTGCTTGTTGGTGCAGGTCCCGGGGAGAGCCTATGATATGCTGACTCGCCGTTATGTGGCGATGAGGTCGTTTGCGAAGAAGATGGCGTCGAAGATATCTTGCCGGTCTTCGCGACGCGTGCCGGCGTACGAGCCTATGCCTTCGAGGCATTCTGTAGACGTTCCTCCGCCTAGAGCCGAGCCGGAGCCGCAGCAGGAGGGACCTTCGAGGGGGCGGCATAGCATGGATGCCGGGACATCTTCTGGAGCTCCGGGGCAGCAGCCCTTTTATCAGTTCTTCCCTCCTCAGGATGCACAGGGCGAGGGTCCGTCAGAGCCTTCCTTCTTTGATCCTTTCGCCGGATTTGATCCTTCAGATTACTTTGAGTGGCAGCCTCCGGCGGGGGCTCGGTACTCTGATGACGAGGATGTGGCGGGCGAGTTCACAGGGATGCCCGACTTTTCTCTGGAGGACCTCGGCGAGGATGATGATGATGCTGAAGAGTCGGATTAGGGTCCATTTGCTTTCCCTCTTTCCATATCTTCTCTTTTTTTGTTTAGCAACAGACATTTGATATTCCTGTAATAAAACACTCATATTTGCACGGCAAACGACATTTTATTTTAAGATGTAATGTCATTTTTGTGATTCCCGGGATTTGTCCTAGAAATGGTTGCTATTATTATTTTTTATTTTGTGCATGCCACGTGAGCTGAGAGTGCGTTTGTGGGTAGTGTATGTTCACCGGGGATGGCTTTGGCCAGTGTTTGGGCAGTTTGGAGCAAGGTCCTGCTGAGGACAGTGGTTGTTGTACTGTTTGCTGGGGAAATGGGTTCTTTTTGCAAGGAGGTCCGTACGGACATACCTAGCATGCAAAGAGGTCCGTACGGACCAACCTTGCTTTTGGGAAGGAGATAAATGCTTTCCAGTTGTCCGGTTCTTCCCCATTTCCCCATTTGCACCATTTTCGAGCTTTCTTCCCCATTTTCTCTAGGAACCTCCATTTTTGCCATGGATTCTTCGTACGTCCCTAGAATTTTGCCGAGGCTTTCGCAGGAGAGGCAAGCACACTTCCTTGAGCAGCTGAAAACGTGGATGCGGCGTCGTATGAGGCATCAGAGACGGGCTTTCGAGGTAAGGTTTCGTCTTTGCTCGATTTGGTCTTTTAAGGAGTTGGTTCCTGATTGGGATTTGTTGCGGGCTGCCGCGAAGTTCTGGGTTGTTAGGAGGCATGTGTACTGTTTCTCCTATAATGAAATGGTGCCCACTTTTGAGGATTTTGGGCTTTGATGGGGGACCGGAGGTGGAGGCCATCTCGCTTCCTTTGATTGGTGGTGCCGCTTTGTGAGCGTGAAGCTTGCGTGCTTTCTTCGTACTTCGTTGGAAGAAGTGTAGGGCATGATCCTTGATTCGGGTCATATCGACATTTCGAGCCGCCTGAGCGGTTCATGGTTGATGATGAGAGTGACGTCTCTTGGGATGCCTTCGCCTTGTGCACGATAGCGACGCTCTTCATGGTCGGCCTCCTTGGCATTTGCGATGGCGCTTTGCTAGATGTGGTTGGGCACCGCAGGCCGGAGAGGATATTGTCCCGTTGGTGCCGGGGGAGACTCTTCATGGTATCGACCGTCCGGCGACCGGGGATCGGTTCATGAGAGGGGAAGCCCCGCTTTGCTCACCTTGTGGCTGCGAGAGAGACTTCAGCCATGCCCGAGGCTCCGACGTCGTTTAGTCCGTGGTCATTTGCTCGCCGACCTCTTGCGTTGGATATGGATCACTCCGCCCGGGAGAGATGGATGGCATGCCTTGGTACTCATCGATCCGCCGGTGGGTTCCGCACCGGAGGATTGAGACTAGGAGGATCTTGCAGAAGGGTCCTACGTTGTCGAGTTCCAGGTTTGTCTTGGTCCTCCTTCTATAATCCGTCGCTTGTTTCCCGGCAGATTGGGATGAAGCAGAGCCTTTGTTGGGCCGGGATGACCTTGCTACTGCGGAGGTAGTTCCTCTTTGTATGGCACTTCAGTGCCTTCTTGTATTTTCCGAGGGTATGGAAGTATTCCGCTTTCCCTCCCCGTGGTACTCCTTAGACGTCTGGGAGCGTTGTATTGACGACTCGCACTGGCCCGGTATGAGCAGCGTGTTGGGCAGTCCCAAGTGGCTTTGGAGAGCGTGCGTGTAGCGATTCTGGGACCCGGTTGCCGTAGCAGCTATTGCCTTAGGAGTGCCGAAGCTCCGGTCCGACCCTTCGGGTGTGACGGGAGACACTTTGTTTGACTACGAGACTAGAGTTGACCGACTGACAGGGAGAGGTCCTCTTTTGCAGACTCGCAGGAGGAGATCCGAGCCGAAGCACGGGCGAATGAAGCCCTGAGAGCTACTGGATTGTTTGACTCTACGGGGAGGACCCCTGATCTCGGACTGAGAGACGCAGAGTTGGTTCACGTGGAGCGAAAGAAGACTCGCCGGGGACGAGGGAAGAAAGGAAAGAATAGCGAGGGGACAAGCGCAGACGGCGCGGAATGGCCTCCTAGATATCCATTCATTGCATTGCAAACACATTATTAGTTAAATGTATTAAGCTGTCTTTTAGCATGTTGTGAACTTGAGAGTAGACCGTGCTTGAACTCATCAAGAAATGTTGTAACCGTTAGTGATTTGTGATTTACTTTAAAAGCTTTGTCGAGACGCAAGATCTCTTGTTTGCCTTTGCTTTTGTTGTGCACTTTGTCGGTGTCCGTCCTTGGACTTTTCTGTTGCATTTGCGGACTTGAAGCAGTCTGGGCCATGACGGCAATCCCTTTTGCTTAGGCTTTGTGCTTGGCTGAGAGGTCGAGTGATCTCCTGACAAGTCGTTTTGACGGTCTTTTTTGCAGCTTCCTTGCCTCTTGTTGGCGTCGGGCTCTTGACCTCTTTTTGCGGCCTTACGCTTGAGCTTCTTTTTTGTGGGCCCTTTCTCGAGCTCTCATTTTTTTTATTTTTATTTTTTTTGTGAGCCCTTGCTCGAGCTCTCTTTTTTTTTTTTTTTTTTTTTGAAGCGCGTGAGGGCGAAGACAAGCCCCCGACTTGGAAGCGCATACATGAGTCGCCGTTTGATGCTGAGTGACCCTCGGATGTCCTTTGATGTTGCCGCCGTCGTTTGACTTGGTCAAGGTGACTGTTGGGGCGTGTTCTTGAAAAGTGCGTAGCTTGATGGAGGTCTTGATTGACATTCAAACTTTTGACTTTTTGTGTATTTTTAGACCGGACCAATTAAGGTTGCCTACGTTCCCCCGGACTAGAGGGCTCAGTGTCCGCGTAGTTCGACACTACATGGAGTGCCAAGAGATGCACAGCTTGTTCTTCTTCAGCGAAGTATTTGCGAAGTTTGCTTCCGTTGACCGGATTCATGAAGGGATTGCCGTCTAGGTCCGTCGCCTTCATGGCGCCTCCGGAGAAGATCTTTTGAACCACGAAAGGGCCGATCCATGTGGGTTCCCATTTTCCCAGGGGGTTGGGTCGAGTGGGAGGCTTTTCTTTGAGTACAAGGTCACCTTCCCCGATGTCTCGGGATTTGACTTTCTTGTCGAAAGCTCTAGCCATCCCGCTTTGATAGGCTCGGACGTGTTCCATGGCCTTTAGTCATCGCTCGTCTAGCGAGAGCCAATTCGTCGTGTCGGCTTCGGAGCCATTCAACTTCGTTGATGTCATTTTCCAAAGAAAGACTCGGAGTGAGGGAATTTCTAGCTCGATGGGAAGGATCTGCTTCCATCCCGTATGTCGTGGCAAATGGGGTTTCTCCCGTGGTCGTTTCCGACCGATGTGCGGTAGCCCCAAAGTGCAAGGTGCAGCTTGAGGGCCAATCTCGTCCTCGGGTGGTCATTTTTCGGATGATCCGTTCGAGGGTTTTGTTTGCTGCTTCCACGGCGCCATTTGTTTGTGGCCGGTAGGGAGAAGATTTGTGGCATGTGATCTTGAATTCAGCCAGCAGTCTGTCGAATTCCCCTTCGAAGTGTGAGCCGTTGTCTGATATGACCTCATTTGGGATGCCGTATCGGCAGATGATGTTTTCCTTGAGGAAATGCGCGACCTTCTTGGAGGTGAGTACCTTGTAGGACTTGGCTTCGACCCATTTGGTGAAGTAGTCGATGGCTACTAAGATGAACTCGTGACCGTTGCTGCCTGGCGGAGTGATTTTCCCGATGACGTCAATTCCCCAAGTGGCAAAGGGCCAAGGTGTAGTCATGCAAGAGAGATCGTGGGCGGTAGATGATTGAGGTTGGAGAACCGCTGGCACTTGTCGCAGCCTTCGGACAAAGTGGATGCAATCCGCTCCATGGAGATCCAGAGTAGCCCATCCCGAGAATGATTTGCATCGTGGCTCTAGCGTTCATGTGGGGACCGCAAGCCCCATTGTGGACTTCTGTTCATGAACTTGTTTGCTTCTTCTTGGCCGATGCGCGTAGGAGTGGCCCATGGTAGCGTTTCTTGTATAGCATGTCCCCGAGGATGACGAAGTGAGAGGCGAGGCGTTTTAGGGCCATGATGCTCTTGGGTTTGACCCCTTCGTGTGTGGGTCTTCCTTGTTCATGAAGGTGGTTTCCCCGCTCTTGAGGTATTGGAAAATCTTGGTTTATGCTGGAAATGGCGTCGAACTTGCGTCTCTTTGGCTCTTCAAAGAATCTTGCAAATCGTTGTGATTAAAACCTTCTCGGTCTTGGGCCCGGTTTTTCTCTCGTTTGACAACATGCTTAAATGTTTGCTTGATGCATTTATTTAATTAATGTGTTTGCCTTTTGTATAGATGAATTGTTATTAACTTGTTTTGATTAGTTAATATCATCATTTGTTAAAGATGCAATGAAATGATTTTTTAGGAAGGTCGGACCTTTTATTGAAAGCGTGAAGACTGTACATTGTTGATCAAAGATTCACAATCGTCGGGCGTAAAGCCGTCAAAAGACTCAAAAGATGTGAATAGACAGACAACAAGACTCGAAGCTAGACTATAGGCGACGAGGGATTGGACCAGGCTTCATTACTCTCGGATGGCTGTAGCTCTAGAGGGAGTGGTGCTGGTTCGGGTGGCCAATCTTCCCTTGGCATGAGTCCCGGAAAGTAGCTTGCATGCGGTTCGATTTCAAACCAGATCGCGGAGGTTTTTGGCTGCTCCCCTGATGATGTCCCTCCATTAGTGTTGCCACCAGTCCTTGGGGGTTTTTGATGATAGAAGTCGCTGAGGGCTACTTCTAGGAGGGCGAAGCATTCGCTGATTCGGAGTTGATTCTTGCTGATGTTGATCACTTTCATAGAATCTGTCTCTTTATCTGGGATCTTTGCTTGGACGACGTTTACAATGTCTGATTTGAGCGGGCATGCTATATCTCCTTCCCTGATTAAGCCTTGGAGGAGGTTGCGCCACTGTTCGTCTAGGTCGGACACCGGAATGTTGAATTGAACTAAGCTGTGATGGCTGTCCCCATAAGATCCGAGAGTGTCGGCTAGAGGGTTGTCTTGTACCGGGGATCGGTGATGAGCCGCTTTGCAAGGGGTTTTCGGCGAAGTAAGGGTCTACTCCTCGATCAATCTCCATTAGGGCATCCATCTCTTGATCTGTCTCAAGCATTCTTCACAATCGCATATATCGTAGTTGTCATCCCGACCCATGAGTTCTTCGATTTCCACTCGTCGCGGCTTAGAGCGTGGATGTAAGGATTCACTTCGTAGCGGGACAGGGTAGGAGAATCATCCGGGGAAGAGTATTCGGTCATGTCGGGACCTTCTTCGGGTCATAGCTTGCTGGCCAAGCACTTGCCATTGCACCGCTTCCGCGGATCACTTCGATCGCTCCATTAGCATTGATGAATTTCACGCATTGGTGAAGAGTGGATGATATCTTGCTTTCATCCGATGTATCCAAGGTCGCCCCAACAAAGCGAGAGAAGGTGGGTTTGATTTCCACGACTTGGAACTCTACCGACTCTAGTTGTACGTCGAATTGGATCCTCAAATTGATGACTCCTACGATTGGTCGTGCGGTGGAATCGTAGGCTCGGATTACCCGAGGTGAAGGCCTTATCGAGAACGGCCGATGCGGAGTCGTTTCAGTGTGCTCAAAGCGATGATGTTGATCGCGGAGCCGTTATCAATCAAGACGTTCGGGAGGAAGAACATCTCTATTTTTATGAGGATGAGGAGGGCTTCGTTGTGCCGATTCTCACATATTGGCAAGTCATCGTCTGTGAAGGCTAAACCGCTTCCCGTGCTACCGCTGGACTCCGCCCTCTTCGGGGAACGTTCGATCCATCCATTTGTATGCCTTGGGCCGGGGCAAAGATCGTAGGGAAACAGCTTGCCCTTGGGCGTTCTTGTCGGAATTCCCGGTCACGAGATCTCTTGACTCCGGTTTCACGCTCCCGGTCGTAGCGGGACGGCATGCCGACGGTTTCGGAAATTGCAGGGGTCCGCTCTCGCTTGGAGTTTCGTCAAAGGCTATTAAGTTTACCTGTCGTTCCGGGGAATGGATTTCCGATGGTATTGGGACCACGAGGGCGTTCCAATTTTCCCTCCTCAATGAGCCCTGGACCACCGGCTTAAGCACAAAGCAGTTGTCGGTGGTGTGGCCGGGGTAGTTGTGGAAGGCGCAGTGCTTGCTCATATCCATGTTGGGTTTGGGAGTCTTCGGTTGGAAATTCTCGAGTGGCTTGAGAAGATTTCGTTTCACCAAAGCTTCAAATACTTGACCCAAGGGCATTTCCAGGTTATCTAAATGCTGGAACTGTGGGAAGCGAGGGGGATTGTTATTCTTTGGGGCTGCTTGATCGCGGTTTACTTGAGCTCCGTTCTGAATGTAGTGCACTGTTCCGGCTGCTTCTTTTCCCTTGGTTGGGGCAGGAGTTGAAGTTGCCAGGTTTGTTCGATAGCGGTAAGATGAGGCAGGGGTTGCTGTTGCCTTTTGAAGACTCAGAGTCTTTTCAAACTTTGTCCCGGCGTTGACCATGGCACGGAGATCCGGATAGAAATGGTGGCTGATCAAGGTCCTCAAAGATGGCTTGAGGCAGGAATGGAAGATGTCCATCTGCTCTTCTTTGGAAAGTGGATCCATTATCTCGCTTAGCTTCCAGTTCCATCTTTTGTAGAACTCGCCCACTGGTTCGTCGTCCTTTTGTTCGGTGGCTTGCAGGTCATGGCGGTTTGTCTCCCATTCAAGGTTGGCGCGGTACTTCTCCAGGAAGATTTCACTGATCTGATCCCACGTGGAGCGGTTTTCTGCCTTCACATTGAGAAACCACCTTAGTGCTGTGGATTTGAGAGAATGCTGAAAGTGATCTGCCATCTGCTTGAGGTTGCCCCTTTGGCTCTCATACCCGTGACGTAGGTGTCGATGTGGGTTTTTGGGCATTCTGTCCCGTCAAACTTTTCCATTTCCGGCATCCCGAACTTTGGAGGGAGAGGGACCACTTTGTTCGGATCAAGAGGCGGGAGGGAGTCCTTCCGAGAACTAGCTAGTTTGCCTTGCATGTCTTTCATTTGTTCGATCGCCCAAGCCATGTGAGGATCAATGTTCGAGGTGGGTTACCGTTTTCTGGGACGGAAACCGAAGATGGGGGTGGATTGGCTGATGGGATCGCCATTCGGGAGTCTTGGGGAGGTAGTTGAGTGTATACCAACCCATACCCTGGGGTGTTGAAGTTGAGGGCGTGATTGCCAGGTCCGCTAAGGGTTGTGTTTGGGAACTGGGGAAATGATTCGTTAGCCCCAATTGGCAGACTAGCAGGTGGCAAACTTGAGATGTCGGGATATCCGCTCGGGATGCCTGTCCCTGGTAGGCATGGGGACTTTTGGTTGTGGTTGCGAGGCTCGTATAGAGGCAAAGGATTGAATCCTGGGGGATACCGAGATGCATTGGGATCTGACGGAGCAGGCACGTATGTGTGCTGTTGGTACTGAGCTTGATGTGCGGAGCCGGAAACCGACCGTGTTGAGGCGGGCATGTCGGAGCCGCTTGATCGATGCCCGAGGGAGCTTTGAGCGAGAGCTGCCTTGCGTTGCTGGGATCTCGTAGCTTGGCGGAGGCGGAACTTGCTGATAGCTTTGAGAAACCGGGGGAGCCGGTATGTCTTCGTCCTCTATGAGAACAAAGGTTCCGTCGGGTTGGGGAACTGCAACGGTTCCTCGAAGACGCAAGGTGTCTACGATCCAGGCTTGCTGCTCTTCTTGGCGCTTCTTGATGGTTTCGAAGGCTCGCAGCACCTCCTCCATTGTCTGGAGGTTCCTTAGTGGCGGGGTTCCGTTTCCCTCACTGTTATCTGGAGGGGGTGATGTTTCGAAGGTTTAGACACAGGAATGGCCTAACGGGATAAAAGGGGGAAAGCTCACGTGGCATGCGGTTTCCGTTTCTTTTATGATTTTTTTTTGTTTTAATTTACTTAAAACATGTTTTCTCAGAATCCTAGGTAGGTTGGAAAAGATTGCTCTTCTTTTTCGCAACTATGCTAGATCCTGGGTCAGTGGAGACCATCTGTGCGGCTATAAGCCCCTCGTTTTGCACCTGTATTTCGACATCCCAGGGTGGACAGCCCCGGGCGAGGGTCCTATAGGGCAAGCGGTTTCCACCGACCTAAAAGAAAAAATCGAACCTAAGGACCGAGCCTGTCATGTTCGTTTTGATGCGTTAGCCATGTGAATAGTGAACCAAGCCGGCCACTGAGTCAAGATCAGGTCAAGAGTTCGGCATGACCTCTCTTTACCTTGCTTGCGCAAGGGATCTGTGACGTTAGGCGTTGGCTGGTCATATTGTCATGGCTGACGTATCAAAGGCGTGATGACATGGTGTCATGTGAGCATGGATGTATATCCGGGACGGAACATCGTCTGGGTGTAGCTTCGGAAATCAAGATCAGGTCAAGATTTTAGCATGACCTTTCATCGCTTTGCTTGCGCAAGGGATCTTGAGTTCCGAGCCTTGACTCAGAAAAATGGCCGGCATGGTATATGTATCCAGGCTGTATGACACGGACTGGGTAAAAACCAACCGAGTCTGGACAGAGTGTGACTCAAGACTCAAACGTGCAGGGTTGACGCTTGGCTAGGATGGGATGTTTGGAATGATCCCGTGCGCGTCCAAGAGGCCTAGGAAGACCAAACGGACTGCAACTGAGACCACTCCGGGTTGAGGGTTGTAGTGTGCAGTGTATCCGAGGCAGCAGTGCGCGTAGCGTGCGGTGTAACCGAGGCAGCAGTGCGAGTAGTGTGCGGTGTAACCGAGGCAGCAGTGCGAGTAGTGTGCGGTCTCTAAAATTCTTTTTCTGAGTAAAACAGAAGCTTTTGAAGAATTTTAAATGTATGCACAGATGTATATTGATGCATTTTTTTTGTATTTTCATTTTTTTTGTAAAATAAAAACGAAGCACGTGCACACACACACAACATTTAACGGAAGGGGTAAAATGAAAGTTTGACCCTCATCATTGTTTTAAAAATCTTTTGTTTTGTTTAAAAGTTTTTAAAACAAAATTCTCCCCAGCGGAGTCGCCAACTGAAATAGCCCGGATCCGAGAGGCAGCGACGGATCGCGCCCCGGCATCTAGCATTCGTGTCCCCCGCCTCGCAGCGGTTTCGTTTCGTTGGTTGTGTCTCGCCGTTTGTTTTCGCATTTGTAGAGTCGCCACGCCGTTTTTATTAAGCCCAAAACATTGAAAAAGGGCATCAGTTTAAAGATAATTTTAAACTGTTTTTGTGTGATGAGATTTTGAGTTCGGAGGTCAGATGACTCCTCGGGAAGAGAATATTAGAATATTAGAGCTCACCCGAGTCGCCTCGTAAAACGAGTCTTTCGGATACCCCTAATATCCTTTAAATGTTGTGTGTGTGTGTGTGTGTGCTTTTTAAAAATGCATGCTGTATCGGATGTCTACATTGTATGCTATGTATGGAAATGTATTGAAATAGTGTAGGAAGGAAGCCTTACCAATGTTGGTTCGCGTCTGTCTTCCGCTGGGGAATAGTGTTTGAGGTCGGAGTAGCGTTCCGGTACGGATCGGGATTGCTTCGGGAGATGCCGGTTGTCTGCGGACAGAGTTTCGGCGTGAGTTGAGGTTGCAGGCTGCGTTCGGGCAGAGGTTCGGCGTGCGTGGGGATCGTCGGGATCGCTCGGGCAGAGGTTCGGCGTGCGTTGTGGTGGCAGGAGTCACTCGGGCAGAGTTTCGGCGTGGTTTGGGATTGTCGGTTTGACTCGGAAAGAGCCGGGACACCGTGGAAAGACCAGGCAAGGCCTCGGAGTACCACGAGGGGCCTCAGAGTACCTCGAGAGTGCCTCGGGGCAGCGCGGGAGCGTCTCGGGAGCGCTCGGAGAGGCTTCGGAGCACCACGAGGGGGCTCGGAAGGCCTCGGAAGGATCCGAAAGGGGCCGGGAATGCCTCGGAAGGACTTAGAGGGGAAGCCAGAAGGCCTAGGGAGGAAGAGAGAAGTGGAGGGTGTGTCAAAATGAGGAGGGGGAGCCCTCTATTTATAGTGCCAGATTAGGTGCAAGAAGGTCCGTACGGACCTCCCTTGTGACGACCCCAACCCTAGGCACTCATTTTTAATATTTAATTATATGCTTTTAATATTCATGCTAGCTTTATGTGTTCAATTATGTCTTTAAAATTCTAAATTAAGATAAATTGGGTGAAAAGTAAATTTAGGATCTTATAAGAATTTATTGGACATTAAATAAAGAACTAAGGGAAATAATAATAAATGGAAATATGATAAATAGTGTAGGGAGGTTAAATGAGTAGGATGAATTAATGGGATAAGGATGTAATTTAATTTAAATGGGTAGGGTGAAAGCCTTGATTTAATTTCCATGGGGGGCCAAAGTTAGTAACATTCCCTCCTCTTGCCAAGTGTCCTCCCCCCATCACCTCTCTTACTCCCTTCCCCTCCTTCTCCTTCATTCATCCTAATTGATACTAGAGAAAGCCTTAGGGAACTCCCATGGAAGCTCCAAGCACCAAACCTTGAAGCCAAGCATTTCTTCACCAAATTCAAGTCCAAGAGCACCATTGAAGTTGGATCACCTAGAGGAAGTCATCTAGCTAGAAAGATCAACATTTCCTTATAAAATCCAAAGGTGAGTTGTTATGATTCCTTTCCTCTAATTGTTCATAAGTTCTTTGAAGGTTGTTCTTGTTCTTGAAATGATGATTCCTTGCTTGGAAACTCAAATGGGAGTTGAATGATTTGGAAAACTAAATTTGTTGAAGCTAGGGTTAAGGAAGATCATTTAAAAGGTTGAAATGGGTAGAAATGGTAGTAGTAAATAATCTAGGGTTAATTTATTTTGGAGTTTACATGTTTGTTTGGGACTTGACAAGATTTATGTGTCATTTGGTGTGCTTGAACTAAGCCTTGGTAGAGGGAAGGAAGAACTAGGGTTAAAGGGGTTAAAAATCTGACTTTGGGCTGGCAGGAGCTTGGGTGGTCGCCCAAGGGGGGCTGAGCGGCCGCCCATGCTGGCAGGAGATATTGGTGCCTTGGAAAGCCACTTGGGCGGTCGCCCAAGTAGTTAAGGGCGGTCGCCCAAAGGGGCAGAAACTTCAATTTCCTAGGAGGTCCACTTGGGCGGTCGCCCAAGTGTAAGGGCGGTCGCCCAAGACCCTGAACCAGTTTTTCTTAATTTAAACAAGGATCGTTTGGCAAGTTGTTTGGCCACTTAAAAAGGGTGACTCCCACTTAGTAATTGAACTTGAACCTTCATTTAGGTCTTGTATCCTTGTATATGGAAATTGTAGGGTAGGTTTATGATCCCTCATTTCCTTACTTGATGTTATATATATATTGTTGTTGATATTGTTTAGTGTATTCATAAATTGTTACACTTTGATATTGTTGGGCATGAGTATATATTACCATGTGGCTATTGTTTATCCCTTTTTGTGGATTTTATTCAAGTATCTATTATGTGCTTGATATGTGTGAGTCAGCTGACGTTGGGGGTATAACATAATACGGTCAATTATGGAAGTGTGACCTAATGTGATCGGATTATGTTATATCTGTGACCGTCCCCTCCTGTGGCCACAGGTTGGGGTTATAGCGTCTGTATTGAGCCAAAAGCCTTACAGAGTTGCTACTGTCTTATTTGGTTCCCTGAAAAACGGGTCTTTTAAGACGTGAGTATTGCTTAAGCAGCTCACTGTAAATTGGAGTATTATTATACCCAATGTTGTACGACTACTGTTCAGACGGGAAAAGGTAAACCAAGGTAATGGAATGTGTTTATAGCTTTCCCAATGTGTTGTGTGTGACTTGTTATATGTTGCATTTATTTGGCATATTGCTGCATCCATAATAGCTTGCTGAGATTTATTCTCACCCCTCTCCCTTTACTGTTTTAGATCCCGAGACAGGAGGACCGCCCAAGTAAGGACGGAAAGGAGTTTGGCTGTGAGCATTTTGGGATATTGTCGGGGTACGTTAGGTTGGCGTAGAAATTATTTTGTCATAATTCCTTTTGGGCGTTTGTAATTATAAACTTTATCTTTCTATGTTAAAAACCAATATCTTTTGTAACTAAACAGTTGATCGTTTTCGAAGTTAGTTATCTCCTCCTCCGATGTGGAGTTGAGTGGAGTTCTTTTAAAATGTTATATTATTAATGTTTATGTTTGAAAGTCAAAGTAAAGTTTTAAAAGTTTAGTGTTTTCGGGTTAGTTTGAGGACGCTCCAACTCGGGACACGTGTAGGTTCCGGGTCGGGGTCCTCACAGTTGGTATCAGAGCTCGGTTAGAATTCTCGGGTAGAGTCTAGCTGAGTGAGAGTGTGTGATAACTGACGTCGAGTGTTTAATGCAGGAGTTTGTTGTTATGGCGGGAAATGATGGTGATCAGAATCTGGGTTTGGGTGGTGTTGGTAATCCGATTGCCGAGATGATGGATATGTTCCGAGGGTTTCTTCAGCATATGGCAACTCAGAATTTGAATCAGGGTAGGCAACAGCAAGAAGGCAGACAAGGGCAGCATGGTCTAGAGAAGTTCGTGAAGATGTCTCCTCCTAGCTTCAACGGAGATCCGGATCCGACGAAGGCTGAGAGGTGGCTTGAGGCTATGAATAAGATTTTCGCAGCTATGGAGAGTTCGGATGCGGAGAAGGTGAGATGTGCCGTTTTCAAGTTGGAGGGACCGGCGAGCACGGTGGCAGGTAGTGAAGGATGGTTGGGACCGGGATTTGACACCGCAGACTTGGGAGAACTTCACCCGCAAGTTCCGGGATCACTTCGTGCCAATGGTTACTAGAGATAAGAAGGAAGGCGAGTTTCTGAAACTGGAGCAAGGGACCATGACGATAGCGCAGTATTCAGCAAAGTTCACAGAGTTGGCCCGATATTGTCCTCATTTGGTGCCAGATGAGGAGAGGCGAGTCTACCGGTTTGTGAAAGGTTTAAGGGTTGAGTTCCGGAAGCAGTTGTTGACGCATAACTTCGCCAACTTCCAAGCAGCAGTGAATATGGCGTATCGGATTGAGAATGACATAGAGGAGCATCGTGGTAGAAATGAAGGTGGAAACAGAAATAGGTTCCAAGGTCAAGGTTCGGGACAGAATAGGGTGCAGCCGAGGACATTTACTCCGGGAGCGAATCGAGGAGGTCATGTGGCGGCTCCGGCAAATCGTGCGACTTCCGGTCAGTTTGGGACAACATGTGGGTTTTGCAAGAAACTAGGGCATTCGGAGGACAAGTGTTGGAGCAAACAAGGAAAGTGTTTGGAGTGTGGGTCGGCAGGCCATTTTAGGAGGAATTGCCCCAAGTTACAGAATAAGCAAGCTTCGGGTACCGGATTTGGAGGACAAGGTAGTGGTGTGAAGAGAGATGTTGATGGGAAACCTAAGGATAGAGTCCAAGGTCGTGTGTTTGCTTTGGGTCGAGGAGAGGTCGATCCTAATGCCGTCATTAGAGGTATAGTTCCTGTCTCAGGAGTTAAGGCCCGCATTCTTATAGATCCCGGGTCTTCCCATTCATTTGTGGCATCGCATTTTGCATTCTCATTGCATACCTTGCCTGAATCTATGCCTTATGTGTTAGAGGTCTCTACTCCTATGGGAGAGAGCCTCACATCTTCTTTGATATATCCTGGTTGTGATGTGACTATATGTGGGCATGTATTGCCGGTGGATTTGGTCGAGTTACCAATCCGTGATTTTGATGTGATCCTTGGGATGGATTGGTTGAGTCAGTGTCATGCTTTGGTAGACTGTCGTAGAAAATGAGTCTCATTTGCTATGCCTGGCGTGCCTACTTTTATATTTGATGCGGATAGATCTATGTTCGGGTTACATGTTATTTCTGCCTTAAAAGCTAGAAAGATGCTATCTAAGGGGTGTGCGGGTTACTTGGCTTATGTGGTAGATTCCAATAAGAAGTCTCCCGAGTTAGCTCATGTTCCGGTTGTTAATGAATTTAGTGATGTGTTTTCTAGCGAGTACTCTATGCCTCCGGATCGTGAGATAGAGTTTTGTATTGACTTAGTGCCCGGTACCGCACCTATCTCTAAAGCACCCTATAGAATGGCTCCGGCCGAGTTAAAAGAGTTGAAGGTCCAATTGCAAGAATTGTTAGACCGAGGTTTTATTCGTCCTAGTGTGTCTCCGTGGGGAGCACCGGTCTTGTTTGTTAGGAAGAAGGATGGTACCTTACGATTGTGTATTGACTATCGTTTGTTGAACCAAGCCACCATTAAGAATAAGTATCCTCTTCCGCATATAGATGATTTGTTTGACCAACTCCAAGGTTCCGTTATCTACTCAAAGCTTGATTTGAGAAGCGGATACCATCAGTTGAAGATTAGGCCGGATGATGTTGCTAAGACAGCTTTTCGAACTAGATATGGTCATTATGAGTTTGTTGTGATGCCGTTTGGGTTAACTAATGCTCCAGCCGTATTTATGGACATGATGAACCGTGTTTTCAAGCCTTATCTTGATAGTTTTGTGGTGGTCTTTATTGATGATATTCTTGTGTATTCTAAGTCCCGGGAAGAGCATGAGAACCATTTGAGGATTGTCTTGTCCGTTCTTCGTGAGAAGCAGTTGTATGCTAAGTTCAGTAAGTGCGAGTTTTGGCTTGAGCAGATTTCTTTCTTGGGGCATGTTGTGTCGAGTTCGGGAATTTCCGTTGATCCTTCAAAGATTGAGGCCGTGGTTAATTGGAAGCAACCTTCGACTGTGACCGAGGTCCGTAGTTTTCTTGGTTTGGCGGGGTATTATCGGAGGTTCATTGAGGGGTTTTCTCGGATTGCGACTCCGTTGACTAGGTTGACTCGGAAAGATGTATCGTTTGTATGGGATTCCAAGTGTGAAGCAAGCTTTGATGAATTGAAGAAGAGATTGACAACGGCTCCTATTCTTACCCTTGGGATGGTTGTGAGAATTTTGTGATCTATAGTGATGCCTCGAAGGCGGGTTTGGGATGTGTGTTGATGCAAAATGGAAAGGTTATTGCGTATGCCTCTAGGAAGTTATCACCGGCGGAACAGAATTACCCTACTCATGATATGGAATTGGCGGCGATTGTATTTGCGTTGCATAAGTGGAAGCACTACCTTTATGGGGCGAAGTTCGAGATTTTTACCGATCATAAGAGTTTGAAGTACTTATTCACCCAAAAGGAGTTGAACAACCGACAAAGGAGATGGCTTGAGTTTTTGAAAGATTTCGATTGTATAATTTCTTATCATCCGGGGAAGGCCAATGTGGTGGCCGATGCGATTAGCCGAAAGGCGTATATGACAGCTTTGAGTTCTCGGGAATTGAAGAGTGAAGTAATTATTGCGAATGTTAGAGCCATTCCGACTTTGTATGGGGATTTGAAGGAAGCTCAACAAGGTGATCCGGAGTTGAAGAAGATTTTAGATCAAGTGCGAGATGGGAAAACCGGGGAGTTTACTTTGAATAGAGATGGGATTTTAACTTTCCAAGGGAGAATTTGCGTTCCGTCATCGCCGGAAATCAAGAAGCGTGTTTTAGAGGATGGCCATAAGTCCAAGTTTGCGATTCATCCGGGAAGTACCAAAATGTATCAAGACTTGAAGCGTGGATATTGGTGGAATGGTATGAAGAGGGAAATAGCGGATTATGTTTCTAAGTGTTTGACTTGTCAACAAATCAAGGCCGAGCATCAGAGACCGGCGGGACTACTTCAACCATTGGATATTCCGGAATGGAAATGGGAAGGGATCTCGATGGATTTTGTTTCGGGTTTACCTCTTACCGCGAAGAAGATGGATGCTATTTGGGTTATTGTGGATAGATTGACGAAGTCGGCTCATTTTCTTCCGGTGTCAACTAAGTTTTCGTTAGAGAAGTTAGCCCAGTTGTATTTGAAGGAGATTGTGAGACTTCACGGGGTTCCGGTTAGTATTGTGTCTGACAGAGATCCGAGGTTTACATCTAGATTTTGGAGAGCATTGCATGAAGCATTGGGTTCTAAGTTGTGTTTTAGTACCGCGTTTCATCCTCAAACCGACGGTCAGTCCGAGAGAACTATTCAGATACTTGAGGATATGTTACGAGCTTGTGTGATGGATTTCCAATTATCTTGGGAGGATCATCTACCGTTAGTCGAGTTTGCTTACAACAACAGTTATCAGTCTAGTATCGAGATGGCTCCGTATGAGGCGTTATATGGTAGGAAGTGTCGATCTCCGATGTGTTGGGACGAGGTTGGTGAAGCGAGACTTTGGGGTCCGGACTTGGTTAGAGATTCTACGGAGAAGATCAAGGTGATTCGGGATAGATTGAAGACGGCTCAGAGTAGACAGAAAAGCTACGCCGACAATAGAAGACGGGATTTATCTTTTCGGGTTGGTGACTTTGTGTTCTTGAAGGTCTCTCCGAGGACGGGGATTAAAAGGTTCGGTAATAAGGGTAAGTTGGCTCCGAGGTTTGTCGGTCCGTTTGAGATTCTAGAGAAGATAGGAGAATTGGCTTACCGGTTAGCGTTGCCTCCGTCTTTTTCTTTACTCCATGATGTCTTCCATGTTTCGATGTTGAGGAAGTATTGTCATGACCCCTCCCATGTTTTGAGCTCTCCTCCCGATGATGTCCAAGCGGACATGTCTTATGTTGAAGAGCCATTAAGAGTCCTAGAATTCCAAGTTAAGAAGTTGAGAACTAAGAGTATCCCGATAGTAAAAGTCCTTTGGAAGAACCATACCATCGAGGAAGCAACGTGGGAGCTAGAGTCGGAGATGAGGGCGAAATACCCTTGGTTGTTTGAGAACTCAAGTAAGTCCTTTTAAAATTCGGGTCGAATTTTCTTTAAGGGGGAGTGAGTGTGACGACCCCAACCCTAGGCACTCATTTTTAATATTTAATTATATGCTTTTAATATTCATGCTAGCTTTATGTGTTCAATTATGTCTTTAAAATTCTAAATTAAGATAAATTGGGTGAAAAGTAAATTTAGGATCTTATAAGAATTTATTGGACATTAAATAAAGAACTAAGGGAAATAATAATAAATGGAAATATGATAAATAGTGTAGGGAGGTTAAATGAGTAGGATGAATTAATGGGATAAGGATGTAATTTAATTTAAATGGGTAGGGTGAAAGCCTTGATTTAATTTCCATGGGGGGCCAAAGTTAGTAACATTCCCTCCTCTTGCCAAGTGTCCTCCCCCCATCACCTCTCTTACTCCCTTCCCCTCCTTCTCCTTCATTCATCCTAATTGATACTAGAGAAAGCCTTAGGGAACTCCCATGGAAGCTCCAAGCACCAAACCTTGAAGCCAAGCATTTCTTCACCAAATTCAAGTCCAAGAGCACCATTGAAGTTGGATCACCTAGAGGAAGTCATCTAGCTAGAAAGATCAACATTTCCTTATAAAATCCAAAGGTGAGTTGTTATGATTCCTTTCCTCTAATTGTTCATAAGTTCTTTGAAGGTTGTTCTTGTTCTTGAAATGATGATTCCTTGCTTGGAAACTCAAATGGGAGTTGAATGATTTGGAAAACTAAATTTGTTGAAGCTAGGGTTAAGGAAGATCATTTAAAAGGTTGAAATGGGTAGAAATGGTAGTAGTAAATAATCTAGGGTTAATTTATTTTGGAGTTTACATGTTTGTTTGGGACTTGACAAGATTTATGTGTCATTTGGTGTTCTTGAACTAAGCCTTGGTAGAGGGAAGGAAGAACTAGGGTTAAAGGGGTTAAAAATCTGACTTTGGGCTGGCAGGAGCTTGGGCGGTCGCCCAAGGGGGGCTGAGCGGCCGCCCATGCTGGCAGGAGATATTGGTGCCTTGGAAAGCCACTTGGGCGGTCGCCCAAGTAGTTAAGGGCGGTCGCCCAAAGGGGCAGAAACTTCAATTTCCTAGGAGGTCCACTTGGGCGGTCGCCCAAGTGTAAGGGCGGTCGCCCAAGACCCTGAACCAGTTTTTCTTAATTTAAACAAGGATCGTTTGGCAAGTTGTTTGGCCACTTAAAAAGGGTGACTCCCACTTAGTAATTGAACTTGAACCTTCATTTAGGTCTTGTATCCTTGTATATGGAAATTGTAGGGTAGGTTTATGATCCCTCATTTCCTTACTTGATGTTATATATATATTGTTGTTGATATTGTTTAGTGTATTCATAAATTGTTACACTTTGATATTGTTGGGCATGAGTATATATTACCATGTGGCTATTGTTTATCCCTTTTTGTGGATTTTATTCAAGTATCTATTATGTGCTTGATATGTGTGAGTCAGCTGACGTTGGGAATATAACATAATACGGTCAATTATGGAAGTGTGACCTAATGTGATCGGATTATGTCATATCTGTGACCGTCCCCTCCTGTGGCCACAGGTTGGGGTTATAGCGTCTGTATTGAGCCAAAAGCCTTACATAGTTGCTACTGTCTTATTTGGTTCCCTGAAAAACGGGTCTTTTAAGACGTGAGTATTGCTTAAGCAGCTCACTGTAAATTGGAGTATTATTATACCCAATGTTGTACGACTACTGTTCAGACGGGAAAAGGTAAACCAAGGTAATGGAATGTGTTTATAGCTTTCCCAATGTGTTATGTGTGACTTGTTATATGTTGCATTTATTTGGCATATTGCTGCATCCATAATAGCTTGCTGAGATTTATTCTCACCCCTCTCCCTTTACTGTTTTAGATCCCGAGACAGGAGGACCGCCCAAGTAAGGACGGAAAGGAGTTTGGCTGTGAGCATTTTGGGATATTGTCGGGGTACGTTAGGTTGGCGTAGAAATTATTTTGTCATAATTCCTTTTGGGCGTTTGTAATTATAAACTTTATCTTTCTACGTTAAAAACCAATATCTTTTGTAACTAAACAGTTGATCGTTTTCGAAGTTAGTTATCTCCTCCTCCGATGTGGAGTTGAGTGGAGTTCTTTTAAAATGTTATATTATTAATGTTTATGTTTGAAAGTCAAAGTAAAGTTTTAAAAGTTTAGTGTTTTCGGGTTAGTTTGAGGACGCTCCAACTCGGGACACGTGTAGGTTCCGGGTCGGGGTCCTCACATCCCTGGTAATCCAGACTTTTGGTTTTCCTCGATTTGAGGGAATCTGTGATGATGGAGGAATATTTGCAATTATGATGTTCCCTGTGCAATAAGGTCCGTACGGACCAAGTTGACATGCAAAGAGGTCCGTACGGACCAACTCTGCAGGGAGGTAATCATTTTCCCCGGGATTTGAGGGAATATTGTGGACTTTAAGAAGATTCAGTAATTATTAAAGCAAAGAGGTCCGTACGGACCATTATTGCTTTTCCAATTTCCTGAAAATTCCCAAAAGGTCCTTTTGTCCCTTTTTATCCCAGAAAGGCTCCTCCCTTAGTTTGGCTGGGGGTTTTGAGAGGGTTTTGAGTGCTAGGGGTCGTCGAGACTGCGTTGATGAGTCTGCGATGTTTCCCGTGTGTGATCCAGATTGGGGTACTTACAATCCGGCCATGCTTTCTTGGTCCAAGTATGCCCGGGAGAAGATAGGTTCTAAGGGGCGCACGAACCTTAAGTACAGGGAGTGCCTGCCTTTGACGAGGGCTGAGACAGATGAGAGGATGATATTTTATCCCTGGGACCGCTTCGATGTGGAGCAGCTGAAGGGTGCCGAGATATGGACCGTGCAGCGGAGGATTTTAAGGGGCTTGACTTGCGACGTGTATTATCTGGGAGAGAGAGTGACGCGCCATCATGGCGTGAACTCGCCTTTGATGGCTCCAGTGGAGCCTCCCGCCGACATGATGCATCCGAGCGAGAGGTCGGAGACCTGGGGCGATTATCGAGGTGGCCAGCACTTCTCGGCATTCGTGGCGATTGAGCAGTATCCGGTATTTATCTTGAGGAGGTTGAGGATGCCCCATGTCCTTGAGAGAGAGGGGGTAGGGATCGTACGGTACCCGCGGACGAAATTTTCATATGTCCAGGTTGGGGTCCGATTGAGGGTGCAGATCCCTCAACCTGAGCGGCTTCCACGAGCTTTTCGGCCTCGTCCGGTTATGAAGGTATGGCTTCTCCTTCCCACCTCTTTTTTTTGCTTCTGTCTTTTCCTTTCTTTCTTGTCATCATTTTTCGCCTCAATTATTTCTGACCCTTTTGCTTCCGTGCAGTTTCCGGAGGTGGTCGTGGAGAAGCTGATGAAGCAGGTGATCGGGGCTAAGAGATTCATCAGGAGGATGGTTACTTGTGGAGCCCCTCAGGCTAGAGCGAGGCGAGCACAGCCGGCGCCTGTCGAGCGGGAGACTTCCCCCGAGCCTTCTGAGCGTTCTTCCGAGACTCCTCTTTCTCCTCTCATAGATCCCAGCGTGGTGCTGCCTTCGGACCACGTCATTCTCGGGGATCCGTATGGGCAGGGACATGTCTGGCATCACGGTGGGTCTTCTTCACACGTCCAGGAGTCCGACGCATTCACCTTCGGATATGACTTCTTTGCGGATCTTGGTTTGCCGTATCAGAGCGTGTCGGTTGGTCCTGACGAGCCTCTTCCGGAGATGAGGACGATGATTCTGAGCCCGAGGCATTCATGGCTACCGAGGAGGCAGGCTCGAGCCGCAAGAGGGGTCGGGGGAAA
The DNA here is from genome assembly GCA_022495995.1 of Adenophora triphylla var. japonica. Taxonomy (NCBI): domain Eukaryota; kingdom Viridiplantae; phylum Streptophyta; class Magnoliopsida; order Asterales; family Campanulaceae; genus Adenophora; species Adenophora triphylla. Next base: position 96,482 of record JAFEMH010004535.1, on the reverse strand, counting down.
GCACCGGCCATCGAGGATTCTGATTGACTTCTGAGATTGATTTTCTGGGACTGGGGCTGGGATTGTACTTATTCAGACAGATACATTTTATGCACATTTTTTTTTCTCTTTTTTTTTTTTGGAATGTAATAACCTACTTTTTTTTTGATGTTTTTTTAATGCATGTAAATGTTGCATGAGCCCGGTTTTTTGGTAAGGGTGTGAATGTTTGGTATGTGAACTGTTTGGGCAGGCTTTGCACAGGTTTTGAGTGACCGGGATGAAATATTCCTCCGTGGTGCAGCAGTTTGAACTGCTGCAGATTTTTTTCTGAGGGTGGCAATTATGTCCGCGCGAACAAGACAGGAATCTGACACTGTCCTTTAATTTTGCTTCAGATCTGGTTTTCCTTTATTTCAAATTCAAACACCTTCTTCAACCACCAGTTCAAACAGCCATTTTCGGGAAGAAGGAGACAAAAACCATGGAGAGAATTGTGAGCATGCAAAACCCACCCAAATTATCCCAAAATTCTCAAATGCAATTCTTCAACAAGTTTAAAGAGTGGTCTCGGGAGATTATGCATGAGAGGAGGTCATTCTTTGATGAAAGGTACAAGATACGATGCTTGTGGTCTCTCAAGGAATTGATTCCGGATTATGATCTTTTGAGAGCTTCTTCCTCATTTTGGGACACTAGAAGGCATGCTTTTTGCTTCTCTTACAATGAAATGGTCCCGACTGTTGAAGAATTTCGGGCTTTGCTTGGTGGTCCTGAGGTGGAGGAGATTGCAATTCCTTTGCCCGGAGGAGCTTCTTTTGTTGACAAGCTGTGCAACCTTCTTCATCTTTCCCCAGAGGAAGCACAAGGTACGATCTGTCGTCCCGATCATTTTAACATTTCTGGTCTCCCTGATAGATTTAGGGGCTTAGGCTTGTTTGACGATGCCTATTGGGATGCCTTTGCACTTTGCGTGTTTGGTACCTTGTTCATGGTCTACTCTTTTGGGATCTGCCATCGAGCTTTGTTGGATGTGGTTGTTCACTGTCGCTTGGGCAGAGATGTTGTACCTTTGATCTTGGGAGAGACTTTTCATGCTCTCGACAGGCTGGCTACCGGGAGACGGTATATGCACGGGGGCAGTCCGTTTCTTTTGACCCTGTGGCTGATGGAGCGCTTGGGGGTTCTTCGGGAAACTTCTGATATGATCAAGCCTTGGACATTTGCCAGGAGAGGGGTTTTGGTGGATTTTGATGACCAGGGCTCGTGGGAGCGATGGATGGCTGGTCGCCAGAGTGAAGATATCAGATGGTCGGTGCCTCATTGGCGGGTGGAGACTCGGAGAATACTTCAGGATGGATCTCCCGTGGTTATGCTTCCGGGGCTTTCTCAGTCCAGCTTTTACATTCCGACTTTGGTTCTAAGACAGTTCGGTTTGGAGCAGGTTCCTTTGGAGGAATTTGATGATATAGCCACCAGGGTGGTGGCTTCTGCTTCTATGGATGATCCTTCGGTGTTTCCATTTCTTTCTCGAGTATGGAGGTATGACGTCTTTCCTCCTCGGGTTATCCTCAGGCGTCCGAGACCTGTGTTCTTGACCACTTGGTACCTGGATTGGTACGAGAGGCATTTGGGGGAGACTCAGATGGTTATTTTGAGACGGCGTGAGGACATTGTGGGTGCGGAGGACCTGACAGTTTTGGAGAGGAGGAGGGCCGAGGCGAGGGCCAACCCTCACGACAAGAGCGGAGATGTTGTGACCGACTATGAGGCTTATGTCAAGAGGCAGGAGAGGAGGACTCCTATGCTACCAGCTCAGCTACAGGAGATGAGGGATGAGGCTAGGGCCACTAAGGCCCTGACAGAGGCTGGTTTGATAGATCCTGTTTCTATACCAGAGCTTGGTAGGAGGAAGACCGACATTTTTCCTGTTCAGAAGAAGAAGACTCTAAGGGGGAAGAAGAGGGGAGAGGCCAGTACGAGTGGCTTGGAGTGACCTTGAGGTTTCCGAGTATCCCTTTCTTGTCGTAGAAGACACATTAGTTTGATTATGTATCTTAGTTTTCTTTTAGCAGGTTGCCAGTTATAGGAATTGTTGGGTTTTACGGGTCCATGCGCAGCGGAATTAAGCATTAAAACATAAAACCCATGAAGCCCTAGGATCCGTTCTATACAATTAATTTAAATTCCTATGAGATAGAATTAAACCAACCTCGAACGCTTTCCGTTCTTGAGCTATCGAACGATTTGATTATGTGATATCGAATCACAAACTTCGTTCTTCAACTTGCTTAAACTCTAGGCCTTGATCGATGAACGAGCGAAGACCCTCTTTTGGTATCCACACCTTTGAATGAATCCAAGAACAACTTCTTGATGATTGCTAGATCTAAACCTTGAAGAATATTGAGAGTATTTAATTATGAATTTTGCTTGAAAAATTTCGGCTAGCTTCTAGGTCTGACAGAACCCTTGTATTTATACTAAAATAGTAAGAATACTTCTCCTAATCGTATTAGGAGAGACAGGCTATCAAAAATGCGTACAGGCCTGATATGTCGCGCGGTATATTAAGCCATTGGCTTAATATGTCGCGCGGTATATATAGCCAGATACAGAAACTCTCAACTATTCTTCCTCCGGTTTAACCAATTCATTCTAGTTGTGTGTGACCCAATAGGATTACATTATGTTGGCAATGAGTTCGATCATATCGAACCTCATAAGACATAAGCGGACTCTAGCAAGCCATTATGTCTACCCAAATAATGCAACGTAAGAGTTCACGTTTCCAATGGTGTACTTCCATTTATCCCTTTGTCTCACGATGTTATATTGAACACAAGTCATGGTCCTTGTCAACTTGTTATTGTTCAATGCTTTCTCGATTCTTGAGTATAATGATAATTCCAATCATATTGGGGTACGGCCATACACTTTCATCATTATCACTCATCGAGGGGCCCAAGCATAACATCTCTCTTCCGAGGGACAAATTCCTTCTTGACTTATCATCCTTCCCATCATGAATCCGATCATGCCAATGATAGTCTTTATAGATATCGTGTTAAGATATCGTTTGACTAAAATCAAACATGACTTTCATCATATGTAAGGTTACGATAATCTTAGGTCTAGGAAATAAATGAAGTAACCGTATGAGATTTAAGTATGACATTTGACCATGACATAAATCTCATGCGGGTCATGTCCAGTCACTTGTTCTCTAACAAGTACCCATAATTTCAATGTGCATCTCTTATGCATATAATCATCACATGATTATCCATTGACAATTATACTAATTTATTCTCTTAATAATTAGGGACGGAGATTATTACAATAAATATGCAAACTATATAATAATCAAATAATAAACATAAACGATAAAGATGATACATAACGGTTTTCAGTTAAACATAACTAAAGCCTAGGGCATTACACCAACAGTCTCCCACTTGCACTAGGCTCCATTTATGTATCGAATACTCATGGATCTAACATGCCCACCATGCTTCTGCCTATGCAAGGGTCTTTGTAAGTGAATCCCTTATGTCATCATCGGTTGATACTTTGTATATTTTAACGTCTTCTCATTCTTTATGAATTCCTCGAAGAACGTCTAAGTGAGTGTTTGGATCACCGTTGTGATTTTGGTTCCATTGTTTGCATAAATGACACCATAATTATCACAACAAAGTTCCACGGATTAGTGATACTTGGAAAAACACTTGAAGTGTTTCCAAAACACTAAATGAACTTTTGATCCAAACTGCCTCTTTCAGCTACATCATATGTTGCTAAAATATGGCCTTAGTAGTAGAATCGGCTACAATTTCTGCTTGGAATTCTTCCAATCAAAATTGCACCTCTAATAAGCACAAACACAAATCCTAATTGCGATTTTAAAATAACTTTGTCAGTTTGGAAGCTAGCATCTTTGTAACCCTTACAACAAGATTAACTTCCAATCTTTCAAATACCAAGAACATATCCTTAGTTCTTCTTAAGTACTTAAGGATCATCTTGACTCCCATCCAATGGTTTATATCAGGATCAGATTGGTATCGACTCATCATGCTTAGAGCATATGAGACGTCGGGTCTAGTACAAATCATGGTATACATGACAGATCCAAATGCCGAAGCATATGGAACTTCATTCATTTTCCTTTTGCTCATCAGTTGTCATAAGACAATGAGTATTGCTAAGAGAAGTACCATGATCCATTGACAAGCTACTCTTCTTAGACTCTTCTAAGAATCTTGTCAATGCGAACACTTTGACTCAAACCAATTTATCCTTCTAGATCCATCTCTATAGATCTTGATGCCAAGGATGTAAGCGGCTTCACCCATATCTTTCATTGAGAAACCTTTCCTTGACCAAGACTTAACAGTCTTAAGTGTCGGAACTTGTTTTTCCAATGAGTAAGATATCATTGTAATAAACAATAGAAATAATACCATGCTCCCACTGAATTTCATGCATACACAAGGTTCATCTTCGTACTTGATAAAGTCAAACTCTTTGACCAATTCATCAAAACGAAGATTCCAATTCCTTTAAGCTTGCTTCAACCCATCTCATGGTTCTTTGCAACATGCATACTCTATTAGAGTTTCTTGGATCGTCAAACTATTAGGGTTGTGTACTATACACATCCTTAATAATCTTTCCATTTAAAGAAAGTCGTTTGACATCCATTTGTCATATCACATAGTCACAATATGTGATAATGACAATTGAAAATCTAACAGACTTCGACATTGTAACTGGCGAAAAAAAGATTTCAACATAGTCAATACTATGAATTTGCCTAAATCCCTTTGTTACAATCCTTAGTCATGAAAGTATACACCTTCACATCCATGTCGGTCTTTGAAGACCTACTTGCACCCTTTAGTTTTTACACTTTTAGGTAGCCCAATCAAGTTCCAAACTTGATTGTTAAACATGGATTGTAATTTGGATTCCATGGTTCCTAACCATTTAACCAAATTAGGAGAGGACATCGCTTCTTGATAGCAAGTAGGATCGTCATTCTTAATGACTTCCACTTCATCACTTTCCGCAACGAGAAATCACTATTTCTTGAGTTCGGATCGTAACCTATCCAATCTACGATGGACTTGTGCATCTTGAACCGGTTCCACAACTCCTTTGTGAACTTGGTTCCGTCTCTACTCTTGGATCCATGTCATTTTCAGGTTCTTGAACTCTTTTCAAGATTAATTTTACTCCCACTAGATTCTTTATTGAAAAAACTATTTCTCAAGAAACGAATCGTATAGAGCAACAAACATTTTGTTCTCTTTGCGGTTGTAAGATTAATTTCCGAAAATAACCTTTGTCAGATTTGGTGCTAACTTATAAGAGACAAGTCTCTTTACATAAGATTCGTAACCCCAAATCTTCATGAAAGACAAACTAAGTTTTCTTCCATGCCACATCTCATGTGGGGCCTTAGGAACCGATTTAGTAGGGACTGGATTCAGTGTAACCGCATTATTTCTAATGCATATCCTCAAAAGGATATAGGAAATAGGAAAGTCTGATTGACACATCATCGAACGAACCATGTCCTACAAGGTTCAATTCCTCCTTTCAGACACACCATACAATGTGGTGTTCCGGTTGGAGTCAACTTTGAAACGATTTCATAGTTTTGAGATGATTGTCAAACTCTTGGCTCAAATATTCATTACCTCGATCCAATCGAAGTACTTAATAGTTTTGCCAAGTTGTTTTGCACTTCATCTTGAAATGTTCGAAACATCTCAAACGATTCACCTTTGGACTTCATCAGATAGACATAATCATATCTAGATAAGTCTTTAGTGAAATATGATGAAATACCAAAATCCTCCCCTAGCAATGCTGCTTAATAGTTCACATACATCTTATGTATAATGACTAATAAGTCACTAGCCCTCCCACTACTTTAGTGTAGGATGGTTTGGTCGATAATCCCAATAAATAAAATCCAAAATCCTCAAATGATTCATGGTCATATGAGTCTAAAAGTCCATGTTAATGGAGTTTAGATATATGTTTCTTATTTATTTGACCAAGCCGGCAATGCCATATGAACGCGTTGTTCATATTGTTCGGTTTAGATTCCCATTTATATTATAGATATCTTCAATGTTATTTTGTTTCTCATCTTCAAGGATATGAAGACTATTTAATGACATATGCATTACAATAAGGCATATTATTAAATAAATATAAAACTTCTTATTGAAAATAAGAAAATTATATCCTTCATCATCCATTTAAGAAACATAAATAATACTCCTACTCAAATCCGTAACGTAGTCATACTTGTTCAAAACAAGTACTACTTCACAAGGCAAAGTGACTTCATAAGTCCCTTATGGCTAATGTTGCAACTCTTGCTCCATTCTCATGCTTAGGTTTAATTTACCTTATTTGAGTAGCTTTCTATTCTTTGTTCCTTGCACATTTAAACAAATGTGAGATCCAATCCGGTATCATATACCCAAGAACAAGAAGTCGAAGGGAAAATATCTATCATATAGATACTTGAAGTAGTAGCAATCATATTGCCCTTCTTCACCTTTTAGGCCTTCCTAATAAGCCTTGCAACTTTGCTTCTAATGACCAATCTTATTGCATTGGTAGCAAACTGCATCCTTTTGAGACAATTTGGGTTTAGCCTCTTCGGCTTTGACAACTTTTGTCCTAGGTTTAGCAACTTTTGCTTTACCTACTTTTCCTTCCTTTGTGAACCCTTTCTTGTGTTAACCATTAACACAATTTGCGGATTGCTCCTTCTTTCATCATATGAATTAAGAGCTTTCACCACAACATATATCTTTTGCCTAGCTTGCACTTGGAACATTTCCTTTTTGCGTTATGCTATAACAAAAGAATAGTTATCATGTGCTCAAGGTTCTTCATAAGAGCCTTTAACCATGGTGGCAAATTCAAGGCAAGCAATATTGTCAGAATCATCAATATGTTTCTAATGTTGCTTCCTTATTTGCCCTTTGCAAAATTTGCAATGGGTTTAGTAGGAACGGATTCGTCAAGAACGTACACATTTGCCTAAGAACAATTCTTGAGCGTCTGATCAAATCAGAATAACTTGTACCGTTCTTTTCGAATTTTGTCCTTCATAAGGACGAATCGCAATTATCATTATGTAATGCTACTTCTACAACAAAATATACAAATTATATGAACACATATCAATATCAACACATTTATCATTTAAGAGCAAATAATGTATTTTACAAATACTCCCACTAAATCATACACCTTCTAATGCTAATAAGCATAATATGCATTTAATGGGCTAAGATCCAACTTTAATTTAATCTCAAGTACGCTATGGCGCACCGCTCAAGATTAAACTAATTAGGTAGAAAACATCAATCATATCGTATATGACTCTTAGGGCTAAGATCCAACTTTAATTTAATCTCAAGTACGCTATGGCGCACCGCTAAAGATTAAACTAATTAGGTAGAAAACATCAATCATATCATATATGACTCTTAGGATCTTTTATGAGATTTATTTAAGACATCATATGTCCAAGCATATTTTAATCTCATCTTATGTCTTGGGTTCAAAACCATTTTGATAACCCAATTAAGTTCATCCATTTTAAACGTATAGGAACCACCATTTCCTCATCTTGCTCGCAAACGGAATAGAATCAAAGCACCTTGCTATGGCAAGCCCACCCAAAACTATCCGAGTGGTCTCAAGTGTTTTAATCATGGATTGGCATAAAGAACTTAAAAGTTAAATGAAGGTTCTTTAAAGGTAGATTATAAGCATATCAGAAAGATAGTCAAAATCATGCACCAGGTAAGTTCCCAGGAAGATAGGTGAGCCACAAGGACTTCTTAAGTACCAACTCTTCCTTTGACAGAACTCTCCTAGACATGCATAATTAGAAATCAACTCTGATTAGGCAACATAATCCCTACCTTTTATAAACAATCAGTTTCCTTTTTAAATTTCGCGTATTTATGACTTGTTTCCATAAACAATCATAAGATCCAAAATTTACAATGTCTAAATCTAAACACATTAGGAAACTAAATATCATGTTTCAATTAAACATCTAATTTAAAAAAAAATTCTTAACATGTAAGAACAAATAAAACATGCATCGCAATAATTATTAAAATCATATTTTAATCAATTAATCATGCATATCAATGAATCAATCTAGCATGGACTTATAAACTCAATTTTATAACATCCAGATTTTCATATACATTGCAATAATTATTAAAATCACATTTTAATCAATTAATCATGTATATCAATGAATCAATCTATCGCGGACTTATAAACTCAATTTTATAACATCCAGATTTTCATATGAACATATCAGATTGTAAACACAATCACGAGAATAGCGTAAAAATTGAACAAACCGATTCTCGCCGCTTTGGCTTATTATGTCGCGTGACAACATCGCCAGAGGCTTGATATGTCGCGCGACCTAACAGCCGCTTAACCTGAATTCCACATGGCTCAATATGTCGCGCGACTTAAGCAGCCAAGTAACAGGATTTCCAGATTCGAACCAATACAGATTACATGTAATTAAATCACGTAAAACATCCTTTTTACAGATTTAATTCAGCATATTTCGAAAACGATTTTCACATTGTTTCACATAAACAATTAAAAATTCTATCGCAAACAAAACATGCAATAAGCATATAAACAATTTATATCTTAAATCTAGCATGTTAATTCAAACTTAACCATACGAACGGGGCTCTGATACCACTGTTGGGTTTTACGGGTCCATGCGCAGCGGAATTAAGCATTAAAACATAAAACCCATGAAGCCCTAGGATCCGTTCTATACAATTAATTTAAATTCCTATGAGATAGAATTAAACCAACCTCGAACGCTTTCCGTTCTTGAGCTATCGAACGATTTGATTATGTGATATCGAATCACAAACTTCGTTCTTCAACTTGCTTAAACTCTAGGCCTTGACCGATGAACGAGCGAAGACCCTCTTTTGGTATCCACACCTTTGAATGAATCCAAGAACAACTTCTTGATGATTGCTAGATCTAAACCTTGAAGAATATTGAGAGTATTTAATTATGAATTTTGCTTGAAAAATTTCGGCTAGCTTCTAGGTCTGACAGAACCCTTGTATTTATACTACAATAGTAAGAATACTTCTCCTAATCGTATTAGGAGAGACAGGCTGTCAAAAACGCGTACAGGCCTGATATGTCACGCGGTATATTAAGCCATTGGCATAATATGTCGCGCGGTATATATAGCCAGATACAGAAACTCTCAACTATTCTTCCTCCGGTTTAACCAATTCATTCTAGTTGTGTGTGACCCAATAGGATTACATTATGTTGGCAATGAGTTCGATCATATCGAACCTCATAAGACATAAGCGGACTCTAGCAAGCCATTATGTCTACCCAAATAATGCAACGTAAGAGTTCACGTTTCCAATGGTGTACTTCCATTTATCCCTTTGTCTCACGATGTTATATTGAACACAAGTCATGGTCCTTGTCAACTTGTTATTGTTCAATGCTTTCTCGATTCTTGAGTATAATGATAATTCCAATCATATTGGGGTACGGCCATACACTTTCATCATTATCACTCATCGAGGGGCCCAAGCATAACATCTCTCTTCCGAGGGACAAATTCCTTCTTGACTTATCATCCTTCCCATCATGAATCCGATCATGCCAATGATAGTCTTTATAGATATCATGTTAAGATATCGTTTGACTAAAATCAAACATGACTTTCATCATATGTAAGGTTACGATAATCTTAGGTCTAGGAAATAAATGAAGTAACCGTATGAGATTTAAGTATGACATTTGACCATGACATAAATCTCATGCGGGTCATGTCCAGTCACTTGTTCTCTAACAAGTACCCATAATTTCAATGTGCATCTCTTATGCATATAATCATCACATGATTGTCCATTGACAATTATACTAATTTATTCTCTTAATAATTAGGGACGGAGATTATTACAATAAATATGCAAACTATATAATAATCAAATAATAAACATAAACGATAAAGATGATACATAACGGTTTTCAGTTAAACATAACTAAAGCCTAGGGCATTACACCAACAGGAATGAGCCGAGCTTAGACTCATCAAAAAGCTTTTAACTGTAATGAATATGTGAATTGCTTTAGAGTTTTTCGAGACGCTTTCATGGTCTGACAAAGTATGTCTTTTATTTGTTTTTTAGACCGAACCGTTTCCGGCTGCCTACGTTCCCTTCGGACAAAAGGGCTCAGGTCTCCGTAGTTCGACCCGGTTTTTTTTGTTTTTTTTTTGTTTTGTTTTTTTTTATCGTTGTTTTTTTTTTGTTTTTGTTTTTTTTTTTTGTGCAACCCTGTTTTTTACCTAGGCCGCCCTTTTCGGGTTTTCAACCTAGTTGGGTATTACTCTTTTAGCACTTTTTTTTTTCTTTTGTTTTTTTTTTTGACTCAGTGTTCTTACGCGTAGTATCTGCGCAGCTTGTCACCATTCACTGGGTGTACAAAAGGATTTCCGTCGAGGTCTGCAAGTTGCATGGCTCCTCCGGAGAAGATTTTCTGGACAACATATGGCCCGACCCAGACAGGTTCCCATTTGCCAAGCGGGTTAATACGGACTGGGGGCTTCTCTTTCAAAACGAGATCACCTTCCCTAATCTCCCGATGCTTCACTTTCTTGTCGAAGGCTCTGGCCATTCTCCCTTGGTAAGCTCGGATATGTTCCATGGCTTTCAATCGTCGTTCATCTAGTAGGGCCAATTCATCATGGCGACTTTGGAGCCATTCGACCTCATTGATCTGACTTTCCAACAGTACACGGAGTGAGGGGATTTCTAGCTCGATTGGGAGCACGGCTTCCATTCCGTAGGTGAGGGCAAACGGTGTCTCCCCTGTTGCAGTTCTGACTGATGTCCTGTAGCCCCAGAGTGTCAGGTGTAGCTTCTCGGGCCAATCTCGACCTCGGACAGCCATTTTCCAAATGATGTTTTCCAAAGTCTTGTTTGCTGCCTCGACGGCTCCGTTGGTTTAGGGCCTTGTGACGGGTTATTCTGAATTCTGCCAGCAGCCTGTCGCATTTCCCTTCGAAGTGGGATCCATTATCTGAGATGATTTCGGCTGGCAACCCGTATCTGCATATGATGTTTTCTTTGATGAAGACGGCTGCTTTCCCTTGAGTTGAGGACCTTGTAGGATTTTGTAGGGCATCCTTTTCAGTTCCTTCGAGGAAACTACCTATCTGCGTCTCTTTAGGCTCTTTCACAGTTTCCAGATTCACACTCGTCAAAATCTCTTCGGCAGCTTGGGCTCGATTTTCCTCTTTCCGAACAACCTGCTTAAAGATTTTTGCTCTCTTCTTTTTTTTTGTTTATTTAATGTGTCTGCTTCTTTATCTAATGAATCATTATTAAATTTTTTTTTAATTATTAATTTATCATTAGTTAAAGTGGCAATCAAGGGATACTCAGAAAGGTTCGTCATTTTATTGAGAATAAAAGGGAAATTTGCTACAGACTCGTAGTCTTCAGGCGTAAGGCCGTCGGACGACTCTAGAGACTTGATCTTGACATTGAGGGACTCGGAAGACTCTAACTAGATTGACACAAAGGGACGGGGGACCAATCCAGGCTTGGTGATCATATCTTCTTTGGTCGCGGACGGGCCTGAGTGAGTTTCCCGATTCTTCAATGGCATCGCTGTCAGGGGCGTCATGACTCGGGAATTGTACTGCTTCTGTCCTCCTTCCTCGATCATCGCTACCATCTCTTTGACTGAGCTGAAATCAATCAGGTCTGGCACCTGGACCTCTTCCCCGAATAACTGCTGCATAATCGGGCCATCCCAATCATCTGAAAAGACTTCTGTGGCTTTGGCTTTTGGTACAGTCAATTCAAACTCAGGCTTCGGACCATCCTGGGCAGTAGGAATTGTGGTAGTAAGCTTTTCGAACTGTTCCACTAGGCTTGGCACGCCTCTGAAAGTGTACTCACTCTTCATGGTAGTGGTAGCCCCGGGTATCTTGGGTAGGTCCAGAAATACTCTATGGACCGGGTTAGCTTTGGCTCCCCTGAATTTGTTGAGGCTATCCTGTAGCTTCAGCCACCCTTCTGTAGGAGTGGGCTCTGTGATGTTACCCGGTTGTGTGGGACCCTTTACAAAGTAATCAGCCAAATTAGGACTGAAGGGGAGAGATTTAGGGTTGTTGACCGGGACCCTTCCTGTGATAGCTTCCTTTCTTTGTAGAGCAAATTCTTTTTCTTTCGCGGTGTCCACTGAGGTGGCCTCATATCCCAGGCCGTGGCGAGTTTTCTGTCCTTTCACCTCGATGAGTTTGTGAGTTCCTTGTTGGTGCTTCCCCAGACCGAGGCCAGGTAGATAGCTCATCTTTCTCATCATTTTCAAGATCAGAGGGATTTTATCCCGGGTGATTGTCAGATCTATGTTGCAAACTTGGGCCTTAGGAGGCTCGACCGAGAAGCCTGTTAGCATGAGACCTTCCTCATCATGCTTGATTTCCAGAATAGGTATTCCACCTGTATCCGTGCCCTCCAAGGTGACTAAATCCCCGTAAATGGTTGTCAGGTCCCCATTCGAGACGAATTTCACACACTGGTGGAGGCTTAAGGCGACCCCCTTGACCTGATGCAGCCAAGGTCTTCCCAATAAGGCATTAAAAGTGATCGGGATGTCAATAACCTGGAATTCCACAGGTATCAATTTCTGGCCAAACCAGAGGTCCAAAGTAGCAACTCCAAGGACTGCTCGGGATGTCGAGTCGTAAGCTTTGACTATGAGGGAGGAAGGTTTCAAGTCTGTGGACTTGATGTCAAGCAGGCTCATGATCTTTGCCGGAAGAATATTCATTCCGGACCCATTGTCAACCAGGACCCGAGGGAGGCGTCGTTCATCCAATTGGACTGTGATGAAGAGAGGCTCGTTATGATCGGCCCCAAATTGAGGGAGATCGAGATCTGTGAAAGTGATTATGTTCCCGTAGTGGATGTTTCCAATCAGCTGTACCACGTCATCGGGAGTAGCATCAATAGGGACCAAGGTGCGGGCCAGGCTTTCTTCCAGCTTTAGCTTATGGGGATAGGATGAGGTGAGCAGGGACCACAGAGAGATGTTGGCCTGTGTCTGCTTCAACTGGGTGAGCACGGGGTCCTCCTTTTCGGGGTCAGGAGCTTCGGCTGTCTTAGCATAGGGGCGGCGGTTCTCCCCAGGTGCTTGATCTGTGGCCTTCTTATCTGCCTTGGGATTCCCTTGGAAGATTTGCCCGGATCGGGTCAACAGGTTGACTTCCTCATCAGTTGTTTCTTGACTAGATTTCTTCAATGCTGCTAAGGTCAACGGGGGAGCCTTTTTGGCTATCGGCCACTGGTTCTGACGGAGTCTAGCAACGGTGAGAGGCTGAGCTTGAGTTGTACTGGCTCCTTCCTGGGCGGCCCTTATAACTGCTTCCCAAGTCACAGGCTTTTGAGTCTGGGGTTGTGTGGTTGCCCCCTGGATGGCCCACAGGGCTAGGGCGTCCTCCGATTCGCTCCCATAGCCTGCCTTGCTCATAGTTATCATACAACAAGAGTTGCTGTTCTCAGGGCTCGGCGGCTTTTCGATTTCATCCCCGGTATAGTGCAGCCATTCTGGTTCCTTTCTGTAATACTCAGAGCCGGAGATGATTATAGCACTATGTGTGGGAGGCGCATCCGGTATCATGCCGGTTTCCAGGACTTCTCTGAGAGCTGACATACATTCGGGGAAGGTGACCTCTTCTTGGGTAACCCTGACAAGGAGTGTTACTTTGTTCCGGGGTGGATTTGATCTGACCATGGTTATTTTATCATTTGGGCGGATGGGAGTTAGTTTCCCTCTCTCTATCAGATCTTCGACCACCAGCCTGGATCGGATGCCTTTAAACCCTTTCCCCAAAGCATGGTAGGCAGTGTTGAACTCTAAGACATCCATGTGCTCAGACCCAGGAAACTTCATGGCCTTCATATCCTCTGTTTCATATTCGTCTTCCGAAGTGTCTTCGGTCTTATGGCTATCAGCCTCCATTTCATCATACATCTTCTTTCTTTCACCCTTGCAAGTAGGGCAGCCACAAGTGAAGGATAGGCAACGTTCCCCCTCGTAGTTCGATGTAGCGGCTCGATAGATTTGGGTCCAAATAAGGAGCACCCGGGGTCCACTGTCAGGCACTGGAGCAATTAGGAAGGCGTCATGTGGATCCATAGGTATAAAGGCCACTGGGGAGACGTTTAGATCAATAACCCTTTTTAGTGATTGCAGGCACTCGCTGTGCTCAAGCGGCCCGGTTGTGACCCTTACGGTTGTTATGCCATCCGTTCTCGGGAAAGAAGAAAAAGATCCGATGACGTTTACTAATTCTTCATCTTCTGGTCGCTGAAACCCTCCATTCTCGACCAGTGCTTCAATGAATCCTTTCCATTCGCCGGTTAGGTTCTTATAGGAACATTGTGTTCTAGGATTTCGGATGTGTACGGATCTGGGCACGGGCTTTGTTGTCCCTCATCCTCTGAAGTATCCGGACACTGACCACAGGTGCATCTTATGAGGTGCAGCTCTTGGGGGCCTATCCCTATTAGCATTTGACTTGCATTTTCCGGTGGTTCTTCATCGTCGCTTGCTGACAACCAACCATTGTGTCTGGCTCCCATGGCATTATTTTCGGCCTGATTGTTCCAGATTGATTCCGGATCTGGGGCCTCAGTTGACTCTTCGCTCTCGTCATCATCGTCGTCATCGCTGTCATCGGAATCATCTTCCCATACTATCGGGATTTCTGCTGAGAGGGAACGCCGATCAAACCTGTTAGGGGAATATGGGTGCGTGCAGCCGCATAAATTGTCATATGCTCCCATTCCCGGAAGTGGTAATTGCGATTCGGCTTCTCCTCCCAGAAACTGTGGGGGAAGAGTGAGAGGGGGTGGCACGTATTTGACTCCCGGCAGGATATAGAAGGAATCCTCCTCCTCCTCTGATTCTTCGCTGTTCTCGGGATCATATTCAGCTTCTCCCAAAACCAACTTGCAGAAGTGTACTAGCTCCAGATGCTCTTCGGCCTCTTTGCTGATAAGCCCCAGTACAGGCGCCCGCCGGAAGCTTTCTTGCTCAATCCTTCTCGATTGTTCTAACCATCTTGTGTAAATGGTTTTCTCATGTTTTGATCGGAACAGCCCCAGTTCTTCAGTATCGGCTTTCCCTTCATCCGAGAAATAGCGGGCCTCGTATTCTTGTAAGAAATCTCTGACATGAGACCAAGGTGGGCTGACTTGTTCAACATCCTCAAGGTTGAGGGGGAATCCGAATTCAGGATCCTCGACAAGGTTGACCATGGGTATTTGGGGACCTTCATCGGCATTTTCCTGGGCATGCGAAGGTTCTCCGCCTTCAATCATATTTACCTGATTATGGTTCCTTGGCAGAGGATTTTTGACTGTATTAGGCCCCTCGGGGCCTTCCAACTTTCCTTGCTCTATCAGTCCCTGAATTGCCTTTTTCAGAGTAAAGCAGTTATCTGTTAGATGTCCATGGGCTTGATGAAAAGCGCAATACTTTGAAGTATCGACGGGAGCATTCGGATTCCTGGGTTGAAAATTCTCCAAAGGCCGCAGCAAGCCTTCTTTCACCAGTCCCCTAAAGATGTCGTTCAGAGGCATTCCAAAGTTTTCGAGGTTCATGACCCGTGGTCTGGGCTCGGCTGATTTTCTGGGAGCAAAAGGAGTTGTGTTATTACATTCCTGTCCCGCGTAGTTAATCATCTCTTTGCCTTTAGCAGGAGCAGGGGCGGTGTTTGAAGGAGGAGCCCGATATCTATAAGCAGGCGCAGCGGTTCTTGCCGATTGTAAGCCTTTTCAAACTTAGCTGCGGAGTTAACCATGGCCCGTAAGTCTGAGTACGGGAAGTGACTGAGGGAGGCTCTCAGATGTGGTTTCAGGCATGACTGAAAGATATCCAGTTGTTCCTCTTCAGAAGGAGGGATGGCCATTTCACTGAGTTTCAGATTCCACCACTTGTAGAAATCCCCAACATTCTCGTCGGGACGCTGCACTGTTGTCTGCAGATCAACTCTATTTGTTTCCCATTCCGAGTTAGCTTTGTACTTTTCTGTGAAGGCATTAGTAATCTGGTCCCATGTAGCCCTGGCCTCGGGTTTTAAGCGGAAGAACCATTTTAAGGCACTGGATTTCAAAGATAGACTGAAGTAGTCAGCCAACTGCTGATTGGTACACCCTTTGGCCTTCATTGCCAAGGTATACGTGTCCAGATGAGTTTTCGGGCATGCGGTACCATCAAAGAGGTCCAGATTCGGCATAACAAATTTATGAGGCAGGGGAACGATGGAGTCCGGGTCCGTAGGCCGAAAGGCAGACTTCTTAGCGGTCAATTCAGCAATCTGCGCTTTCATTTCTTTATGTTGTTCCATGAACCAGGCCAAATGAGGGTCTTGTGGCGGAGCCATTGCGTTCAAGCCAGTGACTGAGCTAGAGAGAGGAGCTACCACTGGCGGCAGACTGGTGGAGGGAACGGCCGATCCGGGGACGTAGGTGAAAACCTGTCCTTGGCCCAAGTTGCCCGGGGGAGCATGAGTAGGAGCCTGGGCGAAGGGATAGAACCTTGCGGCCTGCTGTTGATTTTCAACTGGCAAGGTGGGTGGAGGCAGTCCCGATGTAGTCGGGTAGCTTGGATTTCCGGAGTGAGACCCATAAGTAGGCTTAGGTGCGGGCTGCTGTCCCTGACTGTTGAATTGCATGGCTGGCTGAGGCGATGGTGTATAACCCGGGGGGTACTGCGGTCCTGGTGATTCTGATGAAACTGGGATGGAGGTTTGGTAACCCATCGAACCCTGAGTGAGAAATGGGTTTGTGAAAGCTGTGGGAGGAGCAGCTGAGCTAACATCATTCTGAGGAGGGGCTCGACGCGCGTTGAGGCATGCCGAACTGTTGTTGTTGCCCTTTGAGCTATTCGCGAAGGCCCGAATTGATCGGTTCCAAACTGAGGCGGGATCCCAATTAGCTGTGGCATTCCGAGGTAACCCCAACCATGAGAAGATATTCCGTACTGATTTTGCCCCCACCGAGGAACTGTGAACTGATTTGTGCCGTCGGGCTGCGTGGATCCAGTGGTCTGAAGCTGGGGGGCTGGCTGACCCGAAGATCGAGGAGCATGGGTTCTGGTAGTGGTACCATAGGAGGTGGGCGGTGGCATCCTGGAGTAATCAGGGCGACTGAGAGTGGGATTGGCATCCTCTTCCACGGTGAAGGTGCCATCGGGATTGAGGCTGGCGGCCAAACCGTGGCTCTTAATAGCCTCCATAAGGCTATTCAGCTGTGCTTCCTGTCGTAACCTCATCTCGTTACGCTAACCGATTACACCGCCGTTCTGCGAGGGGTCCAGGGAGGCGAAGTGACGTTATCCCCATCATTACCGGCTGATGCGAGACATTACGAAACCCGGAGTCGGAACAAACGGCGAAGGCGATGATGCGCTTGACTCTTCCTAACCGATCAAACAAAGGACCTGTCCTAACCAACCTTTTTTTTTTTTTTCTTTTTTTTTTAAGAAGGGGATCAACACATTTCACCGCTCCCCCTTGATGCACTTCACAGAGGCGCCTAGCTATGCTAGGGAGGGCAATGTCATTCCCTCTAACCACTGGTGAGGGAATCGAACTCATGACCTCCAGGTTGGAAGCCATGAATTCTAACCATCAGGCTAAGACCCCGCGTGCCCGGAACCAACCTTTGTGAGGAGCTGCGTGGGAAAAGGCACGACGGTTCAGAGATTTGGGGATTGAAGGAGGGTAAGTGTTTGGGATTTGGGCTCATGCAACATGCAGTTATTTGTTCACGTTTACTTAAAACATGTTTTATTAACCTAATCGGTTGGAAAATATTGCTCTTCTTTTTCGCAAACTACTCTGGATCCTGGATTAGTGGGCCCCGTCACTACGTCCATAAGCCCCTCGTATTCCACCTGTATTTTGACCTCCCAGGGTGGATAGCCCCGGGCGAGGGTCCTATAGGGCAAGCGGGTCCCACCGACCGAAAGAAAAACGATCCTAAAAGTCTGGCGGGTAATCGAGTCTTAACGAGCATTCGATGTAAATTACGGACAAAGCTGACGTCAAAGTCAAGATCATGTCCGAGGGCTCGACAAAAAGTCGGCATGATTTGGACTGATAAATGTCCACGATTGATCTTGACTTGTTGTCAATTAGGCCGTAATTAGGCATGGAATAATCGTTAATTCTTGATGACTCAGTGTCATGATGGGAGTCAGTGTATAATTTGTGCGAGTCAGAGTCAAAGTCAAGGCGCCAGTTAATATCTGGTCAAAGTCCGTGGCGAAAAACCGGCAGAACTTCGACTGATTAGGGTCCCGAAAGATATTGACTTGGTATGCCGACTAAGACTTGAAAGGAAAGGTCTATACACAGACAGGGCATGACACATACCAGACTAAAAACCAACCGGGTCTCGGACAAAGTGTGTCACGGACAAGTGCATGGTCGACACGAGGCTCCATGGGGTGTTTGGGTAGTCCCGTGCTTGCACCGAGAGGCGTAATAAGACCAAACGGGCCGTGACAGGGATTTCCCCGGGTTAGGGACGTAGTGTGCAGTGTAAGGTCACGTGCGCGTAGTGTGCAAACAGTCTATCTTCTTTTTCTGAGTAAAATAGAAATTTTTCATGTGTCTTAAAAAGTATGATGCATGATTTTTTTTGGAAAATTTTCTTTTTTTTTTGAAACTCTTTATTTTTTGAATTTTTTTTTTTTTTTGAAATTAAATGCACACATAAGCACATAATTCAAAATTCAAGGCAACGGGTCCAACAGTCAAAAGTTTGACTTTTCCGAGGCGGCCAAAACAACACGAAAATGTGAAAAATCAACACACACCACAAATGATTTCAAATGCCGGGACGGAAGCTTGACCCTCAAAAGTTTTTTTTTTTTTTAAACAATGATACCGGTACGTGGGATTGTTAAACCGCAATTTATCCCCGACTCGTGTTAGGAGGCGATAACGGGAAGTTTAATGGTTTCCACCAATATACCAAATATATATATATTTTTTAAGATAAAGCTTGTATCTCTCCAGCGGAGTCGCCACTGTAACGATGTTGAGTTCCAATTTTCCCGAAAGATTTTGTGTTTTTCTTTTCTTTTGAAAATCAAACGGAAAAAAAAATACGGAGTCGCCACGCCATTTTTGTTTTAAGGGCCAAAACTTTGAAAAATGCCCGAGATTAGAGATTTGGGTTCAGAGGTCACGTTACACGCCGGGAAGAACGTTAGTGTTCACCCGGAATGCCTCGTAAAACGAGTCTTCCAAGCTTAAAAATCATTTGTGTGTGTGTGTGTGTGTTACTTTGGCCAAAATAAATTGAAACTGAGAAAGGTAAAAATTGGGAATTCTTTATTAGACTTTGGACAAGTCCCATGATTTTTTGTATGATTTTTGGGTTGAGTTTTGGTACTCAAAAGATTTTTTGAAGTTGAAAAACATTTCTGCCAGAATGAAAAAGGCAGTGGACACTTTATTTTAAAATGGGTTTAAGGGCTTAAAAATCTCAGAATCTGGGGAAAGTCCGAGAATGAAAGTTGTTCAAAACATCTTAAATAAGATTTATGTAGAAGAACTTTCCCATTTCGAGTTGATTTGGTGGACCAAAATCTTCTGGAAATCTCATATATGAAATCTGGACTTCCAGAGACTGAGGAACTGACTTTAAAAAGAAAATTTGAAAAGGGGAGTTTTACTCACGTAAAAAATAAAGTAAACATATTTATGGAAATATATGGATGTTGGCTACAAAAAGTGTTCTGTAGTCAACACCAAATTCCAAGTTTATCTGTGTCCAAAAAATTAGACCATGGACAGAGGTCTTAGAAAATTGCTACTGGACAGCAAATTTCTTAAGAAGAAAAACATGATTTTAAAGGGGGTTTGGCATCCATGCTTGTCCCCATTTCCTTAGGCTTTTATTAGTGATCACTTGACATTTTAGTGGTGAATCAACTATATCAAGCCATCCTTAGGGTACATTAGGACTAAGCACTTCATTTGCTTGGGAAGGAAAATTTTATCCTTTGAAATCAAGATTTGATGTATGAAAAAGGTTTTTAGGGTTTTGAAAACATGTTTGCAAGTAAGTAAAAACACTTTGAAAGTAATGTTGATTCTTGTAGAGGATCATCCATGGAGATGAACTTCCATGGTGATCCTCTTGGATCTAGGGCAAGAAGATGAACAAACTACATTTTGGAGTTTGAAAATGCATGCATGGATGAGAGAGTTTTAGGATGAGGAGAAGGAGGTTATACCTATCTTCTTTGTGTTTTGTGTTTGAATGGATTCAAGGCTTGAATGTGTTTAGGGTTTGAATGTGTTTAGGGTTTGAATGTGTTTAGGGTTTGTGATTTGAGTTGGTCAAAGAGAAAACAAGTAGATAACAATGAAGTCTTCTATGTTTTCTCTCTAATCCTTCTCCTAAGGGGGTGATTTGAGCTTGGGTTAGTGTATGTATGTAATGTAAACGCAGCGGAATCAATAATGAATAAACAAGAAAATCAAAGGGAATTCTTGACCTTGATTCGAATCCATGAATAAAGGATTTTAAAACTTCGACAAATTGCAGAGTTTGCAATTCAATAACAAAAATCAAAAGCTGCTTTAACCCTAATCTACCAGAGTTTAAATACTCTATAACCCTAAGAAATAAATATCCATTCAAATGACTAAACTACCCTCGTTCTAAATAACAAATACTCAGAAAACAAACCATAAAACGTAAATACGTTTTCCCCCAAACAACGCCAGGCGGGCGCCAGAAACTCGGCCTTGCGGGCGCCTGGAATGTCGAATCCTCCCCCGTCGTGATTTCTCCTTGAGGCGGGCGCATGAACATCATGGGGCGGCCGCCTCAATCACAGACTGTGACTCCTCCTTTGATCCAACATGAGGCGGGCACTTGGAGAAGAACGAGGCGTGCGCTTGATCCACCGAAAGGAGCCCTGCAATTAATCCATTATGAGGCGCACGCCTGGAATCAAATGGTGCGGCCGCCTCATCATCAGCGTCTGAATTGTCTTCGTTTGCATCAGCTACATCATTCTCCCCTTCTTGAAAAGGATTCGTCCCCGAATCCACATCAACATAAAGAGGATCGTCCGGGAAATACTCGAAGAGATCAGCGACATTGAAAGTAGGAGAAATGTGCCACCCGTCAGGTAACTCCACAACATAAGCGTTATCATTGATCTTGCGCACCACCTTGCAAGGACCGATCTTCTTGGGGTGCAACTTACTGTAGGTACCCACCGGAAACCTCTCCTTGCGCAAATGCACCATAACCAAATCTCCCACAGAAAAAGTCTTGGCGCGACGTCGCTTATCCGCATCTGCCTTATATCTAGCATTCGAGACCTCAATATTCTTCCGAACCTCCGCCTGAATAGTGTCGAATGATTCTGCCATATGTTCAGCTGCAACGCTATACCCCGGCAACTTTGGTAAGGGCACCAAATCAAGTGTATGACTCGGAGGACGCTGGTACACAACCTCGAATGGTGTCTTCTTCGTAGTTCTGTTAGGCATATTATTAAAAGCAAACTCAGCAGTGGCCAACATCACATCCCACTTCTTCGGATTGTCACCGCATAAACAGCGAACCATCGACCCCAAAGTCCGATTAACCACCTCCGTCTGGCCATCTGTCTGAGGATGAAAAGAACTGCTAAACTGAAGACCCGTCCGGAAGATACTCCACAATGTATGCCAAAAATGACTTAAGAACTTCGTGTCACGGTCGGAAGTAATAGTCTTGGGAACCCCATGTAGGCGAACCACCTCCTTGAAGAAAAGACCCGCAATATGAGCAGCGTCCGATGTCTTACGACACGGAATAAAATGGGCCATCTTCGAGAAACGATCAACGACCACGAACACCGAATCATTGGACCTTTGTGTACGAGGTAACCCCAGAACAAAGTCCATCGAAATATCCTCCCACGGGGCTGTAGGAACAGGAAGAGGGGTGTACAATCCTGTATTCTGGGACTGCCCTTTGTTCGTCTGACAAACCATGCACTTCCGCACGAACATATTAGTGTCCCTTCGCAACTGTGGCCAATAGTAACGTTGGGAAACCAACTCCAAAGTCTTGTCACGACCAATATGACCATCCTTATGAATCTCTGCAATAAGACTCTCACGAACAGAGCCTTGAGGAATGCACAAACGGTTCTTGAAAAATAAGAACCCATCTTGCAGAAAGAACACTCCGACAGGATCTCCATGCTGACAACGAGCCCAATCTGCAGAAAAATCAGGATCTGACGCATACAACTCTTTCAAGCAGTCAAACCCCACCACGACAGTATGCATTGTAACCAACAGACTCACCCGACGACTCAATGCATCGGCAACCTTATTATGTTGCCCACTCTTTTTCAAATAACAAAAGTGAACTGTTGTAGATATGCCACCCAACGTGCATGCATCATGTTAAGAGATTTCTGACCATTCATATATTTCAACGCCTCATGATCAGTATGAAGGATAAACTCACGGTGTAATAAATACTGCTCCCAATGTTTGATGGCCTGAACCACCGCATAGAATTCAAGCTCGTAAGTGGTCCACTTACGCTTAGCCTCCTCAAGCTTTTGACTCATAAAAGTCACAGGTCGCTTACTCTGAATCAAAACAGCTCCAATGCCCACAACAGAAGCATCAGTCTCCAACTCAAAAGGCTTAGAGAAATCCGGTAACACCAAAATAGGAGCACTAGTGAGTTTCTCCTTAATTAAGGCAAAACTAGCAGCAGCCTCATCGCCCCACAAGAACTTCCCCTTTTTCATACATTCAGTAATAGGAGCTACAACAGTACTAAAGTTCTAAATGAAACGACGGTAAAAAGTAGCAAGACCATGAAAACTGCGTACCTCACTAACTGCAGTAGGAGTAGGCCAGTCGCGAATAGCCCGAACTTTCTCTTCATCAACCTGAATCCCATCCGCAGAAATGACATACCCCAAGAACAACAGCTTGTCAAGCATAAAACTGCACTTCTTGAAATTGATGTACAACTCATTCTCTCGAAGTGCCTGCAGAACCAACCGAATATGCCCAATATGCTCCTCCTCCGATTTACTAAAGATCAGTATGTCATCAAAGTAAACCACCAAAAATTTCCCATTAAAAGGCTTCAAAACCTGATTCATCAACCGCATAAAAGTGCTAGGAGCATTAGATAAGCCGAACGGCATGACCAACCACTCATAAAGCCCCTCCTTGGTTTTGAAAGCAGTCTTCCACTCATCACCTTGGCGAACCCTCACTTGATGGTACCCACTACGCAAATCAATCTTAGAGAAGATGCGAGCACCACGAAGGACATCTAGCATATCATCAAGGCGGGGAATAGGGAATCTGTACTTGACCGTAATCTTGTTAATAGCCCTGCTATCAACACACATCCTCCAGGAACCATCCTTCTTGGGAACCAGTAGAGCTGGAACCGCACAAGGGCACATACTTTCCCGAATATAACCCCGCTGTAATAACTCCTCAACCTGCGACCTCAGAATATCATGCTCAGCTGGGCTCAATCTGTAATGTGGCAAATTAGGGAGGGAAGCACCAGGGACTAAGTCAATGTTATGCTGAATATCCTGCAACGGGGGCAACCCCGCAGGAAGTTCATCAGGCATAATGTCCTTATACTCATCCAATAACACTTGTAAAGTAGTAGGAACTAAACAAGTGTCATCACCCAAGCCCTTCTTGACTACAGCAAAAATAACAGGTGCATCCATAGCCTCGGAAGCAAACTCCTGTGCAGTACATAGTGAAACAATAGGCTTTCGCCTAGGTTGGGCACATACAGATTTTTCACGCAATGGACACAGATTAAAATGAGTCCCATCCTTCATAAAGCTCAAAACATTATCCCGACCTTTATGCACGACATTAAGGTCGAATTGCCATGGTCGACCCAACAAAAGATTGCAAGCATTCATATCCACAATATCACATAAGACATCATCCTTATAACGACCAATAGAAAAGGGGACAAGACATTATTGGTGTACCTTAATGTTGCCCAAAGAATTTATCCACCCAACTGTATAGGGTGTAGGATGTGTCTGCGCCTTCAGCTGCAATTTCTCCACCGTATCCCGCGAAATCAGATTTTCGCTACTCCCACTGTCAACGATGATAGAAACTGTAGAATCATTAACCTTCCCCCGTGTGCGAAAAATGTTGTGACGTTCCGGATCATCAGCAGCAGTAGGGGTTGTCAACATAAGTCTTCGGACCACAAAAGAGGAATGCTCTCCCTCAAACTCGGCTTCATCATTGGGATCCTCCCAAATCTCCGGACAATCTTCCTCATTGACATCTTCCTCACCATCATCCCTTTCAACCACATTAACAGATTTACGACTTGGACATTGGCTCGAAATATGACCCATTCCACCACACTTATAACACTTGTCACCGTAAGACCTAGCATAAGGATTGGTAGTCTGACGGGTAGTCGAGGGAGGTGGAGTCGGCTTACGCACAGTTTGCGTAGTAGGGGCGGAGGTTGTCTTTGCTTCGGCACTCGCTGAACTCCCAACATGTGTCTTCCCCGAATCAGAACCCACAGCAGTCGACGATTGTCCCCCCAAATTACGGAACTGAGATGGTGGTCTGAAAGCCGGCGCCAACTGACGTTCAGCTGTCTGCGCTCGTTCAATAGCCTCATCCAAGAAACTGACAGTATGGAGTTCAACCTGATTACGAATATTCTGTCGTAGGCCTTGAACAAAGCGAGCTGTCAATTGCGCATCCGTTTCACTCAAGTCAGTGCGAGATGACCAGTTGTGAAAATCATGGAGATAAGCATCAACCGTTCTAGCACCCTATTTACACTCCATGAACTTCTTGCACATAACCTGCTCAAAATTAACAGGTAGAAACCTCTGCCTCAAAGCCTGTTTCATACGGTCCCAATCATTAATTGGTGGTCTGCCACTACGAATCAATTGGTTATTGATTTGTTTCCACCATGCGGATGCACCACCCCTTAATTTATATGCCACATATGGGACCTTTTTCTCCTCAAACGTATTCATCAAATCAAAATATTTTTCAACTTCATCTAACCAATCAGAAAAACCAACCATGTCTAACTCACCAGAAAAGAAGAGAATATCTGCCTTGATTTTTGGTAGTTGTTCGACGTTGTTCTGAACTCCTCCGGCCGGCGGAGCTGTAAGTACCCCAATCTGGATCACTCCCTTTCAAACACACGGGAAACACCGCAGACTCATCCACGCAGTCTCGAAGACCTCTCTCACTCAAAACCCTCTCAAAACCCTCTCAAACCCCCAACCAAACCAAGGGAGGAGCCTTTCTGGGATAAAAAGGGACAAAAGGACCTTTTGGGAATTTTCAGGAAATCAGAAAAGCAATTAAGGTCCGTACGGACCTCTTTGTTTCAATGATTACTAAATCCCCTTAAAGTCCACAATATTCCCTCATAATCCCGGGAGAAATGATGGTTTCCATGCAGAGTTGGTCCGTACGGACCTCTTTGCATGCAAGATGGTCCGTACGGACCTTATTGCTCAGGGAACATCATCATTCCCAAATATTCTCCATCATTGCAGATTCCCTCAAATCGAGGAAATCCAAAATTCTGGATAACCAAGAAGGTCCGTACGGACCTCTTTGCTCCGAAATTTTTACTATAAATAGAGGGCTTCCCCTCCTCATTTTTTCACACCTCCCTCTTCTCTCTTCCTCCCTAAGCCTTCTGGCTCCCCTTCTAAGACCTTTCGAGGCATTCCCGGCCCCTTCGGATCCTTCCGAGGCCTTCCGAGCCCCCTCGAGGTGCTCCGAAGCCTCTCCGAGCGCTCCCGAGACGCTCCCGCGCTGCCCCGAGGCACTCTCGAGGTACTCTGAGGCCCCTCGTGGTACTCCGAGGCCTTGCCCGGTCTTTCCCACGGTGTCCCGGCTCTTTCCGAGTCAAACCGGCGATCCCAAACCTTGCCGAACCTCTGCCCGAATCCAACCAACGATTCCAACGCACGCCGAACCTCTGCCCGACTGATCCCGACGATCCCCACGCACGCCGAACCTCTGCCCAAACGCAGCCTACAGTTTCAACTCACGCCGAAACTCTGTCCGCGGACCACCGGCATCCCCGAAGCAATCCGGAACGCTACTCCGACCTCAAACAATATTCCCCTGCGGAAGACAGACACGAACCAACATTGGTAAGGCTTCCTTCCTATTCTATTTCAATACATTTCAATACAATGTAGACATCCGATACAGCATGCATTTTTAAAAAGCACACACACACACACACACAACTTTTTAAAGGATATTAGGGGTATCCGAAAGACTCGTTTTACGAGGCGACTCGGGTGAGCTCTAATATTCTAATATTCTCTTCCCGAGGAGTCATCTGACCTCCGAACTCAAAATCTCATCACACAAAAACAGTTTAAAATTTATCTTTAAACTGATGCCCTTTTTCAATGTTTTGGGCTTAATAAAAACGGCGTGGCGACTCTACAAAGCAAAACACAGCGAGACACCTCCAACCTCGCAAAACGCTAAGACGGAATAAGCCAGATGCCGGGGCGCGATTGTGCTGCCTCTCGGATCCGGGCGACTTCCCGAACAGCGAACAAAACGCGAGATGCACGGGGGCCCTCCGCGCGCGAGCCGGATCCCGGGTAATTTCAGTTGGCGACTCTGCTGGGGACTTTTTGTTTTAAAAAAAAAAACTTTTAAACAAAACAAAAGATTTTTAAAACGATGATGAGGGTCAAACTTTCATTTTACCCCTTCCTTTAACTGTTGTGTGTGTGTGCACGTGCTTCGTTTTTATTTTACAAAAAAAATAAAAATACAAAAAAATGCATCAATATACATCTGTGCATACATTTAAAATTCTTCAAAAATTTCTATTTTACTCAGAAAAAGAATTTTAGAAACCGCACACTACGCGCATCTTTGCCTCGGTTACACCGCACTCTACTCACTGCTTCTTTGCCTCGGTTACACCGCACACTATGCGCACCGGCCTCGGATACACCGCACACTACAACCCTTAACCCGGAGTGGTCTCGGTTGCAGTCCGTTTGGTCTTCCTAGGCCTCTTGGGCGCGCGGGATCATTCCAAACATCCCATCCTAGCCAAGCGTCAACCCCCGCACGTTTGAGTCTTGAGTCACACTCGTCCGTACTCGGTTGGTTTTTACCCGGTCACCGTGTCATACGGCTGGATACATATACCATGCCGGCCATTTTCGAGTCAAGGCTCGGAACTCAAGATCCCTTGCGCAAGCAAAGCGATGAAAGGTCATGCTAAAATCTTGACCTGATCTTGATTTCCGAAGCTACACCTGCACGATGTTCCGTCCCGGATATACATCCATGCTCGCATGACACCATGTCATCACGCCTTTGATACGTCGGCCATGACGATATGACCCGGCCAACGCCAGTGTCACAGATCCCTTGCGCAAGCAAGGTAAAGAGAAGGTCATGCCGAACTCTTGACTCGATCTTGACTCGGTGGCCGGCTCGGTTCACTATTCACATGGCTAACGCATCAAAACGAACATGACAGCTCGGTCTTTAGGTTCGATTTTTCTTTTAGGCCGGTGGAAACCGCTTGCGCTATAGGACCTCGCTTACAGAGTTTGTCCACCTACCTGGGATGTCGAAATACAGGTGCAAAACGAGGCTTATAGCCGCACGAGATGGTCTCCATCGACCCGGGATCTAGCATAGTTGCGAAAAAGAAGAGCAATCTTTTCCAACCTACCTAGGACTACGAGAAAACATGTTTTAAGTAAATTAAAACAACAAAAAAAAATCGAGAAAAGAAAAGAAACGGAAACCGCATGCCACGTGAGCTTTCCCCTTTTATCCCGTTAGGCCACTCCCGTGTCTAAACCTTGCCCGTCACCCTCCAAATAACCGAGAGTGGTTGAGAATACCCAGGAAGCCGCCTTTTCGGTATCGAGGTCACAGTGGTCCGATAGCCCTTCCGGTTCAACGGTCCGCACCGTCCAATACTCCCCTATGACGGGATCAACAGATAACGGTGAGGGAAATGGAACCCCGCCACTAAGGAACCTCCCGGACAATGGAGGAGGTGCTGCGAGCCTTCGAAACCATCAAGAAGCGCCAAGAAGAACAGAAGCTGGATCGTCGACACCTTGCGTCTTCGAGGAACAGGTTGCAGGTTCCCAACCCGACGGAACCTTTGTTCTCATAGAGGACGAAGATATACCGGCTCCCAGGTTTCTCAAAGCTATCGGCGGAGTCCCGCCTCCGCCAAGCTACGAGATCCCGGCAACGCAAAGCGGCTCTCGCTCAGCTCCCCTCGGGCGTCGGTCAAGCGGCTCAGAGCATGCCCGCCTCGGATCGGTCGGTTTCCGGCTCTGCACATCAAGCTCGGTACCAACGGCACACATACGTGCTGCTCCGCGAGATCCCAATGCATCTCGGTATCCCCCGGGATTCAATCCTTTGCCTCTATACGAGCCTCGCAACCACAATCAAAAGTCCCCATTCTTACCGGGGACGGGCATCCCGGCGGATATCCCGACATCTCAAGTTTGCCACTGCTAGTACGCGATTGGGGCTAACGAATCGTTTCCCAGGTTCCCAAACACAGCCCTTAGCGGACTCGGCAATCACGCCTCAACTTCAACACCCCGGGGTATGGGTTGGTATACACTCAACTACCTCCCCAAGACTCCCGAATGGCGATCCCATCGGCCCAATCCACCTCCATCTTCGATTTCCATCCCCGAAAACGGTAACCCGCCTCGAGGCAGTGACCACCACATGGCTTGGTTGATCGAACAGATGAAAGACATGCAAGGCAAGCTAGCTAGTTCTCGGAAGGACTCCCTCACGCCTACCGATCCGAACAAAGTGGTCCCTCTCCCTCCAAAGTTCAGGATGCGGAAATGGAAAAGTTTGACGGAGCAGAATGCCCAAAAACCCACATCGACACCTACGTCCCGGGTATGAGAGCCAAAGGGGCAACCCCTCAACGAGATGGCGAGATCATTTTCGGCATTCCCTCAAATCCACAGCACTAAGGTGGTTCCTCAATGTGAAGGCAGAAAACCGCTCCACGTGGGATCGGATCGGTGAAATCTTCACGGAGAAGTACCGCGCCAATCTTGAATGGGAAACAAACCGTCATGACACTGCAAGCTACCGAACAAAAGGATGACGAACCGGTGGGCGAATTCTACAAAAGATGGAACTGGAAGCTAAGCGAGATAATGGATCCACTTTCCAAAGAAGAGCGAGATGGACATCTTCCATTCCCGCCTCAAACCATCTTTGAGGACCTTGATCAGCCACCATTTCTATCAGGATCTCCGTGCCACGGTCAACGCCGGGACAAAGTTTGAAAAAGACCCCGAGTCTTCAAAAGGCAACAAAGCAACCCCTGCCTCATCTTACCGCTATCGAACAAACCTGGCAACTTCAACTCCCGCCCCAACCAAAGGAAAGGAAGCGGAATGATCTGCACTACATTCGAATGGAGCTCGAGTAAACCGCGATCGGGCGGCCCCAAAGAATAGCAACCCCCTCGCTTCCCACGGTTCCGGCATTTTGATAACCCGGAAATGCCCTTGGGTCAAGTATTTGAAGCCTTGGTGAAGCGAAATCTTCTCAAACCACTCGAGAATTTCCAACCGAAGACCCTCAAACCCAACATGGATATGAGCAAGACCGCTGCGCCTTCCATAACTACCCCGGCCACACGCCCACCGACAATTGCTTCGTACTCAGCGGGTGATTCGGGGGCTCATTGAGGAGGGAAAATTGGAACGCCCTCCGTGGTCCCAATACCATTGGAAATCCATTCCCGAACGACGGGGTAAACTCAATAGCCATTGACGAAACCCCAAGCGAGAGCAACTCCCTGCAATTTCCGAAACCGTCGGCATCTTTGTCTCGCTATGATCGGGAGCGTGAAACAAAAGTCAAAAGGTCTCGTGGCCGGGAATTCCGACAAGAACGCCCAAGGGGCCACCGTCTCCCTACGATCTTTGCCCCAGCCAAGGCATACAAATGGTTGGATCGAACGTTCCCAGAGACGAGGCGAGTCCAACGGTAGCACGGGAAGCGGTTTAGCCTTCGCTGACGATGACTTGCCAATATGTGAGAATCGGCACAACGAAGCCCTCCTCATCCTCATAAAGATAGAGATGTTCTTCCTCCCGAACGTCTTGATTGATAACGGCTCCTTGATCGACATCATCGCTTTAAGCACATTGAAACGACTCCGCATCGACCGTTCTACGATAAGGCCTTCACCTCGGGTGTCAGGAGCCTACGACTCCAGCTTGCACGACCAATCGTAGGAGTCATCAACTTGAGGATCCAATTCGACGTACAACCGGAGTCGGTAGAGTTCCAAGTCGTGGAAATCAAACCCACCTTTCTCTCGCTTTGTTGGGACGGCCTTGGATACATCGGATGAAAGCGGTATCATCTACTCTCTTCACCAATGCGTGAAATTCATCAATGCCAATGGAGCGATCGAAGTGATCCGCGGAAGCGGTGCAATGGCAAGTGCTTGGCCGGCAAGCTATGACCCGAGAGAAGAAGGTCCCGACATGACCAGAATACTCTTCCCGGATGATTCTCCTACCTGTCCCGCTACGAAGTGGATCCTTACATCCACGCTCGAGCCGCAACGAGCTAGAAATCGAAGAACTCATGGGACGGGATGACAACTACGATATATGCGGCGTGAAGAATGCTTGAGAGAGGATCAAGAGATGGATGCCCTAATGGAGATTGATCGAGGAGTAGACCACTTACTTCGCCGAAAACCCTCTTGCAAGCGGCTCATCACCGATCCCCAGGTACAAGACAACCCTCGGCCAGACACTCTCGGATCTTACGGGGACAGCCATCATAGCCTAGTTCAATTCAACATTCGGTGTCCAGGCACGGACGAACAATGGCGCAACCTCCTCCAAGGCTTAATCGGGGAAGGAGATATAGCATGTCCGCTCGAATCGGACATTGTAAACGTCGTCCAAGCAAAGATCCCGAGATAAAGAAGCGAGATTCTATGAAAGTGATCAACATCGGCAAGAATCCACTCCGAATCGGCGAATGCTTCGCCCTCCTAGAAGTAGCCCTCGGCGACTTCTATCATCAAAAACCCCCAGGGCGGTGGCAACACTAATGGAGGGACATCATCGGGGAGCGGCCAAAAACCTCCGCGATCTGGTTTGAAATCGAACCGCATGCAAGCTACTTTCCGGGACTCATGCCAAGGGAAGATTGGCCACTGAACCGACACCACTCCCTCTAGAGCTACGGCCATCCGGGAGTAATGAAGCTGGTCCAATCCTCGTCGCCTATAGTCTAGCTTCGAGTCTTGTTGTACGTGTATTCACATCTTTTGTGTCTTTTGACGGCTTTACGCCCGACGATTGTGAATCTTTGATCAACAATGTACGATCTTCACGCTTTCAATAAAAGGTCCGACCTTCCTAAAAAACCATTTCATTGCATCTTTAACAAATGATGACATTAACTAATCAAAACAAGTTAATAACAATTCATCTATACAAAAGGCAAACACATTAATTAAGTAAATGCATCAAGCAAACATTTAAGCATGTTGTCAAACGAGAGAAAAACCGGGCCCAAGCGCCGAGAAGGTTTTAATCACAACGATTTGCAAGATTCCGAAGAGCCAAAGAGACGCAAGTTCGACGCCATTTCGGCACAAACCAGATCTTCCAATACCTCAAGAGCGGAAACCACCTTCATGAACAAGGGAGACCCACACACGAAGGGGTCAAAACCAAGAGCATCATGGCCCTAAAACGCCTTGCCTCTCACTTCGTCATCCTCGGGGACATGCTATACAAGAAACGCTACCATGGGCCACTCCTACGCTGCATCGGCCAAGAAGAAGCAAGCAAGTTCATGAACAGAAGTCCACAATGGGGCTTGCGGTCCCCACATGAACGCCCGAGCCACGATGCAAATCATTCTCGGGATGGGCTACTCTTGGATCTCCATGGAGCGGATTGCATCCACTTTGTCAGAAAGGCTGCGACAAGTGCCAACGGTTCTCCAACCTCAATCATCTGCCGCCCCACGATCTCTCTTGCATGACTACACCTTGGCCCTTTGCCACTTGGGGAATTGACGTCATCGGGAAAATTGCTCCGCCCGAGCGACAACGGTCACGAGTTCATCTTAGTAGCCATCGACTACTTCACCAAATGGGTCGAAGCCAAGTCCTACAAGGTACTCACCTCCAAGAAGGTCGCGCATTTCCTCAAGGAAAACATCATATGCCGATACGGCATCCCAAATGAGGTCATATCGGACAACGGCTCACACTTCGAAGGGGAATTCGACGAGGCTGGCGGCTGAATTCAAGATCACACGCCACAAATCTTCTCCCTACAGGCCACAAACAAACGGCGCCGTGGAAGCGACAAACAAAACCCTCGAACGGATCATCCGAAAAATGACCACCCGAGGACGAGATTGGCCCGAGAAGTGCACCTTGCACTTTGGGGCTACCGCACATCGGTCGAAACGACCACGGGAGAAACCCCATTTGCCACGACATACGGGATGGAAGCAGTCCTTCCCATCGAGCTGGAAATTCCCTCACTCAGAGTCTTGCTGGAAAATGACATCAACGAAGTCGAATGGCTCGAAGCCGACATGACGAATTGGCTCACGCTAGACGAGCGACGACTAAAGGCCATGGAACACGTCCGAGCCTATCAAAGCGGGATGGCTAGAGCTTTCGACAAGAAAGTCAAATCCCGAGACATCGGGGAAGGTGACCTTGTACTCAAAGAAAAGCCTCCCACTCGAACCAACCCCTTTGGGAAAATGGGAACCCACATGGATCGGCCCTTTCGTGGTTCAAAAGATCTTCTCCGGAGGCGCCATGAAGGCGACGGACCTAGACGGCAATCCCTTCATGAATCCGGTCAACGGAAGCAAACTTCGCGAGATACTTCGCCTAAAGAAGAACAAGCTGTACATCTCTTGGCACTCCATGTAGTGTCGAACTACGCGGACACGAGCCCTCTAGTCAGGGAACGTAGGCAACCTTAATTGGTCCGGTCTAAAAATACACAAAAAAGTCAAAAGTTTGAATGTCAATCAAGACCTCCATCAAGCTACTCACTTTTCAAGAACACGCCCCAGCGATCACCTTGACCAAGTCAAACGATGGCGGCAACATCAAAGGACATCCGAGGGTCACTCGGCATCAAACGGCCGACTCATGTCTGCTTCCAAGCCAGGGGCTTGTCTTCGCCCTCACGCGCTTCAAAAAAAAAAAAAACAGAAAAAAGAGAGCTCGAGCAAGGGCTCACAAAAAAAAATAAAAAAAAAGAGAGCTCGAGCAAGGGCTCACAAAAAAAACAATAAATAAAAGAAGCTCAAGCGAAAGCTGCAAAAAAGAGGTCAAGAGCCCGACGCCAACAAGAGGCAAGGAAGCTACGAAAAAGACCGTCAAAACGACTTGTCAAGGGAGCATTCAACCTCTCAGCCAAGCACAAAGCCTCAGCAAAGGGGATTGCCGTCATGGCTAGGCGCTTCGGTCCGCAAATGCAACGAGAAAAGTCCAAAGATGGACGCCAGACAAAGTGCACAAAAGAAACAAAGGCAAACAAGAGATCTTGCGTCTCGACAAAGCTTTAAAAGTAAATCACAAATCACTAACGGTTACAACATTTCTTGATGAGTTCAAGCACGGTCTACTCTCAAGTTCACAACATGCTAAAATACAGCTTAATACATTTAACAAATAATGTGTTTGCAATGCAATGAATGGATACCTAGGAGGTCATTCCGCGCCATCTGCGCTTGTCCCCTCGCCATTCTTCCCTTTCTTCCCTCGTCCCCGGCGAGTCTTCTTTCGCTCCACGTGAACCAACTCTGCGTCTCTCGGTCCGAGATCGGGGTCCTCCCAGTAGAGTCAAACAATCCAGTAGCTCTCGGGGCTTCATTCGCCCGTGCTTCGGCTCGGATCTCCTCCTGCGAGTGCGCAAAGAGGACCTCTCCTGTCGGTCGGTCAACTCTAGTCTCGTAGTCAAACAAAGTGTCTCCCGTCACATCCAAAGGGTCGAGACCAGGCTTCGGCACTCCTAAGGCAATAGCTACTACGGCAACCGGGTCCCCAGGAATCGCTACACGCACGCTCTCCAAGACCACTTGGGACTGCCCAACACGTTGCTCATACCGGGCCTTGCCGAGTCGTCAACACGACACTCTCCCAGACGTCTAAGGAGTACCACGGGAGGGAAAGCGGAATACTTCCATACCCTCGAGAAAATACAAGAAGGCACTGAAGGCTGCCATACAAAGAGGAACTACCTCCGCGGTAGCAAGGTCATCCCGGCCCAACAAAGGCTCTGCTTCATCCCAAGCTGCCGGGAAACAAGCGACGGAATATAGAAGGAGGACCAAGACAAACCTGGAACTCGATAACGTAGGACCCTTCTGCAAGATCCTCTGGTCTCAATCCTCCGGTGCGGAACCCACCGGCGGATCGATGCGTACCCAGCTGTGCCATCCATCTCTCCCAGGCGGGTGATCCATATCCAACACAAGAGGTCGGCGAGCAAATGACCACGGGCTAAACGACGTCGGAGCCTCGGGCATGGCTGAAGTCTCTCTCGCAGCCACAAGGTGAGCAAAGTGGGGCTTCCCCCTCTCATAAAACGATCCCCGGTCGCCGGACGATCGATACCATGAAGAGTCTCCCCGGCACCAACGGGACAATATCCTCTCCGGCTCTGCGGTGCCCTACCACATCTAGCAAAGCGCCATCGCAAATGCCAAGGAGGCGACCAGAAAAGCGTCGCCATCACGCACAAGGCAAATGCGTCCCAAGAGACGTCACTCTCATCATCAACCATGAACCGCTCAGGCGGCTCGAAATGTCGATATGACCCGAATCAAGGATCATGCCTGCACTTCTTCCAACGAAGTACGAAGAAAGCACTGCAAGCTTCACGCTCACCGCGACACCACCAATCAAAGGAAGCGAGATGGCCTCCACCTCCGGTCCTCCAATCAAAGCCCGAAAATCCTCAAAAGTGGGCACCATTTCATTGTAGGAGAAACGGTACACGTGCCTCCTAACATCCCAGAACTTCGCGGCGGCCCGCAACAAATCCCAATCGGAACCAACTCCTTAAAAGACCAAATCGAGCAAAGACGAAACCTTACCTCGAAAACCCGTCTCTGATGCCTCATACGGCGCCGCGTCCACGTTTTCAGCTGCTCAAGGAAGTGTGCTTGCCTCGGCAAAATTCTGGGAACATACGAAGAATCCATGGCAAAAATGGAGGTTCCTAGAGAAAATGGGGAAGAAAGCTCGAAAATGGCTGCAAATGGGGAAATGAGGAAGAACCGGACCTTTGGAAAGCATTTATGTCCTTCCCAAAAGCAAGGTTGGTCCGTACGGACCTCTTTGCATGCTAAGTATGTCCGTACGGACCTCCTTGCAAAAAGAACCCATTTTCCCGCAAAACGGTACAACAACCACTTTGTCCTCGGCGGGACCTTGCTCCAAAGCGCCCAAACAACGGCCAAAGCCATTCCGGCAAACATACACTACCCACAAACGCACTCTCGGCTCACGTGGCATGTACAAAAATATAATAATAATAGCAACAATTTCTAGGACAAATCCGGGAATCACAAAAATGACATTACATCTTAAAATAGAATACTTTTGCCATGCGAATACAAGTGTTTTATTACAGGTACCCATAAATGTCTGTTGCTAAACAAAAAAAAAAAGAGAGGGATATGAAAAGAGGGAAAGCAAATGAATACTAATCAGACTCCTCAGCATCATCATCCTCGCCAAGGTCATCCAGAGAAAAGTCGGGCATCCCGGTGAACTCGCCCGTCACATCCTCGTCATCAGAATACCGAGCCCCCGCCGGAGGCTGCCACTCAAAGTAATCTGAAGGATCAAATCCGGCGAAAGGATCGAAGAAGGAAGGCTCTGACGAACCCTCACCCTGTGCATCCTGCTGAGGGAAGAGCGGTAAAGTGCTGCGGCCTCGGAGCTCCCGAAGATGTCCCGGCATCCATGCTATGCCGCCTCCTCGAAGGTCCCTCCTGCTGCGGCTCCGGCTCGGCTCTAGGCGGAGGAACGTCTACAGAATGCCTCGAAGGCATAGGCTCGTACGCCGGCACGCGTCGCGAAGACTGGCAAGATATCTTCGAAGCCATCTTCTTCGCAAACGACCTCATCGCCACATAACGGCGAGTCAACATATCATAAGCTCTCCCCGGGACCTGCACCAACAAGCTGCCAAGGAAACGCTCAGCAATACAGTTATACTCAACAACAAAAAGAAAAATACGAGAAAGATGCCAAGATGGAAAAGAGTCGGCACACTCACCGATCTATCGGGATCCACTCTGTATGCGGCAGGAGCTGCTCGGGAACGGAGTACGAGACACCCTCCTCCTCGATCCGTCCCCACGGACATACGTGAAATCCGGCCCCGGCATCGGAACCTGCAGGGGAGCTGCGGGCCGGCCTCTCTCTCCTCGCCGGTACTGCGGCGTCCTCAGCTTCCTCCTCACGAAGGCCCCGTACTCCTCTCCATACAAGATGAACTCCTCGGCGCCCACACCGCCAAGGTACCTCTCAAAGTCAAGCACATCCATGTCCCGGGAATCAAGCATCCCAAAGGGAGGGTCCCTCGGAGCCACGGGAAGCACACCGGGGCCATCTTTGCCCGAAGACCCGCTCCCCGGATACATAACATCGCGAGGTCGGGCCCCGCGGCATCTTCCGGCATTGTTGTCACCTCGGGAGCCCCCTCGAACTCATCACCCTCATACCGAGCCCACGGGAACAAAACGAACCCCTCCGGGCTACCCCGCTCCAGACGCTCCTGCACATCCCCATAGGCGATGGTGAGCTTCCCCCTGCTGGTCCTCCTCTTCCTCGCCGTGCGAGCCCAGCCCAGCATAGCAGGGTACGCAGCAACAGCCCCAGGATCTCTATCCCACGGGAAGCACTGGAAAACCTCATAGAACCACACCTGTGACAAAAAACAGAAAGGGCTCAGTGCAAAAGAAAAACGGAGAAACGACAAGTTGCTAAATCAAAAACAGCAATAAACTCATACCTCCAAAGCAAAGTCAAAACAGGCCAACGAACTGGCCACACCCCGGCTAAACCGGTCCAAGGAGCAGTAGAGCTCGGCCAAGCTTTGCCTCGCCCCAAGCAATATCACAGACCCTATCCAGGTCAATCAAGCTCTCCAGCAGAGCAAAGGGAGCCGCGGTCGCGTGGTTCGAGAACAAAGTCTCGGACAGTGCATACCACAAAAAGGAGCGCGCCAACTGCTCCGCCGTCACCTGGCCGGTCCCCCGAACATAGGCCCCAATGCTGGCCGTGATCTTCAGCTCCACATCTCTTTACAACATGCCCAGGCCCCTGCGAGGACGAGGCTCAAAGCCCAGCAGCTCGGTCAACACCACATCAGAGATCATATCTCTCCACCGTACCGGCCCTCCTTTGAAGGAAAGCCCGGTGATCGCAGCAAAGTCGGTCGGCGTCACCGTCACCTCTCCCGGCTCGGATGGAAGGTGTGGGTGGTATCCCACCGGTACTCGGAAAGGCCAAGGAAGACGCTCTTGTTCTTCCTCGTGTCGAAACCCGGCCCGGGTTCTCAACGAACACACCCGGGCCGAAGCGTAGACCGGCCTCCGGGGACTCGGCCTACCATCCACGGAAATATCGGGCATCCGCTGCCACGGCTCAACAACGGCCTCGAGCGATCCCGAGTCTTCATCCTCTTGGCCTTCCCGGCCATAAGCCCCGCATCCTGCAGGTAAACACAGCAAAGGTACGTCAATCACAGTACTTAATATAAAACAAAAGGCACAAAAGTCCGTCCCAACACGGAAAGCCATGAAAATAACCCGTCACAAAACAACGGCACACATTGCACATATTTTTCACATATAACCCGTCACAAAACACGGCATATGTCGCACATAATTTTCACATACATTATAATTTTTCCCATGCAGCCCGTCACAAAAACACGGCACACACTGTACACATTTTTCTCAAAAGAAAAAAAAAAGAGGGATTAAGCCCTACACGACATATTTTCAAAAAAGTCCGTTCCAACACGGCAAAGGCACATATAACCCGTCACAAAAACACGGCACATATTGCACATATTTTCCCCACAAAGTCCGTCACCCAAAAACACGGCACACACTGCATAACAAAAATCCGTCCCTACACGGCACACACTTTCAGACAAAACCCGTCACAAAATACGGCACATGTCACATTTTTTTCACAAAATTTGTCACTACACGACAAACTTTTCTCATAATGTACATACAGAAATAGCATTAGGTACAAAACACCAAAGCATGCATTTCATTAGAGAGGCACTTTATTTTCACAAATAAAAGCTAATCTACACATTTCTGCACAAAATACACATACCCACAATTTTTACATGTCCATTTTTAACAATTCATCAAGAATTTCACAAAAGGCATAAAAAATAACAAAAATTCAAAAATGCGAAAAACTAAAATCTAGTTCTAGCATTCAAAAATTTTGAGCAGGGAATCAAAACGGAACGGATTTCTTACCTCCCCGACGTTCATAGAGCGACGATTGTGCACCTCCGGATTCGGATACAAGACATCCGGGTTCTTCGAAGATGGAACAAACGAGATCCAATTTCTTTGAAGCTCCATCCGTTGCTCGACCACCTCTTGACTGCGTTGACGACGACTCCTTCGAGATCCTTCAGCCATGGCAAGCAATTCAAGCAAAAAATTGTTGATTTTGGTTAACAATGGAGGATTTTCTCTTTTTCTCTCTCTCTGGTTCACGCATGGAAGAAGAAGGAATGGGGAAGGGCTCGGCATTTAAACCTGGTCAAAATCTGGGAACTGCAAAAAACCAACTTGGTCCGTACGGACCTCTTTGCAGCCAGGTTGGTCCGTACGGACCTCTTTGCAAGGGGTGACCAAATTACTTTCCTGCCCTTATAATCTTTGCCCCTGGCTGTCCTAAGGCCTTTTCCAGCAAATCCAAGTGCAGAATGATCCCTAACCCTTCAATTCAATCCCCGTCCGTCAGTGTAAGACCGGTCCTCGCCCACTTCAACGGCAATTCAACCACCGGCCGTCAGTGTAAGACCGGCCCTCGCCCACTCCAATGGCAATTCAATCCCCGGCCGTCAGTGTAAGACCGGTCCTCGCCCACTTCAACGGCAATTCAACCACCGGCCGTCAACGTAAGCCCGGACCTCGCCCACTTCAACGGCAATTCAACCACCGCCCGCTCAACGGCAATTCAAGAAGGAGCCAACACCTCCCAGCACGAATCCCAAGGCACAAGACGCCTCCAAACGCTCAACGACAACTCAACCACTGGCCCTCAAAGAAGGTCCGAAGTCATCTTCTCAGCAGAAAGGGCCCCTACAAGGTCATACATCCCCAGCAATTCAAGCACCGGCAGTCAGTGTAAGCCCGAACCTCACCCACTTCAACGGCAACGCAAGCACCGGCCATCAAAGTAAGCCCGAGCTCCTCCCCCAACAAGTCAAAGGGAAGTCATACAAGACTGCATATCCCCAGCACCGACCATCATCCTTGCCCACTCAAACGGCAAAACAAGCACAAAAAGGAGCCAACACCTCCGAGTACAAGTCCCAAGGCACGAAGCGCCTCCAAAATGCCAAATGGTGAAGCAATCACCGGCCGTCATCCTTGCCCACTTCAACGGAAACGCAAGCACCGGCAGTCATCGTAAGTCCAACCTTCTACTCAACATGCAAAAACACAAAGGCATCTACGCCTCTCGCTATCAAAGCACAAGGCAGCCACGCCTCCACAAATGTGACTAGAAGACGATTCAAAGTCCTCGCGCATAACATCAACTGCGGCTAGAAGACGATTCAAAGTCCTCGCGCATAACATCAACTGCGGCTAGAAGACGATTCAAAGTCCTCGCGCATTACATCAACTGCGGCTAGAAGACGATTCAAAGTCCTCGCGCATAACATCAACTGCGGCTAGAAGACGATTCAAAGTCCTCGCGCATAACATCAACTGCGGCTAGAAGACGATTCAAAGTCCTCGCGCATAACATCAACCGCCGCCAGAAGACGATTCAAAGTCCTCCAGCGTGGCACCAACCGCAATCAGAAGACGATTCAAGTCCTCACAACTATCTCCGGCCCGGAAGGCCTTAAACCACCCGATTAGGAAAATCGTAAAATTTCCATCCCAGGACACCACCACATCCTCACAATTGACCTCGGCGGTCACCACACTTCAGGGCACCACCACGCCCGCACTCACAGATTTCACGACCTCTGAACTACGACCAGGCTTGATTCCCGCCAGGGATACGTAGGAATCCTATCACAGGGTCCAGCCATCGACCTATGCGGTCACCCAGGACACCACCACGTCCTTACAACTGACCTCGGCGGTCACACGACACTTCAGGGCACCACCACGCCCGCATTCACAAAACACTCACCCCACACCCGAACTACGACCAGGCTTGATTCCCGCCAGGGATACGTAGGAATCCTATCGCGGGGTCCGGCCCTGCCGACCTATGCGGTCACACAAAAGGACACCACCACGTCCTCACACCGACCTCCACGGACACTTCCTCTCCCAAAGACGCGATCAGTTAGGACCCTTATCTTATCGACGACCCCACTTCTTTCATAAGTGACGTCGTCGAGGGCTTCGTAAGTACCCCAATCTGGATCACCCCTTTCAAACACACGGGAAACACCGCAGACTCATCAACACAGTCTCGATGACCCCTCTCACTCAAAACCCTCTCTAAACCCCCAACCAAACCAAGGGAGGAGCCTTCCAGGGATAAAAAGGGACAAAAGGACCTTTCGGGAATTTTCAGGAAATTGGGAAAGCAATATTGGTTCGTACGGACCTCTTTGTTGTCATAATTACTGAATCTCCTTAAAGTCCACAATATTCCCTCAAATCCCGGAAGAAATGATTACCCACATGCTTAGTTGGTCCGTACGGACCTCTTTGCATGCAAGATGGTCCGTACGGACCTTATTGCTCAGGGGACACCATAATTGAAAATATTCCTCCATCATCACAGATTCCCTCAAATCGAGGAAAACCAAAAGTCTGGATTACCAGGGAGGTCCGTACGGACCTCTTTGCACCTAATCTGGCACTATAAATAGAGGGCTCCCCCTCCTCATTTTCAGACATCTCCCACTTCTCTCTTCCTCCCTAGGCCTTCTGGCTTCCCCTCTAAGTCCTTCCGAGGCATTCCCGGCCCCTTTCGGATCCTTCCGAGGCCTTCCGAGCCCCCTCGTGGTGCTCCGAAGCCTCCCCGAGCGCTCCCGAGACGCTCCCGCGCTGCCCCGAGGCACTCTCGAGGTACTCTGAGGCCCCTCGTGGTACTCCGAGGCCTTGCCTGGTCTTTCCACGGTGTCCCGGCTCTTTCCGAGTCAAACCGGCGATCCCAAACCACGCCGAAACTCTGCCCGAGTGACTCCTGCCACCACAACGCACGTCGAACCTCTGCTCGAGTGATCCCGACGATCCCCACGCACGCCGAACCTCTGCCCGAACGCAGCCTACAACCTCAACTCACGCCGAAACTCTGTCCGCAGACAACCGGTCCCTCCCGAAGCAATCCCGATCCATACCGGAACGCTACTCCGACCTCAAACACTACTCCCCAGCGGAAGACAGACACGAACCAACATTGGTAAGGCTTCCTTCCATTACTATTTCAATACATTTCCATACATAGCATACAATGTAGACATCCGATACAGCATGCATTTTTAAAAGCACACACACACACAACATTTAAAGGATATTAGGGGTATCCGAAAGACTCGTCTTACGAGGCTACTCGGGTGAGCTCTAATATTCTAATATTCTCTTCCCGAGGAGTCATCTGACCTCCGAACTCAAAATCTCATCACACAAAAACAGTTTAAAATTATCTTTAAACTGATGCCCTTTTTCAATGTTTTGGGCTTAATAAAAACGGCGTGGCGACTCTACAAATGCGAAAACAAACGGCGAGACACCTCCAACGAAACGGAAAACGAACCGCCGCGAGGCGGGGGACAAAATGCCAGATGCCGGGGCGCGAACGCGCTGCCTCTCGGATCCGGGCTATTTCAGTTGGCGACTCTGCTGGGGACGTTTTGTTTTAAAATCTTTTTAAACAAAACAAAAGATTTTTAAAACGATGATGAGGGTCAAACTTTCATTTTACCCCTTCCTTTAACTGTTATGTGTGTGTGCACGTGCTTCGTTTTTATTTTACAAAAAAAAAATTAAAAAAAAATGCATCAATATACATCTGTGCATACATTTAAAATTCTTCAAAAACTTCTGTTTTACTCAGAAAAAGAATTTTAGAGACCGCACACTACGCGCACTGCTGCCTCAGTTACACCGCACACTACGCACACTGCTGCCTCGGTTACACCGCACGCTACGCGCACTGCTGCCTCACAAATTGTCCTGTTCTTCCTTTCAGCAACACCATTTTGTTGGGGTGTTCTTGGGGCTGAAAAATTGTGATCAATACCTTTGGAGTCACAATATTCTTATACTCCTGTGTTCTCAAATTCCTTTCCATGATCAGATCTGATCTTGATGATGGATGTCCCTTTTTGATTTTGAATTTTATTGAACAGTTTTGTTAGACAGCTAAGGGTGTCACTTTTGGATTCAAGAAGAATGATCCAAGTGAATCTTGTGTAGTCATCAACCACAACTAGGGAGTATCTTTTTCCTCCTAAAGATCTAGTTCTTATGGGTCCAAAAAGATCCATATGAAGTAGTTCAATAGGTCTTGAGGTGTCCAATCTGGTCTTGGGCTTGAATGAAGATCTCTTTTGGTTCCCATATTGACATGCTTTGCAAAGTTTATCCTTCTTGAATGGGATCTTTGGAAGACCTCTGACTAGATTTGAATTTGCAAGCTTGGAGATGGTTTTATGGTTAAGGTGAGCCAATCTTTTGT
This sequence comes from Adenophora triphylla var. japonica, assembly GCA_022495995.1. Lineage (NCBI taxonomy): Eukaryota > Viridiplantae > Streptophyta > Magnoliopsida > Asterales > Campanulaceae > Adenophora > Adenophora triphylla. The sequence continues at coordinate 53,310 of JAFEMH010004535.1, read as the reverse complement.
GCCATAGCCATGACATATCAGATTGACTAAAAGACAGAAGGCAGTGAGCATTTGAGGATTCCACAATCTCTAGGTTTAAGCAGTAGAGATTTCCTTTTCTTGATCCAGTCAGAATGACTTTATTGCTTTTGTCTTTAACAGTACATTTATCCTTAGTGCAAACAACATGATATCCCTTATCACAGATTTGACTAATGCTAATCAAATTGTGTTTGAGACCCTCTACATAAGACACATTTGTAAAAATGATATCTTTTGTAATAAGATTTCCTGATCCTTTGACCTTAGCTTGGGAATTGTCACCAAAGGTTACATTTAGACCATTTTTAGGGATATATTGTTGCAACCAGTCTTTATTGAAGGTCATATGTTTACTACAACCACTATCTAAATACCAGAGTCCTTTCCTAGGTACCTGCAAAACAGAAAGTAAATTTTATGGTACCCTATTTATTCTTTTGGGTCCAAAGGATTAGTTCTTCTTTGGCACCCTAGCTTTGTTCATTGATCCTTTTCTGAAGAACTGGTTTAGGGTATTGTAATACGACATGATTTGCATCATGTAAGGAGTAAGGACAGTGGATTGGGATGGATTGAAGAAGTGGTTTAGGTTGTTGTATTGGGGTTGAAACTGAAAGGTACTTGGATATGATGATTTGGGGGAGTCATTTTGATTTGCATGACTTCTTCCATTTGAGTATTGCCATAGAGATTTTTGTTGTTTGGTGTATCTATGTTTGTTATAGAATCTTTGTTGCCTTGGGGTTCTTTGTGGTTTGGAAGATCTTGGCTGTCTGTCAGGCCTTGGCTGTCTGTCAGGGCTTGGCTGTCTAGCACCTTTTTGCAACTTAATTTCTTCCTGTATATTGGCCCCTTTTTGAACCCAATATACTTGCTTCCTTGAATTTTACTTGGTCTTTTATTTGAATGACTAGGACCAAACAAGATTTCCTTTGATTTTCCCTTAGTTTGAATAGGATAGGTTTGAGTTTGATAGCTGCCAGAGCTTAGGTTTTCTAGAACCATTTTTTTAATGGCCCTTTCACCAGTGGGAGGAGTGTACATCTTTAGTTTAGGATCATCATCACCAATCCCTGTTTTGTCACTAGGATGTCTTTGGGTGTAGGTGAAAAGGGATAATTCTTTGCTTGACTTGTTCCATGAATCTATTTTCTTTTTAAGAGCATCATTCTCTTTTTCAAGATTTATGAGTCTTTGACAGCTTTCTTGATTACTGGATGTCTCAGCTGTCAGATCCATGTTTTATTTTTCAAGCATGAAGCATTGATCTCTTAGCCCTTGACAGGCTTTCTCAAGCTCAGAATTGGTTTTTGTGAGGGTGTCAATGGTTGAGGATTGGGAAAGGTTCTCATTGACCAGTGAAGCAAAGCTAGTTTTTTGTTTCTTGGTTTGAATTAAAAGAGTGCAAACTAATTGTTTGAAACCATCAATATTTAAAGAGTTAAAGTCATGTACCTCTTTTAGTTCTTCAGATAAGTGCTTCCATATCTTCCTCATTGTCTGACTCTTCCTCATCTTCAGCTATAAAGCATAGCATGGCTTCCTCTCCTTCATTGTCAGAGTCATCACTGGACACATATTCTTCATCACTGAATTTTGATGAATCAGCTATCATAACTTGCTCCTTGTTTTTGACATTTTTGCTTTTGGAGCAATTGAAGCAGTTGCACCTGGAACTGTGAATGATCTCTTTTGAGTATGTTAATTTCTTAGTTGTCTGATTGTCCATGGGTTTCCTTGGTTCAGGACAATCAGATGAGTAATGTCCTTGCTTTCCACAGTTAAAGCAATCAACTGTCTTCTTGTAGCTGTCTTGTTGAGCATTAGATGTGGAAGGATTGTACTTTTTGTCAAAGGATTTCTTTTGAAATTTCATGGCATTTCTGACAGCCATGGATATGATACTTGGAATGTCTTCTTGAGAGATTTGTTTACTGACAGGTTTGGAGCTGATGTTTATCTTTTGAAGGGCATTGTTGACAATGGTCTCAATGTCTTGGTGAGTGATTGGTTTGTGGGCAGTTTCTTGAGCAGTTAAGGTTAAAGTTTGTGAGATAGTAGGAACTGGTTGAATTTTTATCATACCTTCCAATTCATAAGCTTCAAGCTTTCCAAAATACTGTTCAACTGTCATTGTGCTCCATTCAGATCCTTCTCTAATAGGTAATGCTACCTTTTCATATTCTTGTGGAAGATTGGAATATATCTTGAGGCAGAGATCTTGTTGTTCAAATGTTTTTCCATGGTCAGCAATAGATCTAACAAGATTTTCAAACCTTGGTTGAGCAGCACTCACTTTTTCACCAGGATAGAACTTGAAGTTGTCTAATTGCCTAAGCAAGTTATACAAATTTTGTGTCCTGACACTGGTGTGTTTAGTGAACTTAGTTTGAATGAGAGCCCATGCAGTTCTGGTATTTGGTTCCTTAGCAATTTCTTGTGCTAGTGAGTCATTTACACTCTTTTGAAGAATGTTTTTGACTTTTAAGTTTGCACTGATTAATTGCTTTTCAGATTCAGACCATGTTTCTGGGGATTTGATCCTACTAGGTCCTCCATCAGTATCTATTTGATTTGGGTAGGACACTTCATTCTCTAGAACATACCAGTTCCATATACTGTTTGCATCAAGGTATGTTTTTATTTTTGATGCATAGATCTCAAAAGATCCACAGTCATCAATGTGTGGGATGTCTTTTTCATTATTTCTCCTTGGTTGAGGCATGGTGGGTTTTGAAGAGGATCCTTCACAAGTTGTTAGACTTTTGAATATGAAGACATGCTCTGATACCAATTGAAAGGCCCTTGTTTTATATGCAAATGATCAGACAGCTATGGTTTGACTTAGCTGTCAGATATTTGATGAATTGTGCAGCGGAATAAGTAAGGCTTGAAATAATGATAGGACAAATGAACACAATGGAATAATGCAAGTGTGTGAATGTGTTTGCAGAAAATAATAACACAGAGAATTTAAAGTGGTTCAGAGTTCACTCCTCCTACATCCACCCCCACTGTCAATCTTGACAAGTGAGATCAATTTTATTATAATCTTAATCAACAAGAATTACAAATGATTGATCAGGCAAGTTCCTTGAACTTCCTCTTCCTAATTAGTACAGTCAACTAGGGATACACTTAAAGTACAGTCTTAAGTGTTTTTACAACTTGAATTACAGTCTCAAGATTTTACAAAACAACTAATACACTCAAAGTACAGTCTTGAGTGTTTACAAACTATTTCTACACCTAAAGTACAGTCTTAGGATTTGGAATTTGTGAATTAACACACTAGGGTTGTTGTTGTTGAAACAGGGGTTTAAGGCTGAAGGTTTTTGGTTTGGAACAGTGTTTGAAGGGTAGGGATTGGTGTGTAGGGATTGGTGTGTAGGTATGTAAGGGAGAGGTTTATGGACTGTGAAAAAGAGTATTTTCAAGAGTAGTTTGTGCAGAGGATGAACTCTTCTATTTATAGCCTTCAATGTAGCCGTTGGAATATGACTGTTGCAGCTTCATTAATGAGTCTTTGACTGGTCTTTGCCCCACTTGTCCACTTGCAGGTCTTCATGAGCTGGCTTGAGCTGAAAGCTTCTAGAAGGTCTTCAATGGTCTTCAATGGTGAACTTGACAGCTGTGAAGATACAGGATCCATCTTGGTTGAGATTGTGGCAGCAGAGTATGAGACAGAGTGATGGCTGTCTGAGGGATTAAAGCCATAGCTGTCAGATCATAACAAGGCTTAACTATCAGAGATGATCTCTACTAAGGATTGAGATGCACTTGATGATCTTGATAGCTTAGAGAGGGAGTATGATTCATGTTATTGATTGATTGTAACCAATGTATAAGACAGAATCATAACTGTCAAACTCACAGCTGTCAAATAAACTGAAAGAAGAATATGAAGTTGATTTGGTCAGTCATGGACTTAGCTGTCAGAGTGAAGGATCATGACTGACAGATTTCATCTTTTGATATAAACCCTGTTCTATATATATATTCCTTTATCAAAACCAACTAACTAAGACATTGATCAAAGTTAGGTCCTAACAAAAACATTTTTGCGCTTAAAGCCTTGTTTGATGGGACAGAACAAGTAAACGTTTAATTCTTTGCGTTCTTTTATTTTATTACGCTGCTTATTGGTGAATGTGTGAACAGTTGTGACTCAAGTGTTTACTAACATCCGTAATCTGTTCTGTTGAACTGATTTTCTATCTACACTAAACTTTCACTCACTCTGCTATGTATAGGTCGAAATAGTGGGAAATAACGAGAAGACGTGACGAGAATAGATAGGGAACCCATTCCCTATGTCATATTTGAGACTTGTATGTATTTTACTTTGGGCCCAATCCATTGGGACTTGCCCGGTTTATGACCCCATGTCGTACTCAATTTATACCGTTCAGCTTAAATAATGAATTAAATAAAAAAAGAAGAAGATGTTACGCAGACGTTTAATTTAGAATCCATGAAAGAGCATGAGACTATCATCGAGCTTCAGCAAAGAAGATTCTAGAACTACAATACCACTACAAAAGATGTTCAACATTAAAAATAACAATTTATGAAATATTTATATAAATTGAATGAAATAGTCATAGAAGATTATACCATCTTGCTGGATGAAGAAGGCTTGAATGCAATTGTGCTGGATTAATACGAGTAAACAAATATCCACATTTTGTCTATTGAGTGCGGTGAACCGAATAATCAGGGCTAGGGCTAGGGTTCCTCTTCGCAATCGACAGTTGCATACTTTCTGTAACAATTGGTGAGTACAAAATTAGGTTTATAGAGAAAAATGTGTGTGTTCTGAGGGAGAGAGGTGTTACAGAGATGGTAGGCCCAAAGTAGGAGTTTATGAGGTGAACGACGAGCTTTATGCCGTACTGCGACACCATATTTACCGGCAGCCGATCTTTCCTTACAGTTCATCCCTGGGAACAGATTCAGAAGGAAGAGAAGGGCGGGAATAATATGCGTATGGACGACGCCGGACATAAAGTACTCCTACATATTTATATTTTTTATTTATTTATGTTTTTGTTAAAACTTTTTAGTCTTATACATTAAACTAGCAATAGTATCAACTTGGGTCCATAGCTCAGTGGTAGAGCGATTGACTGCAAATCTATAGGTCACCGTTTCGAACCCGATTGGGCCTTTTAAATTCTTGTTAATTTTATTACTCTCTTTCTGGATAAATTTCTTACTTAATTAATTTGTTTTCTTGATTTCATGTTATATATTCATAGTCATTTGTATTTTAATCTATGTCATTTGTATTTTAATCTATTACTAAATAAAGGGTGAAGTGATTTTGTCATTTTTCCCGCTCAAACTCTCACTTGTACAGCCTCTTGACTACATTCACCAATAACTAAATTACTAAATAAAGGGTGAAGTGATTTTGTCATATTTCCCGCTCAAACTCTCTCCTGTACACAGCCTCTTGACTACATTCACCAATAACTAAATAAAGTCTAAAGTGATTTCAATCACTTTTCTTCCCACCTAAGAATGGAAAATTCTAGAGATTCAAATTTGCTACTTAATTGGATCTGCCTAAGCCTCATTAAAACTTTAACATACTAATCAATAGATACATTTACATTAACAAATGAAATATTTAATACATTTATAGCTCTGGCATTGATAACGAAAAGAGAGAGAGATTTTAGGGAATATTAACTTCCGTTATTTGAATCGAATTGGTAAGTGGATTTTATGACTTTTTTTTATCAAAGATTTAGATTACTATTTAGAAAATGACATTGTTAAATATGTAAATATCTTTTAGACATGTATATATATTGTGTTATATTTAGAATATAATTAATATTACTAACAAATCTATTTCCTTCTAATCGTCAATCTATGTTTCCTTGTAAGAGTTGAATTGCATCAAATAAATAAGGGTTTCATTGATTGAATGACTTCTCAAAGGTACCTATAAATACAAAACCACCAGCACATTGAGAATACACGAATTGAGAATTCTTCGTAAGAGAAAATATTTTGTTATTCACGGATTCAAGACATCTTTTTAGGTTGTGTGTGCAGTTGTGACTTACATCTGAACTCACATCTAGATTTCATCCAAGTTATTTGTTGTCCTTCTGTTTAGAATAGGCTATTATTTGGAAAGGAATATTGTTCTTGGTTTATAAGTTGGTTAGAACTTGATTTAGTATTTTAATCTTTTTGTTTCACTTATTCTTGTTTTCTTCTTTAAAACAGATCTTTAATAGTGAAAACATTTTTGCGCTTAAAGCCTTGTTTGATGGGACAGAACAAGTAAACGTTTAATTCTTTGTGTTCTTTTATTTAATTACGCTGCTTATTGGTGGATGTGTGAACAGTTGTGACTACTAGCGTCTGTAATCTGTTCTGTTGAACTGATTTTCTATCTAAACTAAATTTTCAATCACTCTGCTATGTATAGGTCGAAATAGTGGGAAATAACGAGAAGACATGACGAGAATAGATAGAGAACTCATTCCCTATGTCGTATTTGAGATTTGTATGTATTTTACTTTGGGCCCAATCCATTGGGACTTGCCCGGTTTATGACCCTATGTCGTACTCGATTTATACCGTTCAGCTTAAATAATGAATTAAATAAAAAAAGAAGAAGATGTTACGCAGACGTTTAATTTAGAAGCCATGAAAGAGCATGAGACTATCATCGAGCTTCAGCAAAGAAGATTCTAGAACTACAGTACCACTGCAAAAGATGTTCAGCATTAAAAATAACAATTTATGAAATATTTATATAAATTGAATGAAATAGTTATAGAAGATTATACCATCTTGCTAGATGAAGAAGGCTTGAACGCAATTGTGCTGGATTAATACGAGCAAACTAATAACCACATTCTGTCTATTGAGTGCGGTGAACAGAATAATCAGGGCTAGGGCTAGGATTCCTCTTCGCAATAGACAGTTGCATACTTTCTGTAACAATTGGTGAGTACAAAATTAGGTTTATAGAGAGAAATGTGTGTGTACTGAGGGAGAGAGGTGTTACACAGACGGTAGGCCCAAAGTAGGAGAGTTTATGAGGTGAACGGCGAGCTTTATGCCGTACTGCGACACCATATTTACCGGCATCCGATCTTTCCTTACAGTTCAGCACTGGGAACAGATTCAGAAGGAAGAGAAGGGCTGGAATAATATGCGTATGGACGACGCCGGACATAAAGTACTCCTACATATTTATATTTTTTTATTTATTTATGTTTTTGTTAAAACTTTTTAGTCTTATACATTAAACTAGAAATAGTATCAACTTGGGTCCATAGCTCTGTGGTAGAGCGATTGACTGCAAATCAATAGGTCGCCGGTTCGAACCCGATTGGGGCCTTTAAATTCTTGTTAATTTTATTACTAGATCTCTTTCTGGATAAATTTCTTACTTAATTAATTTGTTTTCTTGATTTCATGTTATTTATTCATAGTCATCTGTATTTTAATCTATGTCATTTGTATTTTAATCTATTACTAAATAAAGGGTGCAGTGATTTTGTCATTTTTCCCGCTCAAACTCTCACTTGTACAACCACTTGATTACATTCACCAATAACTAAATTACTAAATAAAGGGTGAAGTGATTTTGTCATATTTCCCGCTCAAACTCTCTCCTGTACACAGCCTCTTGACTACATTCACCAATAACTAAATAAAGGCTAAAGTGATTTCAATCACTTTTCTTCCCACCTAAGAATGGAAAATTCTAGAGAATCAAATTTGCTACTTAATTGGATCTTCCTAAGCCTCATTAAAACTTTAACATACTAATCAATAGATGCATTTACATTAACAAATGAAATAATTAATACATTTATAGCTCTGGCATTGATAACGGAAAGAGAGAGAGATTTTAGGGAATATTAACTTCCCTTATTTGAATCCAATTGGTAAGTGGATTTTATGACTTTTTTTTATCAAAGATTTAGATTACTAATTAGAAAATGACATTGTTAAATATGTAAATATCTTTTAGACATGTATATATATTGTGTTATATTTAGAATATAATTAATATTACTAACAAATCTATTTCCTTCTAAGTGTCAATCTATGTTTCCTTGTAAGAGTTGAATTGCATCAAATAATTAAGATTTTGATTGATTGAATGATTTCTCAAAGGTACCTATAAATACAAGATCACCAGCACATTGAGAATACACGAATTGAGAATTCTTCGTAAGAGAAAATATTTTGTTATTCACGGATTCAAGACAACTTTTAAGTTTGTGTGCCCAGTTGTGACTTACATCTGAACTCGCATCTAGATTTCATCCAAGTTCTTTGTTGTCCTTCTGTTTAGAATAGGCTATTATTGGGAAAGGAATATTGTTCTTGGTTTATAAGTTGGTTAGAACTTGATTTGGTATTTTAATCTTTTTGTTTCACTTATTCTTGTTTTCTTCTTTAAAACAGATCTTTAATAGTGAAAACATTTTTGCGCTTAAAGCCTTGTTTGATGAGACAGAACTAGTAAACGTTTAATTCTTTGTGTTCTTTTATTTTATTACGCTGCTTATTGGTGGATGTGTGAACAATTGTGACTCAAGTGTTTACTAACATCTGTAATCTGTTCTGTTGAACTGATTTTCTATCTACACTAAACTTTCAATCACTCTGCTATGTATAGGTCGAAATAGTGGGAAATAACGAGAAGACATGACGAGAATAGATAGAGAATCCATTCCCTATGTCGTATTTGAGACTTGTATGTATTTTACTTTAGGCCTAATCCATTGGGACTTGCCCGGTTTATGACCCCATGTCGTACTCGATTTATACCGTTCAACTTATATAATGAATTAAATAAAAAAAGAAGAAGATGTTACGCAGACGTTTAATTTAGAAGCCATGAAAGAGCATGAGACTATCATCGAGCTTCAGCAAAGAAGATTCTAGAACTACAGTACCACTGCAAAACATGTTCAACATTAAAAATAACTGTTTATGAAATATTTATATAAATTGAATGAAATAGTCATAGAAGATTATACCATCTTGCTGGATGAAGAAGGCTTGAACGCAATTGTGTTGGATTAATACGAGCAAACTAATAACCACATTCTGTCTATTGAGTGCGGTGAACCGAATAATCAGGGCTCGGGCTAGTGTTCCTCTTCGCAATAGACAGTTGCATACTTTCTGTAACAATTGGTGAGTACAAAATTAGGTTTATAGAGAGAAATGTGTGTGTACTGAGGGAGAGAGGTGTTACAGAGACGGTATGCCCAAAGTAGGAGTTTATGAGGTGAACGGCGAGCTTTATGTCATACTGCGACACCATATTTACCGGCAGCCGATCTTTCCTTAATGTTCAGCCCTGGGAACAGATTCAGAAGGAAGAGAATGGCGGGAATAATATGCGTATGGACGACGCCGGACATAAAGTACTCCTACATATTTATATTTTTGTATTTATTTATGTTTTTGTTAAAACTTTTTAGTCTTATACATTAAACTAGAAATAGTATCAACTTGGGTTCATAGCTCAGTGGTAGAGCGATTGACTGCAAATCTATAGGTTGCCGGTTCGAACCCGATTGGGCCCTTTAAATTCTTTTTAATTTTATTACTCTCTTTCTGGATAAATTTCTTACTTAATTAATTTGTTTTCTTGATTTCATGTTATATATTCATAGTCATCTGTATTTTAATCTATGTCATTTGTATTTTAATCTATTACTAAATAAAGGGTGAAGTGATTTTGTCATTTTTCCCGCTCAAACTCTCACTTGTACAGTCTCTTGACTACATTCACCAATAACTAAATTACTAAATAAAGGGTGAAGTGATTTTGTCATATTTCCCGCTCAAACTCTCTCATGTACACAGCCTCTTGACTACATTCACCAATAACTAAATAAAGGCTAAAGTGATTTCAATCACTTTTCTTCCCACCTAAGAATGGAAAATTCTAGAGAATCAAATTTGCTACTTAATTGGATCTGCCTAAGCCTCATTAAAACTTTAACATACTAATCAATAGATACATTTACATTAACAAATGAAATATTTAATACATTTATAGCTCTGGCATTGATAACGGAAAGAGAGAGATTTTAGGGAATATTAACTTCCCTTATTTGAATCCAATTGGTAAGTGGATTTTATGACTTTTTTTTATCAAAGATTTAGATTACTATTTAGAAAATGACATTGTTAAATATGTAAATATCTTTTAGACATGTATATATATTGTGTTATATTTAGAATATAATTAATATTACTAACAAATCTATTTCCTTCTAATTGTCAATCTATATTTCCTTGTAAGAGTTTAATTGCATCAAATAAATAAGGGTTTCATTGATTGAATGACTTCTCAAAGGTACCTATAAATACAAGACCACCAGCACATTGAGAATACACGAATTGAGAATTCTTCGTAAGAGAAAATATTTTATTATTCACGGATTCAAGACATCTTTTTAGGTTGTGAGTGCAGTTGTGACTTACATCTGAACTCACATCTAGATTTCATCCAAGTTCTTTGTTGTCCTTTTGTTTAGAATAGGCTACTATTGGGAAAGGAATATTGTTCCTAGTTTATAAGTTGGTTAGAACTTGATTTAGTATTTTAATCTTTTTGTTTCACTTATTCTTGTTTTCTTCTTTAAAACAGATCTTTAATAGTGAAAACATTTTTGCGCTTAAAGCCTTGTTTGATGGGACAGAACAAGTAAACGTTTAATTCTTTGTGTTCTTTTATTTTATTACGCTGCTTATTGGTGGATGTGTGAACAGTTGTGACTCAAATGTTTACTAACATCCGTAATCTGTTCTGTTGAACTGATTTTCTATCTACACTAAAATTTCAATCACTTTGTTATGTATAGGTCGAAATAGTGGGAAATAACGAGAAGACATGACGAGAATAGATAGGGAACCCATTCCCTATGTCGTATTTGAGACTTGTATGTATTTTACTTTGGGCCCAATCCATTGGGACTTGCCCGGTTTATGACCCCATCATGTCGTACTCAATTTATACCGTTCAGCTTAAATAATGAATTAAATAAAAAAAGAAGAAGATGTTACGCAGACGTTTAATTTAGAAGCCATGAAAGAGCATGAGACTATCATCGAGCTTCAGCAAAGAAGATTCTAGAACTACAGTACCACTGCAAAAGATGTTCAGCATTAAAAATAACAATTTATGAAATATTTATATAAATTGAATGAAATAGTCATAGAAGATTATACCATCTTGCTGGATGAAGAAGGCTTGAACGCAATTGTGCTGGATTAATACGAGCAAACTAATAACCACATTCTGTCTATTGAGTGCGGTGAACCGAATAATCAGGGCTAGGGCTAGGGTTCCTCTTCGCAATAGACAGTTGCATACTTTCTGTAACAATTGGTGAGTACAAAATTAGGTTTATAGAGAGAAATGTGTGTGTACTGAGGGAGAGAGGTGTTACAGAGACGGTAGGCCCAAAGTAGGAGAGTTTATGAGGTGAACGACGAGCTTTATGCCGTACTGCGACACTATATTTACCGGCATCCGATCTTTCCTTACAGTTCAGCCCTGGGAACAGATTCAGAGGGAAGAGAAGGGCGGGAATAATATGCGTATGGATGACGCCGGACATTAAAAAATAAAGTACTACTACATATTTATATTTTTTATTTATTTATGTTTTTGTTAAAAATTTTTATACTTGTACATTAAACTAGAAATAGTAACAACTTGGGTCCATAGATCAATGGTAGAGCGATTGACTGCAAATCAATAGGTCACCGGTTCAAACCCGATTGGGGCCTTTAAATTCTTGTTAATTTTATTACTAGATCTCTTTCTGGATAAATTTCTTACTTAATTAATTTTTTTTTCTTGATTTCATGTTATTTATTCATAGTCATCTGTATTTTAATCTATGTCATTTGTATTTTAATCTATTACTAAATAAAGGGTGAAGTGATTTTGTCATTTTTCCCGCTCAAACTCTCACTTGTACAGCCTCTTGACTACATTCACCAATAACTAAATTACTAAATAAAGGGTGAAGTGATTTTGTCATATTTCCCGCTCAAACTCTCTCTTGTACACAACATCTTGACTACATTCACCAATAACTAAATAAAGGCTAAAGTGATTTCAATCACTTTTCTTCCCACCTAAGAATGGAAAATTCTAGAGAATCAAATTTGCTACTTAGTTGGATCTGCCTAAGCCTCATTAAAACTTTAACATACTAATCAATAGATGCATTTACATTAACAAACGAAATAATTAATACATTTATAGCTCTGACATTGATAACGGAAAGAGAGAGATTTTAGGGAATATTAACTTTCCTAATTTGAATCCAATTGGTAAGTGGATTTTATGACTTTTTTTTTATCAAAGATTTAGATTACTATTTAGAAAATGACATTGTTAAATATGTAAATATCTTTTAGACATGTATATATATTGTGTTATATTTAGAATATAATTAATATTACTAACAAATCTATTTCCTTCTAAGTGTCAATCTATGTTTCCTTGTAAGAGTTGAATTGCATCAAATAAATAAGGGTTTGATTGATTGAATGACTTCTCAAAGGTACCTATAAATACAAGACCACCAGCACATTGAGAATACACGAATTGAGAATTCTTCGTAAGAGAAAATATTTTGTTATTCACGGATTCAAGACATCTTTTTAGGTTGTGTGCAGTTGTGACTTACATCTGAACTCACATCTAGATTTCATCCAAGTTCTTTGTTGTCCTTCTGTTTAGAATAGGCTATTATTGGGAAAGGAATATTGTTCTTGGTTTATAAGTTGGTTAGAACTTGATTTAGTATTTTAATCTTTTTGTTTCACTTATTCTTGTTTTCTTCTTTAAAACAGATCTTTAATAGTGAAAACATTTTTGCGCTTAAAGCCTTGTTTGATGGGACAGAACAAGTAAACGTTTAATTCTTTGCGTTCTTTTATTTTATTACGCTGCTTATTGGTGAATGTGTGAACAGTTGTGACTCAAGTGTTTACTAACATCCGTAATCTGTTCTGTTGAACTGATTTTCTATCTACACTAAACTTTCACTCACTCTGCTATGTATAGGTCGAAATAGTGGGAAATAACGAGAAGACATGACGAGAATAGATAGGGAACCCATTCCCTATGTCGTATTTGAGACTTGTTTGTATTTTACTTTGGGCCCAATCCATTGGGACTTGCCCGGTTTATGACCCCATGTCGTACTCAATTTATACCGTTCAGCATAAATAATGAATTAAATGAAAAAAGAAGAAGATGTTACGCAGACGTTTAATTTAGAAGCCATGAAAGAGCATGAGACTATCATCGAGCTTCAGCAAAGAAGATTCTAGAACTACAAAACCACTACAAAAGATGTTCAACATTAAAATAACAATTTATGAAATATTTATATACATTGAATGAAATAGTCATAGAAGATTATACCATCTTGCTGGATGAAGAAGGCTTGAATGCAATTGTGCTGGATTAATACGAGCAAACTAATAACCACATTCTGTCTATTGAGTGCGGTGAACCGAATAATCAGGGCTAGGGCTAGGGTTCCTCTTCGCAATAGACAGTTGCATACTTTCTGTAACAATTGGTGAGTACAAAATTAGGTTTATAGAGAGAAATGTGTATGTACTGAGGGAGAGAGGTGTTACAGAGACGGTAGGCCCAAAGTAGGAGTTTATGAGGTGAACGGCGAGCTTTATGCCGTACTGTGACACCATATTTACCGGCAGCCAATCTTTCCTTACAGTTCATCCCTGGGAACAGATTCAGAAGAAAGAGAAGGGCGGGAATAATATGCGTATGGACGACGCCGGACATAAAGTACTCCTACATATTTATATTTTCTATTTATTTATGTTTTTGTTAAAACAGATCTTTAATAGTGAAAACATTTTTGCGCTTAAAGCCTTGTTTGATGGGACAGAACAAGTAAACGTTTAATTCTTTGTGTTCTTTTATTTTATTACGCTGCTTATTGGTGGATGTGTGAACAGTTGTGACTCAAGTGTTTACTAACATCCGTAATCTGTTCTGTTGAACTGATTTTCTATCTACACTAAACATTCAATCACTCTGCTATGTATAGGTCGAAATAGTGGGAAATAACGAGAAGACATGAAGAGAATAGATAGAGAACCCATTCCCTATGTCGTATTTGAGACTTGTATGTATTTTACTTTGGGCCCAATCCATTGGGACTTGCCCGGTTTATGACCCCATGTCGTACTCGATTTATACCGTTCAGCTTAAATAATGAATTAAATAAAAAAAGAAGAAGATGTTACACAGACGTTTAATTTAGAAGCCATGAAAGAACATGAGACTATCATCGAGCTTCAGCAAAGAAGATTCTAGAACTACAGTACCACTGCAAAAGATGTTCAGCATTAAAAATAACAATTTATGAAATATTTATATAAATTGAATGAAATAGTCATAGAAGATTATACCATCTTGCTGGATGAAGAAGGATTGAACGCAATTGTGCTGGATTAATACGAGCAAACTAATAACCACATTCTGTCTATTGAGTGTGGTGAACCGAATAATCAGGGCTCGGGCTAGGGTTCCTCTTCGCAATAGACAGTTGCATACTTTCTGTAACAATTGGTGAGTACAAAATTAGGTTTATAGAGAGAAATGTGTGTGTACTGAGGGAGAGAGGTGTTACAGAGATGGTAGGCCCAAAGTAGGAGTTTATGAGGTGAACGGCGAGCTTTATGTCGTACTGCGACACCATATTTACCGGCAGCCGATCTTTCCTTAATGTTCAGCCCTGGGAACAGATTCAGAAGGAAGAGAATGGCGGGAATAATATGCGTATGGACGACGCCGGACATAAAGTACTCCTACATATTTATATTTATTTATTTATTTATGTTTTTGTTAATACTTTTTAGTCTTATACATTAAACTATAAATAGTATCAACTTGGGTCCATAGCTCAGTGGTAGAGCGATTGACTGCAAATCAATAGGTCGCCGGTTCGAACCCGATTGGGCCCTTTAAATTCTTGTTAATTTTATTACTCTCTTTCTGGATAAATTTCTTACTTAATTAATTTGATTTCTTGATTTCATGTTATTTATTCATAATCATCTGTATTTTAATCTATGTCATTTGTATTTTAATCTATTACTAAATAAAGGTTGAAGTGATTTTGTCATTTTTCCTGCTCAAACTCTCACTTGTACATCCTCTTGACTACATTCACCAATAACTAAATTACTAAATAAAGGGTGAAGTGATTTTGTCATATTTCCCGCTCAAACTCTCTTATGTACACAGCCTCTTGACTACATTCACCAATAACTAAATAAAGGCTAAAGTGATTTCAATCACTTATCTTCCCACCTAAGAATGGAAAATTCTAGAGAATCAAATTTGCTACTAAATTGGATCTGCCTAAGCCTCATTAAAACTTTAACATACTAATCAATAGATGCATTTACATTATCAAATGAAATAATTAATACATTTATAGCTCTGGCATTGGTAACGGAAAGAGAGAGATTTTAGGGAATATTAACTTCCCTTATTTGAATCCAATTGGTAAGTGGATTTTCTGACTTTTTTTTTTCAAAGATTTAGATTACTATTTAGAAAATGACATTGTTAAATATGTAAATATCTTTTAGACATGTATATATATTGTGTTATATTTAGAATATAATTAATATTACTAACAAATCTATTTCCTTCTAAGTGTCAATCTATGTTTCCTTGTAAGAGTTGAATTGCATCAAATAAATAAGGGTTTGATTGATTGAATGACTTCTCAAAAGTACCTATAAATACAAGACCACCAGCACATTGAGAATACACGAATTGAGAATTCTTCGTAAGAGAAAATATTTTGTTATTCACGGATTCAAGACATCTTTTTAGGTTGTGTGTGCAGTTGTGACTTACATCTGAACTCACATCTAGATTTCATCCAAGTTCTTTCTTGTCCTTATGTTTAGAATAGGCTATTATTGGGAAAGGAATATTGTTCTTGGTTTATAAGTTGGTTAGAACTTGATTTAGTATTTTAATCTTTTTGTTTCACTTATTCTTGTTTTCTTCTTTAAAACAGATCTTTAATAGTGAAAACGTTTTTACGCTTAAAGCCTTGTTTGATGGGACAGAACAAGTAAACGTTTAATTCTTTGTCTTCTTTTATTTTATTACGCTACTTATTGGTGGATGTGTGAACAGTTGTGACTCAAGTGTTTACTAACATCCGTAATCTGTTCTGTTGAACTGATTTTCTATCTACACTAAACTTTTCAATCCCTCTGCTATGTATAGGTCGAAATAGTGGGAAATAACGAGAAGACATGACGAGAATAGATAGAGAACCTATTCCTTATGTCGTATTTGAGACTTGTATGTATTTTACTTTGGGCCCAATCCATTGGGACTTGCCCGGTTTATGACCCCATATCGTACTCGATTTATACCGTTCAGCTTAAATAATAAATTAAATAAAAAAAGAAGAAGATGTT
The DNA here is from genome assembly GCA_022495995.1 of Adenophora triphylla var. japonica. Lineage (NCBI taxonomy): Eukaryota > Viridiplantae > Streptophyta > Magnoliopsida > Asterales > Campanulaceae > Adenophora > Adenophora triphylla. The sequence goes on along the minus strand of JAFEMH010004535.1, from coordinate 36,771 downwards.
ACACAGACGTTTAATTTAGAAGCCATGAAAGAGCATGAGACTATCATCGAGCTTCAGCAAAGAAGATTCTAGAACTACAGTACCACTGCAAAAGATGTTCAGCATTAAAAATAACAATTTATGAAATATTTATATAAATTGAATGAAATAGTCATAGAAGATTATACCATCTTGCTGGATGAAGAAGGCTTGAACGCAATTGTGCTGGATTAATACGAGCAAACTAATAACCACATTCTGTCTATTGAGTGCGGTGAACCGAATAATCAGGGCTAGGGCTAGGGTTCCTCTTCGCAATAGACAGTTGCATACTTTCTGTAACAATTGGTGAGTACAAAATTAGGTTTATAGAGAGAAATGTGTGTGTACTGAGGGAGAGAGGTGTTACAGAGACGGTAGGCCCAAAGTAGGAGTTTATGAGGTGAACGGCGAGCTTTATGCCGTACTGCGACACCATATTTACCGGCAGCCGATCTTTCCTTACAGTTCAGCCCTGGGAACAGATTCAGAAGGAAGAGAAGGGCGGGAATAATATGCGTATGGACGACGCCGGACATAAAGTACTCCTACATATTTATATTTTTTATTTATTTATGTTTTTGTTAAAACTTTTTAGTCTTATACATTAAACTAGAAATAGTATCAACTTGGGTCCATAGCTCAGTGGTAGAGCGATTGACTGCAAATCAATAGGTCGCCGGTTCGAACCCGATTGGGCCCTTTAAATTCTTGTTAATTTTATTACTCTCTTTCTGGATAAATTTCTTACTTAATTAATTTGTTTTCTTGATTTCATGTTATTTATTCATAGTCATCTGTATTTTAATCTATGTCATTTGTATTTTAATCTATTACTAAATAAAGGGTGAAGTGATTTTGTCATTTTTCCCGCTCAAACTCTCACTTGTACAGCCTCTTGACTACATTCACCAATAACTAAATTACTAAATAAAGGGTGAAGTGATTTTGTCATATTTCCCGCTCAAACTCTCTCCTGTACACAGCCTCTTGACTACATTCACCAATAACTAAATAAAGGCTAAAGTGATTTCAATCACTTTTCTTCCCACCTAAGAATGGAAAATTCTAGAGAATCAAATTTGCTACTTAATTGGATCTGCCTAAGCCTCATTAAAACTTTAACATACTAATCAATAGATGCATTTACATTAACAAACGAAATAATTAATACATTTATAGCTCTGGCATTGATAACGAAAAGAGAGAGATTTTAGGGAATATTAACTTCCCTTATTTGAATCCAATTGGTAAGTGGATTTTATGACTTTTTTTATCAAAGATTTAGATTACTATTTAGAAAATGACATTGTTAAATATGTAAATATCTTTTAGACATGTATATATATTGTGTTATATTTAGAATATAATTAATATTACTAACAAATCTATTTCCTTCTAAGTGTCAATCTATGTTTCCTTGTAAGAGTTGAATTGCATCAAATAAATAAGGGTTTGATTGATTGAATGACTTCTCAAAGGTACCTATAAATACAAGACCACCAGCACATTGAGAATACACGAATTGAGAATTCTTCGTAAGAGAAAATATTTTGTTATTCACGGATTCAAGACATCTTTTTAGGTTGTGTGTGCAGTTGTGACTTACATCTGAACTCACATCTAGATTTCATCCAAGTTCTTTGTTGTCCTTCTGTTTAGAATAGGCTATTATTTGGAAAGGAATATTGTTCTTGGTTTATAAGTTGGTTAGAACTTGATTTAGTATTTTAATCTTTTTGTTTCACTTATTCTTGTTTTCTTCTTTAAAACAGATCTTTAATAGTGAAAACATTTTTGCGCTTAAAGCCTTGTTTGATGGGACAGAACAAGTAAACGTTTAATTCTTTCTGTTCTTTTAGCGACGTCCGTCTGCCATGTCGCTAAAGGCATTTGTGACGGAAAAGTGTTTACTAACATTCGTAATCCGGTTCAGAATCGCATTTTCCCGAAGAGTAAGAGCTTCTTTTAGGTTTTTTGGATTTATAAATTCGGGATTAAAATATTTAGGATTTGACATACGAGCAGTAGAGAGACGTAGGTTAGGAGCTGATGAAGCTTGAATTTGTCTAACCTTTTCCCGATCGAGATTTAGTGCTTCGCTATCCAAAGCAGGAGCCGTCATAGGGATGGATGGTGAGGCCGTAGTGGCCAAAGCCCCCATCTGCGCTCCAAGCGCAGCAGTAGCTACAAGAGTTTCATTACCTGTATTTATATCAACAATAGTTGTGTCATCCAAGACTACCGATTCTTCACCTTGAGTGTCAACCGTCTCATTATGGGTATCTATATCTTCACAACCATTTTCGGCTGACCGCTCGTTAGAGTGAACAATCCCCCCATCGAGATCAACAACCTCAGTTTCTTGAGCAAAACCATCAATTTTTGCACCACTACTAGATATGACCTTTGGAGAATTAGATTCAACCTGCTTTGGAACATAAACCTTCACACCCTCCTTAGCTTTTCCTTTTTCGTGTCCAAATTTCACCAACCTTGTTAGGATTGGGATCAACATTTTTCTCTTTATCATCCTTTTTTCCATCCTTCTTGTACTCCATATTCAACACATGGCAACTAAAATTGTCATGTCCCAAAACCGAGCAATGACTGCAATAAAGAGGCAGATTATCATATTCCACAGCTTGGAAGAAACTAGGAGAAACATTCCCACAATCAATATGAATCTTCTCCGGGAGTGATTTTAACAGATCCACTTGAACCAAAATTTTAGCAACACTTGGCCTTGATAATTCAGCCGTAGCCTTATCAATAGACAAAGGTTTGCCAAATGTGCTAGCAAGAGAGAATAGAAAAACCTTGTTAAACAAATGGACGGGCAACTCTGGAAGGCTTACCCATACCGGAGCCAATGGAGAGTCTTGTTTAGGTCTCCATGAAGGAGTCCAAACAGTAGTTCGCATAGGGAACTTCGTCACATACCACATTTCCTTCGTCCATAACCGATGAAAATCTTCCTCGGTAGATAATTGAATGAGCATATGTTGTTGATCAATGTGGCCCAGTTTGTAATTGCCCTTTAAATGAAACCATGGTTGGCCGGCCATTGAGAAATATTCCAACTAAGGTCCAAGCAAAAGGTCGAGCAAAGGCTGCAATAGCCTCCTTCGTTAATTTAAGAGATGGAACCCCCTTATAAATGGCCGATTCAAGCATTGGGATTTCGTTTACTTGTGGAACCGGGGTATTGGCAATGAGAGATGCAAAGGATTTGTTGAGCGGCGGAGTAGGGTTTACATGGGAGGGGCCGGCGGCTGTAGTATTCTTAGGATCGAAATTAGGGTTTGGCTGCGGTGTCGCGACTTGCAAGGACAATGGGTTGGGCTTAGATGAAGGAGGGAGCGGTGGAAACATCTCCGGATCAGCCATGGAAGGGCTGCCGACGGCCGGAATGGGTAGAAACCCTAGGACGGGACAAAATCCTAGAGAGAGAAAGAGGAGCATTTTTTTAAGGAGGAGGTTCTTGAGTTTCTTAGTAACTCCAGATTTTATGCTCCCTTAGTTGCAAGGTAATCCACTCTTACAATGTTTAGTGTTTTGTAGTTGACTCGAGTAATTTGTAAAAATTATTGAATCCTTGAAATCCTAATTAATTAATTAATTAATTCACTATTTTGAAAATATGTTGATTCTTGAGTTGGATTGTGTGTTAAAATTTTATTTTGTATTTTAAATTTTAATTGAGTACATCTTCATAGTTGTTGTATATGTGTGATAACCTAGACAATTTGTATTGGATTTTGGGGGTGGATCATTGCTTGACTAAGAGTTGATTTGATCACTAAATTAGAGATTGATAGTACTTCCTCCGTCCCAAAATGTTTGTCCTATTTGACTTTTTTGTTGAACTTTGACAACAAATATATGACAATTTAATTATGTTCATGAAATTTTAAAAATTCCTATTGATTCATCATTAATAATATTATCAATAACAATTTTTAGAATTTCATGAACATGATTAATCTCTCATAAATTTGTGGTCAAAGTTCAACAAAAAAGTCAAATGGGACAAATATTTTGGGACGGATGGAGTTTATATAATTGCAAATTTGACTAAGTTAACAATTATGAATTTAGTAGTTTCACAAGTAAATATATATTCATTTTTAGTTGAAAGAGTATTATTTTTGCTAATTCATGTAAAAGTGCAATTTTGGCATGTGATGTATGCATTTGTATATTAATTGACTAACAATGCGGCATGGATTTGATCTGTGTGTGAGTCTGTCGATCTATGATTGGATTTGAGTTTTTTTTCCTGCCAGTTTCAGGTAAGTTGAAAGTAATTTCGATTTTTTTTTATTTTATGTTTTTTCCCAACATTTGTATCATAATGATTTTTCCAACATGTGTATGACATGTTTCGTATGAGGAAAGGAGGGCATTTATTTTCACTTTTACAGTTCATCAACATGAATGTTGAACCTTATGAGTTAATCCTCCGGTTGGGCTCTTTCTGAAAAGACCTGTTTTTAGTCATGATCAATTGTATGTTGCTTTGTCCAGAGTAAATAATTGTGATGGTTTGAAGATTTTGATATGCGACGGGAACTAAAAGATTGTGGATGAAACAACTAATGTTGTTTATAAAGAAATATTTCAAAATTTGTAAATTAGCTTGATAATATCAATATATTTTTGTTGAACGCATCAAATTTAAAAGTGTTTTACAAATTAGTTGATATACAGTTAAAGTACATTTTTATTTTGTTTCTGCTATTTATCAACTTTTTTTGATCGTGCGTTTAACACACGGGTGTAGCACTAATTACTAAATAAAGGGTGAAGTGATTTTGTCATATTTCCCGCTCAAACTCTCTCCTGTACACAGCCTCTTGACTACATTCACCAATAACTAAATAAAGGCTAAAGTGATTTCAATCACTTTTCTTCCCACCTATGAATGGAAAATTCTAGAGAATCAAATTTGCTACTTAGTTGGATCTGCCTAAGCCTCATTAAAACTTTAACATACTAATCAATAGATGCATTTACAATAGCAAACGAAATAATTAATATATTTATAGCTCTGGCATTGATAACGGAAAGAGAGAGATTTTAGGGAATATTAACTTCCCTAATTTGAATCCAATTGGTAAGTGGATTTTATGAAAAAAAAATTATCAAAGATTAAGATTACTATTTAGAAAATGACATTGTTAAATATGTAAATATCTTTTAGACATGTATATATATTATGTTATATTTAGAATATAATTAATATTACTAACAAATCTATTTCCTTCTAAGTGTCAATCTATGTTTCCTTGTAAGAGTTGAATTGCATCAAATAAATAAGGGTTTGATTGATTGAATGACTTCTCAAAGGTACCTATAAATACAAGACCACCAGCACATTGAGAATACACGAATTGAGAATTCTTCGTAAGAGAAAATATTTTATTATTCACGGATTCAAGACATCTTTTTAGGTTGTGAGTGCAGTTGTGACTTACATCTGAACTCACATCTAGATTTCATCCAAGTTCTTTGTTGTCCTTCTGTTTAGAATAGGCTATTATTGGGAAAGGAATATTGTTCCTGGTTTATAAGTTGGTTAGAACTTGATTTAGTATTTTAATCTTTTTGTTTCACTTAATCTTGTTTTCTTCTTTAAAACAGATCATTAATAGTGAAAACATTTTTGCACTTAAAGCCTTGTTTAATGGGACAGAACAAGTAAACGTTTAATTCTTTGTGTTCTTTTATTTTATTACGATGCTTATTGGTGGATGTGTGAACAGTTGTGACTCAAATGTTTACTAACATCCGTAATCTGTTCTGTTGAACTGATTTTCTATCTACACTAAACTTTCAATCACTGTGTTATGTGTAGGTCGAAATAGTGGGAAATAACGAGAAGACATGACGAGAATAGATAGGGAACCCATTCCCTATGTCGTATTTGATACTTGTATGTATTTTACTTTGGGCCCAATCCATTGGGACTTGCCCGGTTTATGACCCCATGTCGTACTCGATTTATACCGTTCAGCTTAAATAATGAATTAAATAAAAAATAAGAAGATGTTACACAGACGTTTAATTTAGAAGCCATGAAAGAGCATGAGACTATCATCGAGCTTAAGCAAAGAAGATTCTAGAACTACAGTACCTCTACAAAAGATGTTCAGCATTAAAAATATCAATTTATGAAATATTTATATAAATTGAATGAAATAGTCATAGAAGATTATACCATCTTGCTGGATGAAGAAGGCTTGAACGCAATTGTGCTGGATTAATACGAGCAAACTATTAACCACATTATGTCTACTGATTGTGATGAACCGAATAATCAGGGCTAGGGCTAGGGTTCCTCTTAGCAATAGACAGTTGCATACTTTCTGTAACAATTGGTGAGTAAAAAATTAGGTTTATAGAGAGAAATGTGTGTGTACTGGGAGAGAGGTGTTACAGAGACGGTAGGCCCAAAGTAGGAGTTTAAGAGGTGAACGGTGAGCTTTATGCCGTACTGCGACACCATATTTAATGGCGGCCGATCTTTCCTTACAGTTCTGCCCTGGGAACAGATTCAGATAGTAGAGAAGGGCGGGAATAATATGCGTATGGATGACGTCGGACATTAAAAAATAAAGTACTCCTACATATTTATATTTTTTATTTATTTATGTTTTTGTTAAAACATTTTAGTCTTATACATTAAACTAGAAATAGTATCAACTTTGGTCCATAGCTCAGTGGTAGAGTGATTGACTGCAAATCAATAGGTCGCCGGTTCGAACCGAATTGGGGCCTTTAAATTCTTGTTAATTTTATTACTCTCTTTCTGGATAAATTTCTTACTTAATTAATTTGCTTTCTTGATTTCATGTTATTTATTCATAGTCATCTGTATTTTAATCTATGTCATTTGTATTTTAATCTATTACTAAATAAAGGGTGAAGTGATTTTGTCATTTTTCCCGCTCAAACTCTCTTCTGTACACAGCCTCTTGACTACATTCACCAATAACTAAATAAAGGCTAAAGTGATTTCAATCACTTATCTTCCCACCTAAGAATGGAAAATTCTAGAGAATCAAATTTGCTACTTAATTGGATCTGCCTAAGCCTCATGATTAAAACTTTAACATACTAATCAATAGATGCATTTACATTAACAAATGAAATAATTAATACATTTATAGCTCTGGCATTGTTAACGGAAAGAGAGAGATTTTAGGGAATATTAACTTCCCTTATTTGAATCCAATTGGTAAGTGGATTTTATGACTTTTTTTTATCAAAGATTTAGATTACTATTTAGAAAATGACATTGTTAAATATGTAAATATCTTTTAGACATGTATATATATTGTGTTATATTTCGAATATAATTAATATTACTAACAAATCTATTTCCTTCTAAGTGTCAATCTATGTTTCCTTGTAAGAGTTGAATTGCATCAAATAAATAAGGGTTTGATTGATTGAATGACTTCTCAAAGGTACCTATAAATACAAGACCACCAGCACATTTAGAATACACGAATTGAGAATTCTTTGTAATAGAAAATATTTTGTTATTCACGGATTCAAGACATCTTTTTAGGTTGTGTGTGCAGTTGTGACTTACATCTGAATTCACATCTAGATTTCATCCAAGTTCTTTGTTGTCCTTCTGTTTTGAATAGGCCATTATTGGGAAAGGAATATTGTTCTTGGTTTATAAGTTTGTTAGAACTTGATTTAGTATTTTAATCTTTTTGTTTCACTTATTCTTGTTTTCTTCTTTAGAAAAGATCTTTAATAGTGAAAACATTTTTGCGCTTAAAGCCTTGTTTGATGGGACAGAACAAGATAAACGTTTAATTCTTTGTGTTCTTTTATTTTATTACGCTGTTTATTAGTGGATGTGTGAACAGTTGTGACTCAAGTGTTTACCAACATCCGTAATCTGTTCTGCTGAACTGATTTTCTATCTACACTAAACTTTCAATCACTCTGCTATATATAGGTCGAAATAGTGGGAAATAACGAGAAGACATGGCGTGAATAGATAGAGAACCCATTCCCTATGTCGTATTTGAGACTTGTATGTATTTTACTTTGGGCCCAATCCGTTGGGACTTTCCCGGTTTATGACCCCATGTCGTACTCGATTTATACCGTTCAGCTTAAATAATTAATTAAATAAAAAAGAAGAAGATGTTACGCAGACGTTTAATTTAGAAGCCATAAAAGAGCATGAGACTATCATCGAGCTTCAGCAAAGAAGATTCTAGAACTACAGTACCACTGCAAAAGATGTTCAGCATTAAAAATAACAATTTATGAAATATTTATATAAATTGAATGAAATAGTCATAGAAGATTATACCATCTTGCTGGATGAAGAAGGCTTGAACGCAATTGTGCTGGATTAATACGAGCAAACTAATAACCACATTCTGTCTATTGAGTGCGGTGAACGGAATAATCAGGGCTAGGGCTAGGGTTCCTCTTCGCAATAGACAGTTGCATACTTTCTGTAACAATTGGTGAGTACAAAATTAGGTTTATAGAGAGAAATGTGTGTGTACTGAGGGAGAGAGGTGTTACAGAGACGGTAGGCCCAAAGTAGGAGTTTATGAGGTGTACGGCGAGCTTTATGCCGTACTGCGACACCATATTTACCGGCAGCCTATCTTTCCTTACAGTTCAGCCCTGGGAACAGATTCAGAAGGAAGAGAAGGGCGGGAATAATATGCGTATGGACGACGTCGGACATAAAGTACTCCTACATATTTATATTTTTTTATTTATTTATGTTTTTGTTAAAACTTTTTAGTCTTATACATTAAACTAGAAATAGTATCATCTTGGGTCCATAGCTCAGTGGTAGAGCGATTGACTGCAAATCAATAGGTCGCCGGTTCGAACCCGATTGGGCCCTTTAAATTCTTGTTAATTTTGTTACTCTCTTTCTGGATAAATTTCTTACTTAATTAATTTGTTTTCTTGATTTCATGTTATTTATTCATAGTCATCTGTATTTTAATCTATGTCATTTGTATTTTAATCTATTACTAAATAAAGGGTGAAGTGATTTTGTCATTTTTCCCGCTCAAACTCTCACCTGTACAGCCTCTTGACTACATTCACCAATAACTAAATTACTAAATAAAGGGTGAAGTGATTTTGTCATATTTCCCGCTCAAACTCTCTCCTGTACACAGCCTCTTGACAACATTCACCAATAACTAAATAAAGGCTAAAGTGATTTCAATCACTTTTCTTCCCACCTAAGAATGGAAAATTCTAGAGAATCAAATTTGCTACTTAATTGGATCTGCCTAAGCCTCATTAAAACTTTAACATACTAATCAATAGATGCATTTACATTAACAAACGAAATAATTAATACATTTATAGCTCTGGCATTGATAACGGAAAGAGAGAGATTTTAGGGAATATTAACTTCCCTAATTTGAATCCAATTGGTAAGTGGATTTTATGACTTTTTTTATCAAAGATTTAGATTACTATTTAGAAATGACATTGTTAAATATGTTAATATCTTTTAGACATGTATATATATTGTGTTATATTTAGAATATAATTAATGAACATACCAAAAGTGCCGAGTTGGGCCAAGCAAGTAAAGCCCAATTACATCCAGCTTTGATTATCACATTCTCAATAGGGCTGGCCCAGTCAGAACAAGGCCCAAAGCCCATCTCAAGCGTCAGTCGACTAAGCCCACGGTCCGATCTAATAGGTCCTGACCTAACTTAGTCCGACCTCTTGATCCATATTACAATTCGGGTACGAACCATGCTCTACCCGACAGTCAGGTCGACCATTCCACGAGTGGCGACCTCGACCTAACTCAACAAGTGACGACTTAACACTTGCCGGCTTATTTGGTTGAACAATCCTCATAACCACATCCCTATAAATCAGGGACCGTTATAAACATGTTCCCACGTCCAAGTAACTGCCGCTATAATCTCGGAGGACATGTCGCCTCCCCAAAAATACATCACTCTTGCCTATAAATACTTCATCACTACCAAACGGTGAAAGGTAACTGCCATTTTGTATTCTGAGTTCATTATTCAATACATTTTGAGCTATATACAACTGTTATCTTACTCTCACGCCCGAGCGTCTTCGCCGGAGACACATCCGGCTAGTCGTGGGTTCTGTTTTCAGGTCAAGAAGCCAGGTGATCAGTCCTACCATGTGGAGGAAGATTGATAAGCACATTTCTGCAAAGCATCGCTTGGTTCCATTGTCGGAAACGTGCTTTAAACTTGACCTCGAAAACTCCATCAACCTGCAACAATGGTGACTTCAGAAGGACATGTATCCGAGGCTTCACTTGGGCATGACGAAGTAAACAACAACAACATGAACGCAAATGCTGAAAATTTGAACTTGCCTCCTCCCCCACCAAATCGTCCTCATGGTAGAGCCACACGCTCTACTAGTGTCGTTGACGACAGAGGATTGCCTGACACAAGGAGAGGAAAAAGACACATGGATGGGCAAGGAGTGCCACCTCCTCCTAAGCGTCCAACTGGACAGGTGAACATGGGAAACAGGGCAGGTCCCTCAATTAATCCCATGAGCAAGAAGGAAATGATGTTAGAGCGAGCTCAAATTTTGGCTGACTTGATAGCCATGGAGGAGGCAGAGCAGGCCGACGTACGTTCAGAAAGGATTGCTCCCTCCCAAGTCTCCAACAGGCAGCAGGCCAGGAGTGCTAGGCCAAATGAAGGTGTGGGGCAGAATGGCGAGGACAGGATAGTTCAGCGAGCTCCTACAATTGTTCATGTGCCGAGTAACGATTTAAGGGCTAGCCTCAACAGAAACAGAGAGCAGGAGGCTCAATCTGATTTGAGGACTCGGCTAACAGCCAACAGAATGTGCATGTCTCTCCGCCGCGAACGCAGAGATCAGATCCCATAGAGACAGAATGGGCATAGTCGCTGAGAGGGGACAGCAGTCGCCGTTCGCCGCCGAGAGGCGCAGGTCGCCTCAAAGAAGTAACAGACATAGATCTCCAATAAGATCAGAAAGGACCAATTCTCACAGGGACAGAAGGAGTAGGCAGGTGACTCCCCCCAGAAGTGAGGGCCAGAGGTCCAATGCTGCTCCCCCTCCAGGAGATGAGAGACCCGATGCCAGAGAATGGTTGTTGATGAAAAAGAAATTTGAGCAATGGGAGGAGGAGAAGAAGAAGGATGTTGGAAAGGTCGAACGAATTGATTTTGCTCTTCGACCTTTATCCAAAGAAATCAGAGATAGTCGACCTCCTCCTACTTTCAGGTTGCCTCTTTTGGAGAAGTACTGGGTCGACAAATGCCGAAGCCACATAGCACATCCGGAAGCCACTATGTGTTTTGTCGCCAATGAGGATGACAACATGTGCAAAGCTCTCCTAAGCACACTTACCGGGGCAGCCTTAACTTGGTTCAATGGTTTGGCCGCTGGGTAGTATCACCACTTGGGCATGCTTCATAACAAAATTCTTAGACCGCTTCTCGACTGCAGGAGCTCGGAAGATAACCGTCACTGATCTGAATAACTTGGTACAGTGGTAAGAATGAAAGCTCGATGAGCTATTTCACCAAGTTCAAAGAGATGGTTGATAAGATAGAGGAAGACCTCACAGCATGGAGGTAATCAATTGCTTCCGAAGTGGTATTTCCTCGAAGACATGGACTACGAGCTCACAGCCCGAACGGTCACAACTCGACAGAGTTGTTTGAAAAGGTGTATAATGTCGCTTCCGTCGAGGAAAGAAAAGAAAAGAAGAAGGGAAAGAGCCCCAAGGTTGAAGTTACTGATGATAAAAAGGACTCCAACAAGAACGGGGGGAACAATAAAAATGGAAAGAATGTAACTAGGGCAACAGAGAAGGTGCCCGAAGCTTTCACTTCCTCACGGTGAGTCGAACCGAGATTTTGAATGCCGTCGAACCGGCTCCTCCACCCCAATGAATCCTGCAACAAGTTTAGGAGGGACAACAAAGTTAGCACCGCGACTACCACAAAGATACCGGTCATCTCACAGAGGATTGCTTGGGATTAAAGCGTATCATCCAGAGAATGGTCGACCAGGGGAGACTCGAAGCTTATGTGAAGAGACCTCAAGCCGGAGGAGGTGAGCAGCCAGCAGGTGGGCAACAAGGACCTAGGCAACCTAGACTGAACCTGGGGGTCATCACTGAACAAGCGAGCAACACGGCCATCAAGCACAAGATATTCCAGCTCAATAAGGCCCCACATGTGCCTCCAAGGAGAGAAGTAAGAGATGAGGCGATCGCCTTCTACCCCCACGAATTGGCAACTAATATGGCGGCTAGGGAGCAAGTTCTCGTCATCCCAGTCTCATTGATGGATGTACGACGAGCGTACTCCTAGTCGACACCTGGGCCCGCAAGGATATTTTGTTTTACGAAACTTTCAAGGAGATGGGTCTTAATGATGAACAGTGGAGAGATATGATGGCAGTTGGAGGGCTTCACCAACCACCGAGTTGATGCTAAAGGCCGATAGTGCTCGACGTCGACCTAGGCCAAGGCACCCCTCAGGATTGTCTCGAAGGTACAATTTATCGTAATTGATGTAAATAGTGACTATGCCGCCATACTTGGAATTCCCGGACAGTCGCTTCTTGGAATGGTAACATCAATTCCTCACCAAATAGTAAAGTTCCCCACACCGTTGGAGTGGGTTGCGTACAAGGCAAAGCTCGTGCTTATCTCGGATCATGTTCGAAGAGAAAGAAAGAAAAGGGAGCTAGAGATTGAGACCGCCGATGGTTACTTGAAGCCGTCTCGCCGCCACCAAAACTACCCGACTGTCAACAATCACCGACGTGGTAGAGTCGACCTATCACTCAAATGACGAGGTCATGCTTGAGTCGACATGTCACTCTAACACCACTGAGGCCGATTCAGATGTAGTTATGGTCGATCAAGTCGTCATAGGAGACCTATGCCTCCAGATAGACAATAACTCGGGGGCCACCACCACTACCAACAAGGTTGTAGACAAGCTTGATGATATGATAGCTGAGGAGGCTCCACACTTGGGAGCTGAGGAAAGACAAAAGGTCAGGGAAATCATAGTGGAGACTCTACAATTCAGAGATGGACCAGAGCTAGAAGCTGTGGATGAGCTAGAGTCAGTAATCACCAACCCTTCTTACCCCGACCAAAAAATTCAGATTGGGAAGCAGCTATCAGTTGAGGAGCGAGCAGAAATCATCGAGCTACTCAAAGAAAGTAATGATGTCTTTGCATGGAGAGTAGAAGACATGAGGGGAATCAAGGAGGAGGTCGCTGTTCACAAACTGGAAGTCAACCCGACCATAAAGCCTAGACCCCAAAAGTTGAGAAGTTTTGCTCGTGACAAAGAAGAGGCTATCAAAGCAGAGGTACAAAAACTTTTGAGTGCAGGTATAATCAAAGAGGCCACTCATACAACGTGGTTGGCCAACGTGGTCATGGTGAAGAAATCGAATGGCAAGTGGCGGATGTGTGTCGACTTCACTACTCTCAATCTAGCTTGCCCGAAGGATAGCTATCCTCTTCCTAGAATTGACAAGCTTGTTGATTCCATTGCTGGTCACTCTACTCTCAGTTTCCTGGATGCTTATTCGGGATACCACCAGATCAAGATGCATGAGGACGACATAGTCAAGACGGCATTTCAGGCAGCTGGAGGCATCTACTGCTACAATATGATGCCTTTTGGATTGAAGAATGCAGGAGCGACCTATCAGAGGATGGTGAACAAAGTCTTTGCCTCACAGATTGGTCGAAATATGGAGGCTTACGTTGACGACATGGTCATTAAAACTAAGGCCGGGAGTCACGTGGTCGACCTAAAGGAGACATTCGCCAATTTACGAGCAAACGACATGAAGCTCAACCCCAGCAAGTGTGTATTTGGAGTAGCTGCTGGAAAGTTCCTTGGATTTATGGTATCTCAAAGAGGCATAGAAGCTAATCCAGAAAAAATCAAGGCTTTAGTCGACATACAGGCTCCCACCACTATCAAAGAGATGCAGCGACTTAATGGAAGGGTAGCGGCTCTTGGTCGCTTCATATCAAAGTCAGCAGAAAGGTCTCTCCCCTTCTTCAAAGCATTGAGGGGGACGAAAAGTTTTGAATGGACGGCCGAATGTCATTCGTCGTTCCAACAGCTAAAGGATTACCTCGCTACTCCACCCCTGCTAAGTAGCCCGACCACTGGAGAGACTTTGTTTGTATATCTATCTGTGGGAGACAAGTCGGTTGCAGCAGTGTTGATTAGAGAGGATGAGGGGCTTCAGAAGCCTGTGTACTATATCAGCAAAGCTTTATCAGACGTGGAAAGTAGGTATTACAACGCTGAGAAGGTCGCCTATGCTCTAGTCGTGGCTTCAAGGAAGCTGCGAGCTTATTTTCTAGCTCATCCAATCGTGGTTCTTACTAATGCACCTTTGAGAAAGATATTGCACAAGCCTGAGAGTTCAGTGTCGATCGCTTCAATTGGGTCAATTGCCCTCACCGAATTTGACATTGACTATCGACCTCGAAAGGCGTTGAAGGCTCAAGCTCTAGCTGACTTCTTGGTCGAGCTCACGTTCACCAAGGAAGACAACGAGCAACGAGTTCCTAAAGAAAAAGCTAAGGGGAAAGAACCAGAGTCCCAGGTCGTCATTAGCCTACCCGACGATTGTTGGAAGGTCTATTCAGACGGGTCAGCGACCAAGAATAGCAGTGGAGCTGGGATAGTGTTGATTGAGCCAGAAACTGGGACCGTATATGAAGAATCACTAAGGTTCAAGTTTGATGCTTCCAATAACCAGGCTGAATACGAGGCCTTGATTGCAGCTATTGAGTACGCCAAGTGCTTCGGAGCAACTAAGATCATGGCTTACTGTGACTCACAATTGATAGTCAACCAGGTCAGAGGCGAGTACGAAGTGCTTAGTTCTACTCTCATCAAATACTGCGACCTGGTGAAGGAGCTATAATAAAGGACTTAGAATTCTGGGAGATTCAAAGGATTGGAAGAGAAGATAACGAGCTGGCCGACCTCCTCTCAAAATTAGCTACCTCAGATGAGCCACATGATGAACCTATCTCCTTCCTCGAAAGTCCAGCCTATGAAAGAGTAAAAATTCAATGCATAGATGATCCCTCAAGAAATTGGACTCAGGAGAAGTGTTGGATCGAGGAAATGAAGGCATATTTAGAGAATGGAGAGCTGCCAGATGACGAGAAGAAGGCTCGAGCTATCAAAAAGAAAGCTCCAAGGTATGTCATTCAAGGAGGCAACCTATTCAGAAGATCTTATACTCGACCATTACTAAAGTGCATCCACCCTCAAGAGGTCGCCCTATTGATACACGAAGTGCATAGTGGAATTTGTGGTGGACACCCGGGGCCGGGACTTGCTGACAAGTTAATCACATTGGGATACTACTGGCCACACATGAGAGCTAACACTCACAACTTTGTTCAGCAATGTGATCAATGCCAAAGGTTTGCCAACCTTCCCCATGTACCTATAACAGAGCAGACTCCTGTGATCGCAGCTTGGCCGTTTGACATGTGGGGCGTCGACCTGATTGGACCCTTCCCTCCCGCCCGAGGAAACTGCAAGTATGTGATCGTCGCCATAGATTACTTCACTAAATGGGTTGAGGCCAAACCATTAGCTCGCATCACAGAGGAAAATGCTATCAACTTTATTCATGACTTCATTTGGTGTCGGTTTGGTTTCCCCCGAGCTATAGTGTCCGACAATGGTTTACAGTTCTCCCGCACTTTCGGCGTAGATGAAGCGAGTGGGAATCAAACATTGGAAATCCTCCGTCGCCTATCCTCAAGGAAATGGGCAAGTCAAGCAGCAAATAAACTTGTTCTATCTTCGCTCAAGACCGGACTCGTAGGTCGACGAAACAATTGGTTGGACGAACTCCCTTGCTCTTTGGGCAGTTCGTACAACCACTGGGGCCTACTGAGGAAACCCCTTTGCTCTTATGTATGGGTCGAGGCTACGGCACCCGCCGAGCTCGCATTCCCACCGCTAGAGTGACTTTCTTCAATCAAGAGCAAAATGATGCCAATAGATTAATAGATCTGGATCTAGTCGACGAGAAGCGAGAAACAGCTTACCTCCGAATGGTCAATTACAAGCAGCGAACTAAGAGCTATCACGACAAGAGGGTCAAGGCAAGGTCTTTTCAAGTTGGAGATTATGTATTGAGAAAGATTGAGGCAACGGGTAGAAGGACCCAGCAGAACAAGCTATCTCCTAACTGGGAAGGTCCCTATGTAGTCACTCGAGTCGTCAAGGAAGGAACCTACATGATAGCTCATCCTGGAGGTGACGAGTTGAAACATCCTTGGCATGCTACTCACCTCATCAAATACTACTTCTAGTTTTCAATTTCAAAGTTCAAGTTTGTGTTAAAGCTAGTTTCGAATTGATGTAAGCATGATTCCTACTTCAATGAAAAGAGCAATTCATTCGATCAAACATAGTGTTACATTAATATCAACAAGCTCGACTCTTAGTCAGCTTCGTTTTAACAAGCTCGATTTTTAATCAGCTTTGTTTATTTAACAAGTCCGACTCTTAGTCGACTTTGTTCTAAAAGAGCTCGACTCTTAGTCAGTTCATCTTAGCTCGACTCTCAGTCAGTTCATCTTAGCTCGACTCTTAGTCAGCTTCACCCTAAGAGGCTCGACTCTTAGTCGGTTTCGTTCTAACAAGCTCGATTCTAAATCAGCTTTGTTCACTTAACAAGTCCGACTCTTAGTCGACTTCGTTCCAACTAACTCGATTCTTAATCAGTTCAAATGGTATGAACAGGTTCGACTTATGATCAATCTCGTTCACAAAAAAGTTAATCAAGTCTGAGGTCGACTAAACCAACAAGATCAAGTCGCCTCTAGGCTCAAATTGACTCATTTATATTAGCTACATCTAGCTCGACATACAATATGGAATGGAAAACATACAACATTCTGAAAACAAAAGTCAGCTATGATAGAGAAGTCTCCCAAAACGGGCTAAGACTTGGACAAAATTAACTTACAAAAATATTTTGCCTCCCAAAAAACTGGGCCAAGGCATTCGAATAATGTTAAAGCAAAAAACAAAAATATTGTTTGGAACTTGTTCATTACAAATCCAACTAAACAATTCAGGAGTCCTGGCCGACATCAGCTTGGTCGTCAGTAGCAGCTCGACCCTCTTCCTCTCCTTGTTGCTGAGGGTCTAAAGGTTTACCCGACTCTGAATAAACTTGTTCATCTACTGTCTCCATGGCTACAGCATCGTCAAGTTCCGCCAAGACCACATCAAAATTTCTATCAAGGACAGGGGGAGCTTCCCACTTCTCACAATGATCTTCTTCATCTTCCTGGGCAATAAAGGCCAAGTCGTTCTCAAGATAGGGAACAAGCGAATGACCTTGGCGAGCTGCCATGTCGTACTGAGACTCAGAAAACCAACGAGCTAATTGCTCGATGGTAACTGTAGCTGAGGGATCCACCAGTGCTTGACGGGCCATGTGCCTTTTCCCAACCTCGAGAAAGTCTTGTGCCCTAGCCACGATGGCATCATAATACTCATCCTCTGCCTTGAACTTCTCAATCGCAGCTTCAGAGGCCTCCTTAGTAGTTTTCTCGATCGATGGCAGCCTTGTGGTCTTTCTGGCTCTTCTCTCTCTCAAGTCGATGCTGTTCATGCAACTCGAGCAAGAAGGCATCCTTCTCCTTTAAAAGTTTGTTAATGGTGGCCGCCCGCCTTGGCCTTCCCTAGCTTCTTTCTTCTCAGCATCCCTCTCAGCCTCCACTTCCTTGAGTTTGGACTCTGCAGCCTCCAGGTCGGACAAAGCCTTGGTCTTCACCGCTTCGTTGGCTTCATACGAATTGTCCAAGTCATTATACTTCTCTTTCCATTCCGCAAGCTCTTGAGCCTTTTTGGAATAATCACGAAGGGCTTTTCTCTCCCTCTCAATGGAGGCCCTCCAAGAGCTCTTGGCTTGCTCAATCATTGTAAGATTCTGTATTCCAAAGGAAACAAAGAAGTGTTAGCTCGAGGTTCAAGTGGATCGAGTAAAGGAGCAGACGAATAAAATAAAAGAGAAAGTGAGAAGTTACCTCGCAATGAGCCAGCCCAGACCGAGCTGAGAACTCCTCGGGTGTCATGCCCTTATCATCCAAGTGAGCTAGCAGACCCACATCCACCGCTCTTCTCACAATCACCTGGCCCAAGTTCATGTCTGGGTAGCTGCGACTCAGGCAATTTACTCCTTCAAGAGAGGGAACATCACTCAGCCTCTGCATCCTTTCTTCAATAGTTTCTTGGTTGGGATAGGAAGAAGCTGGAGGAGGTGGTAACAGTTGGCTCGATGAGACAAAGCATTCCCTTGTCGGGCTTCAAGCAACCTCTTAGTCCTCGAGGCCGATCATCAACTTCGCCTTCCATGGCGTCGTCATCAATGTTTACGACATCCAAGGGACTAGTTCCCGCTCCGACAAAGACGGAGGTCCCTACATTGACATCGTAGTTGGGCCTGAGCTCACGTCAGCCCGCGCATCCGTTGGATTCATTACCTTCCTCGCTCACGCCAAGGTATGATCACGCCAAAGAAAGGATCTTCTTCATCTACCCCTTCCATTGGCACCATCCCAATATTGTCTTTCGAAGCCGATCGGTCCTTAATGCGGCTTCCCTCTGCCTGTGAGCACGAGCATTGGCCTTCCCATGGTCCTTCCTCGCTTTCTTCTTATCAGAAACCCCGACAATACGCACCATATTCGCTTCTTGCTCGGGAGTTAAAACTACACGACATCAAAGAAATCAAGTGTTAGCTCTGCTAGTTCAAAAAAAATTTCTACGAGTAAACCATTGACGAGATAATTGATACAACTCAAAGCAGTTCTATGTACGAGCTAACTAAGTTCTACATACGAGCAGGTAATTTGATAGAGTTGCAATTCGTAATAGTTCTATGTACGAGCTAACTAAGTTCTACATACGAGCAAACAACGGACGATCTAAGAGTTACATACATATACAAGATAACAATAGACGAGTAAAGGATTGCAGAACAAGATCTTACCACCCATGCTCCCGTTATCCTTGCGGTAGTTTTCTCGTCTTCTTGCAACACCGGCACAAATTCCCAAACCTCCCTGAGAATGAGTAACCTGGGCCGGGATATATTTGTCCTCTCAACACAGGGACAAGAGGCTCTACCACTCCATCTCCGTGCATCATCCCACTGGACGAAGTTATACCCAGTGGTGAGCAGACTCTCCTGCCTAACGGGTCTTCTCTCGACTAAGCGACACAAAGCCCTATACAAGTTAAGATGCCAGGTCGGCTCCCAATAGTTTCCCTCATCTATGGTTTCTGTTTCATCATTGGGCAAGGGGAATTCCCATCCTAATCTACTCTCTACCACAACAACATGCGAGTTCCAGCCACTATGCTTACTTGGGAGGTTGGTGAAGAGCTTGGGAGATTTAGGTTTAGAGGGGGTACTGATGGTCAAGTCCTCTCCACTATACTTTATTCTGAAAAATTCTTTGAACACTCTCATACAAGGTTCATATCCTAAGAATCTACACACCATAGCAAAGCATACAAGGACCCTACAAGTATTGGCTCCGAGCTGAAGGGGGAGAGCATTAGCACATTCTAAAAACTCATTTATGAAGGGATCAAGAGGTAACCTGAGGCCAGCTACAAATTGACCATAGAAGAAGGCTACCCTAGTGGCATCCTTAGTAAATGACGACCTAAACAACTTCATAAACTCCCTCTGGGTATAAATGGTCACCCTATAATCTTCCTTACTTACCTCACAGAAATCCCAAATCATACTATACCTAGAGGCGTGTTCTTCTTTCCACGTAATGGCCCTGGGGGACATAACCCCTCTCATTCTTTCTGGCATGGTCGTATCGTCGAATGCATCAACACTCGGGACCAGAGGAAGTAGATGCCGTAGCTCCGCCTTGAGTTGCCATATTCGTACAAGAAGAAGGAGAAACAGGGGAGTCGTGCCTATGAATAATTTCGGGCCGACCTACTTAAGGGCGACCTAGACTCCCCTGGAAAACCTATTCTATTCCTAAGGAAGGAGGGCTTTTGGACGTCCCTAACATAAAACAAGGTGATATGGTCAAGCAATTCATGGAATAGATGAAAAGCGACAACATTTGAGTCGTCAATCACGACATTTTCAATTTCCCTACAATGGGCAGCCCTATCTCAAGGTAATTCAACCCCCAACTAGTCAAAATGGAGGCACACTCATCCAAGGACATCACTCTCCACTCACCGTTCACATTCTTGCATGCCCTACAACACAAGGCAAAGAACCATACCACGCCCCTGGTTCGCAACTAAAGGTCCTAGCCATGGCAGAAACGGAGAACAGTGCATAAATTAAAACCCTAAAGCAAGGATACGAGGGAAATACCTTAAGTAATTGCAGAAGGCAGGTTCGTTGCTGGAGCCGAGAGCTAGATTTAAATCTTGCCGCAATCCCTTGATTATCGCCGGAGAAGAAGAAGTTTTAGGACGGTAAAAGTTCTAAACGAAGAGGGATTTTTCTATTTATATTTTCCTAAATTTGGAAAGGAAAAGGAAAATCAAAATTAATTTTCCAAAATTAAAGACTGAAGCGGTTTTCGAGAAGGAGTTCCAAACGCCAGAGCTGTAATCATTACAAAAATCGGCGCTCTTTCATCTCCAACCGTTCATCGCCAACGATCAGGATGTTGCCACGTCATCATGGTCGACCTACTTCAAAGACTAGCATCGACCTGCGAGTAAAGCAATTTTCGTCAAAGAAATCTTCTTAACTTCCAAGTCGACGAAGTCAACTCGAAAGTTGGGGGCCACTAAACATACCAAAAGTGCCGAGTTGGGCCAAGCAAGTAAAGCCCAATTACATCCAGCTTTGATTATCACATTCTCAATAGGGCTGGCCCAGTCAGAACAAGGCCCAAAGCCCATCTCAAGCGTCAGTCGACTAAGCCCACGGTCCGATCTAATAGGTCCTGACCTAACTTAGTCCGACCTCTTGATCCATATTACAATTCGGGTACGAACCATGCTCTACCCGACAGTCAGGTCGACCATTCCACGAGTGGCGACCTCGACCTAACTCAACAAGTGACGACTTAACACTTGCCGGCTTATTTGGTTGAACAATCCTCATAACCACATCCCTATAAATCAGGGACCGTTATAAACATGTTCCCACGTCCAAGTAACTGCCGCTATAATCTCGGAGGACATGTCGCCTCCCCAAAAATACATCACTCTTGCCTATAAATACTTCATCACTACCAAACGGTGAAAGGTAACTGCCATTTTGTATTATGAGTTCATTATTCAATACGTTTTGAGCTATATACAACTGTTATCTTACTCTCACGCCCGAGCGTCTTCGCCGGAGACACATCCGGCTAGTCGTGGGTTCTGTTTTCAGGTCAAGAAGCCAGGTGATCAGTCCTGCCACGTGGAGGAAGATTGATAAGCACATTTCCTGCAGCATCAATTAATATTACTAACAAATCTATTTCCTTCTAAGTGTCAATCTATGTTTCCTTGTAAGAGTTGAATTGCATCAAATAAATAAGGGTTTGATTGATTGAATGACTTCTCAAAGGTACCTATAAATACAAGACCACCAGCACATTGAGAATACACGAATTGAGAATTCTTCGTAAGAGAAAATATTTTATTATTCACGGATTCAAGACATCTTTTTAGGTTGTGTGTGCAGTTGTGACTTACATCTGAACTCACATCTAGATTTCATCCAAGTTCTTTGTTGTCCTTCTGTTTAGAATAGGCTATTATTTGGAAAGGAATATTGTTCTTGGTTTATAAGTTGGTTAGAACTTGATTTAGTATTTTAATCTTTTTGTTTCACTTATTCTTGTTTTCTTCTTTAAAACAGATCTTTAATAGTGAAAACATTTTTGCGCTTAAAGCCTTGTTTGATGGGACAGAACAAGTAAACGTTTAATTCTTTGTGTTCTTTTATTTTATTACGCTGCTTATTGTTGGATGTGTGAACAGTTGTGACTCAAGTGTTTACTAACATTCGTAATCCGGTTCAGAATCGCATTTTCCCGAAGAGTAAGAGCTTCTTTTAGGTTTTTTGGATTTATAAATTCGGGATTAAAATATTTAGGATTTGACATAAGAGCAGTAGAGGGACGTAGGTTAGGAGCTGATGAAGCTTGAATTTGTCTAACCTTTTCCCGATCGAGATTTAGTGCTTCGCTATCCAAAGCAGGAGCCGTCATAGGGATGGATGGTGAGGCCGTAGTGGCCAAATCCCCCATCTGCGCTCCAAGCGCAGCAGTAGCTACCAGAGTTTCATTGTCTATATTTATATCAACAATAGCTGTGTCATCCAAGACTACCAATTCTTCACCTTGAGTGTCAACCGACTCATTATGGGTATCTATATCTTCACAACCATTTTCGGCTGACCGCTCGTTAGAGTGAACAATCCCCCCCATCGAGATCAACAACCTCAGTTTCTTGAGCAAAACCATCAATTTTTGCACCACTACTAGATATGACCTTTGGAGAATTAGATTCAACCTGCTTTGGAACATAAACCTTCACACCCTCCTTAGCTTTTCCTTTTTCGTGTCCAAACCCCACCAACCTTGTTAGGATTGGGATCAACATTTTTCTCTTTATCATCCTTTTTTCCATCCTTCTTGTACTCCTTATTCAACACACGGCAACTAAAATTGTCATGTCCCAAAACCGAGCAATGACGGCAATAAAGAGGCAGATTATCGTATTCCACAGCTTGGAAGAAACTAGGAGAAACATTCCCACAATCAATATGAATCTTCTCCGGGAGTGATTTTAACAGATCCACTTGAACCAAAATTTTAGCAACACTTGGCCTTGATAATTCAGCCGTAGCCTTATCAATAGACAAAGGTTTTCCAAATGTGCTAGCAAGAGAGAATAGAAAAACCTTGTTAAACAAATGGACGGGCAACTCTGGAAGGCTTACCCATACCGGAGCCAATGGAGAGTCTTGTTTAGGTCTCCATAAAGGAGTCCAAACAGTAGTTCGCATAGGGAACTTCGTCACATACCACACTTCCTTCGTCCATAACCGATGAAAATCTTCCTCGGTAGATAATTGAATGAGCATATGTTGTTGATCAATGTGGCTCAGTTTGTAATTGCCCTTTAAATGAAACCATGGTAGGCCGGCCATTGAGAAATATTCCAACTAAGGTCCAAGCAAAAGGTCGAGCAAAGGCTGCAATAGCCTCCTTCGTTAATTTAAGAGATGGAACCCCCTCATAAATGGCCGATTCAAGCATTGGGATTTCATTTACTTGTGGAACCGGGGTATTGGCAATGAGAGATGCAAAGGATTTGTTGAGCGGCGGAGTAGGGTTTACATGGGAGGGGCCGGCGGCTGTAGTATTCTTAGGATCGAAATTAGGGTTTGGCTGCGGTGCTGCGACTTGCAAGGACAATGGGTTGGGCTTAGATGAAGGAGGGAGCGGTGGAAACATCTCCGGATCAGCCATGGAGGGCTGCCGACGGCCGGAATGGGTAGAAACCCTAGGACGGGACAAAATCCTAGAGAGAGAAAGAGGAGCGTTTTTTTAAGGAGGAGGTTCTTAAGTTTCTTAGTAACTCCAGATTTTATGCTCCCTTAGTTGCAAGGTAATCCACTCTTACAATGTTTAGTGTTTTGCAGTTGACTCGAGTAATTAGTAAAAATTATTGAATCCTTGAAATCCTAATTAATTAATTAATTAATGCACTATTTTGAAAATATGTTTATTCTTGAGTTGGATTGTGTGTTAAAATTTTATTTTGTATTTTAAATTTTAATTGAGTACATCTTCGTAGTTGTTGTATATGTGTGATAACCTAGACAATTTGAATTGGATTTTGGGGGTGGATCATTGCTTGACTAAGAGTTGATTTGATCACTAAATTAGAGATTGATAGTACTTCCTCCGTCCCAAAATGTTTGTCCTATTTGACTTTTTTGTTGAACTTTGACCACAAATATATGACAATTTAATTATGTTCATGAAATTTTAAAAATTCCTATTGATTCATCATTAATAATATTATCAATAACAATTTGTAGAATTTCATGAACATGATTAATCTCTCATAAATTTGTGGTCAAAGTTTAACAAAAAAGTCAAATGGGACAAATATTTTGGAACGGAGGGAGTATTATATAATTGCAAATTTGACTAAGTTAACAATTATGAATTTAGTAGTTTCACAAGTAAATATATATTCATTTTTAGTTGAAAGAGTATTATTTTTGCTAATTCATGTAAAAGTGCAATTTTGGCATGTGATGTATGCATTTGTATATTAATTGACTAACAATGCGGCATGGATTTAATCTGTGTGTGAGTCTGTCGATCTATGATTGGATTTGAGTTTTTTTTCCTGCCAATTTCAGGTAAGTTGAAAGTAATTTCGATTTTTTTTTATTTTATGTTTTTTTCCCAACATTTGTATCATAATGATTTTTCCAACATGTGTATGACATGTTTCGTATGAGGAAAGGAGGGCATTTATTTTCACTTTTACAGTTCGTCAACATGAATGTTGAACCTTATGAGTTAATCCTCCGATTGGGCTCTTTCTGAAAAGACCTGTTTTTAGTCATGATCAATTATATGTTGCTTTGTCCAGAGTAAATAATTGTGATGGTTTGAAGATTTTGATATGCGACGGGAACTAAAAGATTGTGGATGAAACAACTAATGTTGTTTATAAAGAAATATTTCAAAATTTGTAAATTAGCTTGATAATATCAATATATTTTTGTTGAACGCATCAAATTTAAAAGTGTTTTACAAATTAGTTGATATACAGTTAAAGTACTTTTCTTTATTTTGTTTCTGCTATTTATCAACTTTTTTTGATCGTGCGTTTAACACACGGGTGTAGCACTAATTACTAAATAAAGGGTGAAGTGATTTTGTCATATTTCCGGCTCAAACTCTCTCCTGTACACAGCCTCTTGACTACATTCACCAATAACTAAATAAAGGCTAAAGTGATTTCAATCACTTTTCTTCCCACCTAAGAATGGAAAATTCTAGAGAATCAAATTTGCTACTTAGTTGGATCTGCCTAAGCCTCATTAAAACTTTAACATACTAATCAATAGATGCATTTACAATAGCAAACGAAATAATTAATAAATTTATAGCTCTGGCATTGATAACGGAAAGAGAGAGATTTTAGGGAATATTATATTCCCTAATTTGAATCCAATTGGTAAGTGGATTTTATGAAATTTTTTTTATCAAAGATTTAGATTACTATTTAGAAAATGACATTGTTAAATATGTAAATATCTTTTAGACATGTATATATATTATGTTATATTTAGAATATAATTAATATTACTAACAAATCTATTTCCTTCTAAGTGTCAATCTATGTTTCCTTGTAAGAGTTGAATTGCATCAAATAAATAAGGGTTTGATTGATTGAATGACTTCTCAAAGGTACCTATAAATACAAGACCACCAGCACATTGAGAATACACGAATTGAGAATTCTTCGTAAGAGAAAATATTTTATTATTCACGGATTCAAGACATCTTTTTAGGTTGTGAGTGCAGTTGTGACTTACATCTGAACTCACATCTAGATTTCATCCAAGTTCTTTGTTGTCCTTCTGTTTAGAATAGGCTATTATTGGGAAAGGAATATTGTTCTTGGTTTATAAGTTGGTTAGAACTTGATTTAGTATTTTAATCTTTTTGTTTCACTTATTCTTGTTTTCTTCTTTAAAACAGATCTTTAATAGTGAAAACATTTTTACGCTTAAAGCCTTGTTTGATGGGACAGAACAAGTAAACGTTTAATTCTTTGTCTTCTTTTATTTTATTACGCTGCTTATATGTGGATGTGTGAACTGTTGTGACTCAAGTTTTTACTAACATCCGTAATCTGTTCTGTTGAACTGATTTTCTATCTACACTAAACTTTTCAATCACTCTGCTATGTATAGGTCGAAATAGTGGGCCCAATCCATTGGGACTTGCCCGGTTTATGACCCCATGTCGTACTCGATTTATACCGTTCAGCTTAAATAATAAATTAAATAAAAAAAGAAGAAGATGTTACACAGACGTTTAATTTAGAAGCCATGAAAGAGCATGAGACTATCATCGAGCTTCAGCAAAGAAGATTCTAGAACTACAGTACCACTACAAAAGATGTTCAGCATTAAAAATAACAATTTATGAAATATTTATATAAATTCAATGAAATAGTCATAGAAGATTATACCATCTTGCTGGATGAAGAAGGCTTGAACGCAACTTTGTTGGATTAATACGAGCAAACTAATAACCACATTCTGTTTATTGAGTGCGGTGAACCGAATAATCAGGGCTAGGGCTAGGGTTCCTCTTCGCAATAGACAATTGCATACTTTCTGTAACAATTGATGAGTACAAATTTAGGTTTATAGAGAGAAATGTATGTGTACGGAGGGAGAGAGGTGTTACAGAGACGGTAGGCCCAAAGTAGGAGTTTATGAGGTGAACGGCGAGCTTTATGCCGTACTGCGACACCATATTTACCGGCAGCCGATCTTTCCTTACAGTTCAGCCCTGGGAACAGATTCAGAAGGAAGAGAAGGGTGGGAATAATATGCGTATGGACGACGCCGGACATAAAGTACTCCTACATATTTGTATTTTTTTATTTATTTATGTTTTTGTTAAAACTTTTTAGTCTTATACATTAAACTAGAAATAGTATCAACTTGGGTCCATAGCTCAGTAGTAGAGCGATTGACTGCAAATCAATATGTTGCTGGTTCGAACCCGATTGGGCCCTTTAAATTCTTGTTAATTTTATTACTCTCTTTCTGGATAAATTTCTTACTTAATTAATTTGTTTTCTTGATTTCATGTTATTTATTCATAGTCATCTGTATTTTAATATATGTCATTTGTATTTTAATCTATTACTAAATAAAGGGTGAAGTGATTTTGTCATTTTTCCGGCTCAAACTCTCACTTGTACAGCCTCTTGACTACATTCACCAATAACTAAATTACTAAATAAAGGGTGAAGTGATTTTGTCATATTTCCCGCTCAAACTCTCTCCTGTACACAGCCTCTTGACTACATTCACCAATAACTAAATAAAGGCTAAAGTGATTTCAATCACTTTTCTTCCTACCTAAGAATGGAAAATTCTAGAGAATCAAATTTGCTACTTAATTGGATCTGCCTAAGCCTCATTAAAACATTAACATACTAATCAATAGATGCATTTACATTAACAAATGAAATAATTAATACATTTATAGCTCTGGCATTGATAACGGAAAGAGAGAGATTTTAGGGAATATTAACTTCCCTTATTTGAATCCAATTGGTAAGTGGATTTTATGACTTTTTTTTATCAAAGATTTAGATTACTATTTAGAAAATGACATTGTTAAATATGTAAATATCTTTTCGACATGTATATATATTTTGTTATATTTAGAATATAATTAATATTACTAACAAATCTATTTCCTTCTAAGTGTCAATCTATGTTTCCTTGTAAGAGTTGAATTGCATCAAATAAATAAGGGTTTGATTGATTGAATGACTTCTCAAAGGTACCTATAAATACAAGACCTCCAGCACATTGAGAATACATGAATTGAGAATTCTTCGTAAGAGAAAATATTTTATTATTCACGGATTCAAGACATCTTTTTAGGTTGTGTGTGCAGTTGTGACTTACATCTGAACTCACATCTAAATTTCATCCAAGTTCTTTGTTGTCCTTCTGTTTAGAATAGGCTATTATTGGGAAAGGAATATTGTTCTTGGTTTATAAGTTGGTTAGAACTTGATTTAGTATTTTAATCTTTTTGTTTCACTTATTTTTGTTTTCTTCTATAAAACAGATCTTTAATAGTGAAAACATTTTTTCGCTTAAAGCCTTGTTTGATGGGACAGAACAAGTAAACGTTTAATTCTTTGTCTTCTTTTATTTTATTACGGTGCTTGTTGGTGGATGTGTGAACAGTTGTGACTCAAGTGTTTACTAACATCCGTAATCTGTTCTGTTGAACTGATTTTCTATCTACACTAAACTTTTCAATCACTCTGCTATGTATAGGTCGAAATAGTGGGAAATAACAAGAAGACATGACGAGAATAGATAGAGAACCCATTCCCTATGTCGTATTTGAGACTTGTATGTATTTTACTTTGGGCCCAATCCATTGGGACTTGCCCGGTTTATGACCCCATGTCGTACTCGATTTATACCGTTCAGCTTAAATATTGAATTAAATAAAAAAAAGAAGAAGATGTTACACAGCCGTTTAATTTAGAAGCCATGAAAGAGCATGAGACTATCATCGAGCTTCAGCAAAGAAGATTCTAGAACTACAGTACCACTGCAAAAGATGTTCAGCATTAAAAATAACAATTTATGAAATATTTATATAAATTTAATGAAATAGTCATAAAAGATTATACCATCTTGCTGGATGAAGAAGGCTTGAACGCAATTTTGCTGGATTAATACGAGCAAACTAATAACCACATTCTGTCTATTGAGTGCGGTGAACCGAATTATCAGGGCTAGGGCTAGGGTTCCTCTTCGTAATAGACAGTTGCATACTTTCTGTAACAATTGGTGAGTACAAAATTAGGTTTATAGAGAGAAATGTGTGTGTACCGAGGGAGAGAGGTGTTACAGAGACGGTAGGCCATAAGTAGGAGTTTATGAGGTGAACGGCGAGATTTATGCCGTACTGCGACACCATATTTACCGGCAGCCGATCTTTCCTTACAGTTCAGCCCTGGGAAGAGATTCAGAAGGAAGAGAAGGGCGGGAATAATATGAGAATGGACGACGCCGGACATAAAGTACTCCTACATATTTACATTTTTTTATTTATTTATGTTTTTGTTAAAACATTTTAGTCTTATACATTAAACTAGAAATAGTATCAACTTGGGTCCATAGCTCAGTGGTAGAGCGACTGACTGCAAATCAATTGGTCGCCGGTTCGAACCCGATTGGGCCCTTTAAATTCTTGTTAATTTTATTACTCTCTTTCTGGATAAATTTCTTACTTAATTAATTTGTTTTCTTGATTTCATGTTATTTATTCATAGTCATCTGTATTTTAATCTATGTCAGTTGTATTTTAATCTATTACTAAATAAAGGGTGAAGTGATTTTGTCATTTTTCCCGCTCAAACTCTCACTTATACAGCCTCTTGATTACATTCACCAATAACTAAATTACTAAATAAAGGGTGAAGTGATTTTGTCATATTTCCCGCTCAAACTCTCTCCTGTACACAGCCTCTTGACTACATTCACCAATAACAAAATAAAGGCTAAAGTGATTTCAATCACTTTTCTTCACACCTAAGAATGGAAAATTCTAGTGAATCAAATTTGCTACTTAATTGGATCTGCCTAAGCCTCATTAAACTTTAACATACTAATCAATAGATGCATTTACATTAACAAATGAAATAATTAATACATTTATAGCTCTGGCATTGATAACGGAAAGAGAGAGATTTTAGGGAATATTAACTTCCCTTATTTGAATCCAATTGGTAAGTGGATTTTATGACTTTTTTTTATCAAAGATTTAGATTACTATTTAGAAAATGACATTGTTAAATATGTAAATATCTTTTAGACATGTATATATATTGTGTTATATTTAGAATATAATTAATATTACTAACAAATCTATTTCCTTCTAAGTGTCAATCTATGTTTCCTTGTAAGAGTTGAATTGCATCAAATAAATATGGGTTTGATTGATTGAATGACTTCTCAAAGTTACCTATAAATACAAGACCACCAGCACATTGAGAATACACGAATTGAGAATTCTTCGTAAGAGAAAATATTTTGTTATTCACGGATTCAAGACATCTTTTTAGTTTGTGTGTGCAGTTGTGACTTACATCTGAACTCACATCTAGATTTCATCCAAGTTCTTTGTTGTCCTTCTGTTTAGAATAGGCTATTATTGGGAAAGGAATATTGTTCTTGGTTTATAAGTTGGTTAGAACTTGATTTAGTATTTTAATCTTTTTGTTTCACTTATTCTTGTTTTCTTCTTTAAAACAGATCTTTAATAGTGAAAACATTTTTGCGCTTAAAGCCTTATTTCATGGGACAGAACAAGTAAACATTTAATTCTTTGTGTTCTTTTATTTTATTACGCTGTTTATTGGTGGATGTGTGAACAGTTGTGACTCAAGTGTTTACTAACATCCGTAATCTGTTCTGTTGAACTGATTTTCTATCTACACTAAACTTTCAATCACTCGGCTATGTATAGGTCAAAATTACTAAATAAAGCGTGAAGTGATTTTGTCATTTTTTTCCCGCTCAAACTCTCACCTGTATAACCTCTTGACTACATTCACCAATAACTAAATTACTAAATAAACGGTGAAGTGATTTTGTCATATTTCCCGCTCAAACTCTCTCCTGTACACTGCCTCTTGACTACATTCACCAATAACTAAATAAAGGCTAAAGTGATTTCAATCACTTTTCTTCCCACCTAAGAATGGAAAATTCTAGAGAATAAAATTTGCTACTTAATTGGATCTGCCTAAGCCTCATGATTAAAACTTTAACATACTAATCAATAGATGCATTTACATTAACAAATGAAATAATTAATACATTTATAGCTCTGGCATTGTTAACGGAAAGAGAGAGATTTTAGGGAATATTAACTTCCCTTATTTGAATCCAATTGGTAAGTGGATTTTATGACTTTTTTTTATCAAAGATTTAGATTACTATTTAGAAAATGACATTGTTAAATATGTAAATATCTTTTAGACATGTATATATATTGTGTTATATTTAGAATATAATTAATATTACTAACAAATCTATTTCCTTCTAAGTGTCAATCTATGTTTCCTTGTAAGAGTTGAATTGCATCAAATAAATAAGGGTTTGATTGATTGAATGACTTCTCAAAGGTACCTATAAATACAAGACCACCAGCACATTTAGAATACACGAATTGAGAATTCTTTGTAATAGAAAATATTTTGTTATTCACGGATTCAAGACATCTTTTTAGGTTGTGTGTGCAGTTGTGACTTACATCTGAATTCACATCTAGATTTCATCCAAGTTCTTTGTTGTCCTTCTGTTTTGAATAGGCTATTATTGGGAAAGGAATATTGTTCTTGGTTTATAAGTTTGTTAGAACTTGATTTAGTATTTTAATCTTTTTGTTTCACTTATTCTTGTTTTCTTCTTTAGAACAGATCTTTAATAGTGAAAACATTTTTGCGCTTAAAGCCTTGTTTGATGGGATAGAACAAGTAAACGTTTAATTCTTTGTGTTCTTTTATTTTATTACGCTGTTTATTAGTGGATGTGTGAACAGTTGTGACTCAAGTGTTTACTAACATCCGTAATCTGTTCTGTTGAACTGATTTTCTATCTACACTAAACTTTTCAATCACTCTGCTATGTATAGGTCGAAATAGTGGGAAATAACAAGAAGACATGACGAGAATAGATAGAGAACCCATTCCCTATGTCGTATTTGAGACTTGTATGTATTTTACTTTGGGCCCAATCCATTGGGACTTGCCCGGTTTATGACCCCATGTCGTACTCGATTTATACCGTTCAGCTTAAATATTGAATTAAATAAAAAAAAGAAGAAGATGTTACACAGCCGTTTAATTTAGAAGCCATGAAAGAGCATGAGACTATCATCGAGCTTCAGCAAAGAAGATTCTAGAACTACAAAGCATTCACCGCAAAAGATGTTCAAAGATTAAAAATAACAATTTATGAAATATTTATATAAATTTAATGAAATAGTCATAAAAGATTATACCATCTTGCTGGATGAAGAAGGCTTGAACGCAATTTTGCTGGATTAATACGAGCAAACTAAATACCACATTCTGTCTATTGAGTGCGGTGAACCGAATTATCAGGGCTAGGGCTAGGGTTCCTCTTCGCAATAGACAGTTGCATACTTTCTGTAACAATTGGTGAGTACAAAATTAGGTTTATAGAGAGAAATGTGTGTGTACCGAGGGAGAGAGGTGTTACAGAGACGGTAGGCCATAAGTAGGAGTTTATGAGGTGAACGGCGAGATTTATGCCGTACTGCGACACCATATTTACCGGCAGCCGATCTTTCCTTACAGTTCAGCCCTGGGAAGAGATTCAGAAGGAAGAGAAGGGCGGGAATAATATGAGAATGGACGACGCCGGACATAAAGTACTCCTACATATTTATATTTTTTTTATTTATTTATGTTTTTGTTAAAACATTTTAGTCTTATACATTAAACTAGAAATAGTATCAACTTGGGTCCATAGCTCGGTGGTAGAGCGATTGATCGCAAATCAATTGGTCGCCGGTTCGAACCCGATTGGGCCCTTTAAATTCTTGTTAATTTTATTACTCTCTTTCTGGATAAATTTCTTACTTAATTAATTTGTTTTCTTGATTTCATGTTATTTATTCATAGTCATCTGTATTTTAATCTATGTCAGTTGTATTTTAATCTATTACTAAATAAAGGGTGAAGTGATTTTGTCATATTTCCCGCTCAAACTCTCACTTATACAAATCTTGATTACATTCACCAATAACTAAATTACTAAATAAACGGTGAAGTGATTTTGTCATATTTCCCGCTCAAACTCTCTCCTGTACACAGCCTCTTGACTACATTCACCAATAACAAAATAAAGGCTAAAGTGATTTCAATCACTTTTCTTCACACCTAAGAATGGAAAATTCTAGTGAATCAAATTTGCTACTTAATTGGATCTGCCTAAGCCTCATTAAACTTTAACATACTAATCAATAGATGCATTTACATTAACAAATGAAATAATTAATACATTTATAGCTCTGGCATTGATAACGGAAAGAGAGAGATTTTAGGGAATATTAACTTCCCTTATTTGAATCCAATTGGTAAGTGGATTTTATGACTTTTTTTATCAAAGATTTAGATTACTATTTAGAAAATGACATTGTTAAATATGTAAATATCTTTTAGACATGTATATATATTGTGTTATATTTAGAATATAATTAATATTACTAACAAATCTATTTCCTTCTAAGTGTCAATCTATGTTTCCTTGTAAGAGTTGAATTGCATCAAATAAATATGGGTTTGATTGATTGAATGACTTCTCAAAGTTACCTATAAATACAAGACCACCAGCACATTGAGAATACACGAATTGAGAATTCTTCGTAAGAGAAAATATTTTGTTATTCACGGATTCAAGACATCTTTTTAGTTTGTGTGTGCAGTTGTGACTTACATCTGAACTCACATCTAGATTTCATCCAAGTTCTTTGTTGTCCTTCTGTTTAGAATAGGCTATTATTTGGAAAGGAATATTGTTCTTGGTTTATAAGTTGGTTAGAACTTGATTTAGTATTTTAATCTTTTTGTTTCACTTATTCTTGTTTTCTTCTTTAAAACAGATCTTTAATAGTGAAAACATTTTTGCGCTTAAAGCCTTGTTTGATGGGACAGAACAAGTAAACGTTTAATTCTTTGTGTTCTTTTATTTTCTTACGCTGCTTATTGGTGGATTTGTGAAAAGTTGTGACTCAAGTGTTTACTAACATTCGTAATCCGGTTCAGAATCGCATTTTTCCCGAAGAGTAAGAGCTTCTTTTAGGTTTTTTGGGTTTATAAATTCGGGATTAAAATATTTAGGATTTGACATAAGAGCAGTAGAGGGACGTAGGTTAGGAGCTGATGAAGCTTGAATTTGTCTAACCTTTTCCCGATCGAGATTTAGTGTAGCTATCCAAAGCAGGAGCCGTCATAGGGATGGATGGTGAGGCCGTAGTGGCCAAATCCCCCATCTGCGCTCCAAGCGCAGCAGTAGCTACCAGAGTTTCATTGTCTATATTTATATCAACAATAGCTGTGTCATCCAAGACTACCAATTCTTCACCTTGAGTGTCAACCGACTCATTATGGGTATCTATATCTTCACAACCATTTTCGGCTGACCGCTCGTTAGAGTGAACAATCCCCTCCATCGAGATCAACAACCTCAGTTTCTTGAGCAAAACCATCAATTTTTGCACCACTACTAGATATGACCTTTGGAGAATTAGATTCAACCTGCTTTGGAACATAAACCTTCACACCCTCCTTAGCTTTTCCTTTTTCAGGTCCAGCCCCACCAACCTTGTTAGGATTGGGATCAACATTTTTCTCTTTATCATCCTTTTTTCCATCCTTCTTGTACTCCTTATTCAACACACGGCAACTAAAATTGTCATGTCCCAAAACCGAGCAATGACGGCAATAAAGAGGCAGATTATCATATTCCACAGCTTGGAAGAAACTAGGAGAAACATTCCCACAATCAATATGAATCTTCTCCGGGAGTGATTTTAACAGATCCACTTGAACCAAAATTTTAGCAACACTTGGCCTTGATAATTCAGCCGTAGCCTTATCAATAGACAAAGGTTTGCCAAATGTGCTAGCAAGAGAGAATAGAAAAACCTTGTTAAACAAATGGACGGGCAACTCTGGAAGGCTTACCCATACCGGAGCCAATGGAGAGTCTTGTTTAGGTCTCCATGAAGGAGTCCAAACAGTAGTTCGCATAGGGAACTTCGTCACATACCACACTTCCTTCGTCCATAACCGATGAAAATCTTCCTCGGTAGATAATTGAATGAGCATATGTTGTTGATCAATGTGGCCCAGTTTGTAATTGCCCTTTAAATGAAACCATGGTAGGCCGGCCATTGAGAAATATTCCAACTAAGGTCCAAGCAAAAGGTCGAGCAAAGGTTGCAATAGCCTCCTTCGTTAATTTAAGAGATGGAACCCCCTTATAAATGGCCGATTCAAGCATTGGGATTTCATTTACTTGTGGAACCGGGGTATTGGCAATGAGAGATGCAAAGGATTTGTTGAGCGGCGGAGTAGGGTTTACATGGGAGGGGCCGGCGGCTGTAGTATTCTTAGGATCGAAATTAGGGTTTGGCTGCAGTGCCGCGACTTGCAAGGACAATGGGTTGGGCTTAGATGAAGGAGGGAGCGGTGGAAACATCTCCGGATCAGCCATGGAGGGCTGTCGACGGCCGGAATGGGTAGAAACCCTAGGACGGGACAAAATCCTAGAGAGAGAAAGAGGAGCGTTTTTTTAAGGAGGAGGTTCTTAAGTTTCTTAGTAACTCCAGATTTTATGCTCCCTTAGTTGCAAGGTAATCCACTCTTACAATGTTTAGTGTTTTGTAGTTGACTCGAGTAATTAGTAAAAATTATTGAATCCTTGAAATCCTAATTAATTAATTAATTAATGCACTATTTTGAAAATATGTTGATTCTTGAGTTGGATTGTGTGTTAAAATTTTATTTTGTATTTTAAATTTTAATTGAGTACATCTTCGTAGTTGTTGTATATGTGTGATAACCTAGACAATTTGAATTGGATTTTGGGGGTGGATCATTGCTTGACTAAGAGTTGATTTGATCACTAAATTAGAGATTGATAGTACTTCCTCCGTCCCAAAATATTTGTCCTATTTGACTTTTTTGTTGAACTTTGACCACAAATATATGACAATTTAATTATGTTCATGAAATTTTAAAAATTCCTATTGATTCATCATTAATAATATTATCAATAACAATTTTTAGAATTTCATGAACATGATTAATCTCTCATAAATTTGTGGTCAAAGTTCAACAAAAAAGTCAAATGGGACAAATATTTTGGGACGGATGGAGTTTATATAATTGCAAATTTGACTAAGTTAACAATTATGAATTTAGTAGTTTCACAAGTAAATATATATTCATTTTTAGTTGAAAGAGTATTATTTTTGCTAATTCATGTAAAAGTGCAATTTTGGCATGTGATGTATGCATTTGTATATTAATTGACTAACAATGCGGCATGGATTTGCTCTGTGTGTGAGTCTGTCGATCTATGATTGGATTTGAGTTATTTTTCCTGCCAATTTCAGGTAAGTTGAAAGTAATTTCGATTTTTTTTTATTTTATGTTTTTTTCCCGGCATTTGTATCATAATGATTTTTCCAACATGTGTATGACATGTTTCGTATGAGGAAAGGAGAGAATTTATTTTTCACTTTTACCAGGGTTCATCAAGCATGAATAAGTTGAACCTTATGAGTTAATCCTCCGATTGGGCTCTTTACGAAAAGACACTGTTTTTAGTCGTGATCAATTATATGTTGCTTTGTCCCGCAGTAAATAATCATGCTTGATGGTTTGAAAGATTTTGATATGCGACGGGAACTAAAAGATTGTGGGATGAAACAACTAATGTTGTTTATAAAGAAATATTTCAAAATTTGTAAATTAGCTTGATAATATCCAATATATTTTTTGTTGAACGCATCAAATTTAAAAGTGTTTTACAAATTAGTTGATATACGGTTAAAGTACTTTTCTTTATTTTGTTTTTAATTGGCTATTTATCAACTTTTTTTTGATCGTGCGTTTAACACACTGCTTGGTGTAGCACTAATTACTAAATAAAAGGGTGAAGTGATTTTTGTCAAGTATTTCCGGCTCGAAACTCTCTCAATACCTGACCTCTTCGACTACATTCACCAATAACTAAATAAAGGCTAAAGTGATTTCAATCACTTTTCTTCCCCACCTAAGAATGGAAAATTCTAGAGAATCAAATTTG